>JAPMUY010006691.1:0-49761 GCA_026901105.3 Galaxias olidus
GCACCAATGACGTCTCAGAACCACTAGCTCTCGGCACGGCCACATCATCAAAATTATTTTTATTTATTTATTTGTTATGCTGAAATATTCCTGCAGGCTCTTTTCCGCAGCTCTGCAATGACACTCATGTCACATGAAAATATAAATATTTCCCTACCCTATTCTTGTAAGCTTGGCAAGAGTTACACTCAGCAGGATAGCCTACCTCTATCCCTTTGTCCTGAGATGAACATGTTCTTTACTTTGAAACCCGTATTAGATAAGTTTGGTCTTGAGTTGGTTGTTGCCATAGAGACAGAACACAGTTTTCTCTTTTCCATACTCATATATTGCATCCCCTATTTTCTCTAACTTCATTTGAACTGTGCCCCTGAGCTGTTCCAAGTGTATTTTTGGGGTCTATGCTAGTAGAGTCCCAAACCCTCTTTTCAGTGGCTGATGACCACTTCACTTTAGGCTTTTGGCCACTGATCTTCTCCTGGGATGTTTATTTTGGCTGATTGCCTGCGCCTACTCAGTGCTTGAGTTGTTGGATGTCCTTCGAATTTGATTTGTGTCCTGCCACTGGTCTTTATTCGACTTACTTGCCTGACTTCTTAAAATGTACAGGTCAAAACAATACTCATGCCTCTCCCTACTTACACACAGTTTCTTACTTTGGCGTATTCTCAGGCTCCTTACAGTTGTTACCGTTCCCAGCTAGAAACTGCTCTTACAGGTTAAAAGAACTCTCCATCAACAGGGAAAACGTCTTTGATTTAAATATAAAATGGGATTCACTAAAAAGACAAATCAGATGTGACAGGGCCCGATAAACATGTTACAAATTGTGTTCTCTCTCTGACCACATTTTCCATCGGTACTTCCATGTCCCCGTTTTCTACCGGGATCCCATGTAACTAACCTGTGTGTTTCCGCAGAAGTCTTGCCAGGCTCTCAATGATACTGATGCAGTCCAGATCCTGAGTAGACACATTGTCTATATTACTACTTGAATAATTATTTAAAAAGTTAGTTGATCGAGGACCTCTATCGTACTTTAAAAAGCCATCATGGTAAATAAACCTTTTATTGTCTTAAATAATTCCAAGTGTATCACAAGCACTCAATCTTTACATCAGGTGGTCTCTTGAATTTGAGAGTCAAACATGAATTCAACACTTTATCTTTAGTTCCCTTTAAAGTTGTCAGTTTTACTTTTAGCAACCCAAACTGGCAATATAGCCTGAAAGTGTCCCACATAAATGCAATAATGTTAGTATCAAAAATATAACCTAATGATATTGTTACAGAGAAACAAACCTGAGTAATTTTCATCTTGCCTGAAACTTTGCTGTAAACAGCGCTCCATACAGATATAGCCATAAGATTACAATCAACTTGAAAGAGTACTTGTGGCCATTTGAGGAACTCTTGTCCTCTGTCGCCAGCTAGGTCAAGGTTTTTGCAGGCTGTTAGTGGTTTTTATGACAATGTATTGTCTCTAAAATAGTCATAATATATGACTTCATAAGAACTTGCTGGACGCCATCTTTAAAAGGTTTAAAAGACCTTTGTAGGCAGAGCGCGAATTATAAGAGGGCAATCAAGCGAGCCCAGGCTCCTAGATATGAGTATGTTAGCTGGGAACAGTAACGGTATGGTTGTTTTGTATAACGTCAGTGTATGTAGTACTATATGCCCACCAAACTGGCATGACGGCAAACACCATCAAGTGTAGCATCCTTTCTCACTCACCTCCACCTCTGAACTATCAGTCTCTCTGCCATCGTGTTATTTTGCTGTATCCTTAATACATCAGCACATAAAATACAGCTTTTTATAACAATTGGTGCCATGCATACACTGAATACGTCTAGTACTGCCATCTCTAACTTGGTACTCTCAACTTACTATTCTTTTTTGGTTGCCAAAAAACTGATGAATGTCACATGCCTTCGTCTCGCTCATGACGTTTGAGTTAACTAAAGGAGACCTCTGACATTTAAATTGAAACAATGCTTGTCACACTTATGATAGGACTTTAATATTGCTCTGTTATCCAATCATCTAAAAAAACATGAATGCATTAAGTACAAAGTGTTTGTTTCTTATAAAACTTAATTGTGTTGTGTTGTAATAATTTTACTGGGAATGCAAAAAATAGTGCGTTTAGGTGCGTACATTGGAGCCGTCATAACGTTAGTAGTAGCCGGTGGTGACTCGCTAACTAGCAAGCTGACACATGACCCACGGCTACCAAAAGCCGCTGCACCCCTATTTTCTACTGGGACATACTTTTCTTGCCGCGGTCCTCAAATTAGTTTTCGTCTTATTTGGAAACTAGTTCTTCTCATTAGCACCACTTGAGATTGTGTCCTGGTTATCTGACTTTCTTGCAACCATCTTGCTTGTGTACATTTATTGTCCAGGTAGTCCCAGGTTTTAGAATGGAATGTTAGCAACCAGACTTTGAAGGTACCCAGTTACTGAGAAGTCAAGTAGGTTTTACCTTGACAACTCAACCACAAGATGAAAGCAATGGTATAGTAAATGGGCTGGTTAAAAAAATGTATACTTACATCAGATGTCTCCTGCCCTTCCAGCACCATACAAATGTCCAGGTCGCTTTGTTTAAACCCAAACCCATTTTTTGAGGATCCAAATAACTGCAGCCTAGCTCCTGAGAATAAACAGAAAGGAATAAAGTGAATGCAAGTTTCATTCTTAGAAAACACTTATTTACAACATTTATTTTAAAGGGACCGTAGTGTTCCCCTTCATAGATACGGAATCACACAAATGTGCGATTGTCTACTAGGGATGTAACGATACACTCAACTCACGATTTGATACAATTCGCGATACTGGGATACGATTTCCTCACAATAAAAAAAATAAAATGACAATGAAGACAAATGACTGCAAAAGATTCCTTTCATTGTTTCTGCGACAGAAACTACACAATACTTGTTTTTTTTTGAGGTAAGGAATAAATAATGCAAAACAATTCAAAACAAGTCTATACATATTCAATAACAATCTTACATCTTAATTATCATATTTCGAAATCACACACAACAATCTGATTCCATTTATAATTTTTTTTTTTTTTCGACGTTCACCTTCCATGAGGTTGGCACTCATCGCCCGGGCAACGGAGCCACCTGTGAATGGGAACGCTATCCTAGAGACCGCAGAAACGACTACTACTAGAGGTCTATCCCGAATCAACCAATCTATGCTAAACTTGCTTGGTAACATTAGTTAACAGTGGACACCAAACATTTTATTTTAAATTATTGGAAAGGAACACACTTTTAGCCTACAAATCTTGCAGTGACCTTGGATTCAGTATGTCCTGTCAAAAATAAAACTTGCTACACTAGTTCAGGATACAAAGATTTGGAATTAATATTCCTTTATTTATTGTTTTAAGCCATGTAACATCATTATGTTAACTACCTACAAAGCACTACATGGACTGGCACCCACCTACATCGTAGATCTCCTCCACTCCCACACTCCAACTCGCAATCTCCGCTCCTCTGACTCTGGTCATCTATTAGTCCCCGCACGAAGCTTCGCTCCATGGGTAACCGTGGTTACAGCTGTGCTGCACCCAAGCTATGGATTTCCCTCCCTGCTAATGTCAGAGACTCTGAATCTGTTGTGGCCAAATTTGGGAATCCTAATCCTGTTCCTGCCTGGAATGTGGTTCAGGTGTGAGGGGAGGGTCGGAGTGAAGGCCAGGTCACCAAAGAGACAGTACGTGCTTTTTGGGGACACAGAAGGCTAGAAGTTTGTGTCTTAGTCATAACATAAGGTTATGTCTAAGTTTCCTGTGTACAGGTCCTACCTTTGCTGATTCTGAACATGTGGTCCACCTTGTCCAATAGAATCCCTGAGTTCCTTCACACTCTTCAAATCCATAGCCATTTCTAAGAACACGCTAAAAACGTCCCTCTTCATTCAGGCTTTCCAATAACCCTTTTATATTCTGTACAATTTTTGTCTGTCTTTAGGCTTGTTTAGTTTTTACTTAATTTAGTTCAGTGTTTTATCTATTACCATGTTCAGTGTCTTTGGGTGTTTTGAAAAGCTCTTTTAAATAAAATGTATTATTATTATTATGCTAATAATCATAATAGTAATAATAATAATTATTATTATTATGATGATTATGATTATTAGCATCATCAATGTTAAATACAAGCTAAAATCACAGGGAAAAAACATAACTTCTATATTGAGTACCTCTATTCCAAATTTACCTGCAAACTGCCGCCTGATGAAACTCTCCAGATCTTTTAGGATGTGTTCTCTCACGCCTATCTCCAGGTCATCTGGGGCAAAATCTTCTAAAAGGGCACAAAATGCAAGTTGAAATTTATTTTTAATCCAATAGACATACACCATCCACAGCTAATGTTCTGTCACATTAAACTTGATTTAAAATGCAACAGGGGCGACATACTGTAGCACTGCTCACAAACTTGGTCAAGAGTTTTGAGGAAATTTGGAGTCATGGGTGGCAGGGGACTCAGCACTACTTTCTTAAAGTCTTCAGGGCAGTCTTTCTTAAGATGGCCATCACGCTTACACAGACTGCATACTACAACGTGGGACTGAGAGGGAATCACAGGGTTAAAATATGGGCAGGTACAGTACTGTGCATATATATATATATATATATATATATATATACATATATATACACAGTACATCTGCAGTTTCCATTTTAACGCCAATGAACGCAGAGGCATTAGTCAGGCCATGAACGGTTAATGTAGTTACCAACAAAAACAAATGTGTACTATTTACCTTTCCTCTGGTGAATAATAACCTGGTGAATTGATAAGACTGACAGTGATCTTCTTTCTTGTTATTGGGGAGTTGTGGAGAGTCCTCTACTGACAGACAGGGTGGAGTAGTGCAAGCCAGCTCTTCCTCATCTTCAGCTGAGCTGGGGGTGTCTAACTCCAGCCCTCGTTTATCAAAGACAACTTCATCGTCCAAGGGGGAAATGTCATCTTTAGTTAAACTATTTACATGCTGTCTTACGTATACATCCCTATCTTGGTCATGTTTATCCTCATCTTCAGATAGGCTATCCATAAACGGTTCATCTCTCTCGCTCTCTTCCTCAACCTCTTCCTCTGCTTCAATGCAGTCAGAATCTTGTTGAGTGCTCTCCCCGGCTGTCTGCATTAACGTTTGAGTTTCGAGACCAACTGTGCTCATTTGTGATGGAAGGACAGTCTTGTTGGTCAAGGTGTTTGGCTCTGCCAATAGACTGGGACTATGCAAGTTCAGAGGCAAGGCAAAGTACTTGTACGTGGTTTTGAGGCAGTGCATGAAATACTCATACATCTTTTGGCTGTTCAGAGTACGAGCCACGTTACGCCTCACAGCAAAGGGATCTAAACACAAAAGCAAGTGCAAGGAAGTTAACAGAAGGTTACAATTATGCGAAGCCATTAAAGTGGTATACCTTTACTCTTAGAAACAAAGCTTATCCCAAAAGAAGTTCATTGTTCTTAGGTAGTTGTAGGTAGTTAGTAGTAAGTTGGGTATATAAAATTATGTGATTAAGGCAGAGGTTGTTACAAACAAGTATTTAAAGTGTAGCAAACTTAAGTATAACACTGAATCAACTTTGACAATACTTTATCTATGATTAAGCCCTGTGAACTATTAATTGATGAATAAAGTACGCAGAGCAACTTACCCTCAACTGCAATGCGTTTCTTGGGCCAGTCCTTAGTTTCACGTGAGACCACATTGTGAGTGCGCACACTGATGACTTCATCAGCCATGTTAAACTCAAGCGAATAGAAGCGCAGCATTTCAACCCAAAGAAGCCCCACTTCAACAGAAGGGCAGGGACTCTGGAATACCAGCGGACTCTGAAAATTACACCAAAAAATTGTTTGGTATTCAGGTTGCAAAACGTGTACTTTATACAGTCAACTACATAATCGTGATCTTTATTTGGATTAGCTGTTACTCTACAAATTCATAATCAATCAATTCATAGTCCTAGACATATTTGAAAGAGCTTTGACGTGACGTTACTTTACATTAGTATGTTACACAGTGCAAACACATCAAATTAAATCCAAAAATGGCTAGGCTAATAATCATTTTGCCACCGAGGTTTACCAGTTTAAGGTTTGAGAAATGTTCTCAGTTTCTCAAAATTTGTGTCCATTTCGACAAGGGGGTCTTTAAAATGTTTTATGTAAAATGTATTACAATGTATTAGAATGATTACTGGTACCTTTCCCATTTTATTGGAATCCTGTGCTGGTTGGAAAGATTCTTTCGAGGTAGGACAAGAATTCCAGAACACATATCCATCCTCTACATTTGTGAGACTGAAGTCTGAAAGCTTGCTGATAGAAAACTCCTTATTCTGAGGAAAAGGTAAACCAGAAAAATGAATGAGTCATAATAATAATGGTGGTTATAAAATAAACCACAAGGTTTTCAACTTTTATAGGTCTACCAGCAAAATATACACTGTATATATCATTGCACTGAAGTTTTATTAAAGGGATAGTCCGCTCATCTGCTAAAACAATATATGTTGTTCATGCAAAATAAAGAAAGTATATGGAACAAGTTCGGGTTGTAGTATCAATGTAAGTGAAAGTCCAGAATTTTTCCGACCACCGGCATTTAAATGGTTAATTCAATGTATCCCACAATGCCCATAGCTAATTGCGCCAATCAAACCCAGACCCAGAAAAGTCTCTCCCCCTGGCTGGATCTGAAAGGGAGCCAAGTCCGTATTAAATAAGGATCCAGAGAGAGCTCCACCAGGGTGAAACATTTGATAACATGTGAACAAGCAAATCATAAAACATTCATATATGTATCATCTATTCAGTGTATAGAGCAGTTGGTAGTTTTGCACATATTTGTCAGGAAACTTACTTTATTGTCTAGGTAGGTTGGCAGAATAGGCTCTTTGCGCTGCTGAAGAAAGTAGATGATCATAAGGGAAAAAATGTATGATGGCAGCCCTCCGTCCTCTGCTTGGTCCAAGTGGCAGATCTGGCCATGCAAGTACATAAACAACATGCATGAACATAAACAAACAAATGATCTGGATCAGTATTCATGAAGACGACTACCTCAAACTTTGTTGATAGGGGTTGAACCTCACGCCATGTTTTACGGCAAAGGATTGTTTTTGAGAGCTATTTTTTCATCTCAAAACATTTGTGTGCATTCAGAAAGCGTCACAAAATAAATCTCTTCCATTCCATACAACATCATAGATTTTTTAAAATGCTCTCATAAGATAGCTTTCTATGACGCATCAATGGTATGACAAGTAAAAAAAAAGTAAGTCTCTGTATGAAGATGTTTTCTTGAAATAAAAGTGTTCGATAATTTGTTTTATTTGAGAGACATCATGAATAAATGCCAATTTATAGCATCTGAAAAGGCTATTCTAACAATGCTTTAGATAAAGAACAACCTAGTGGAGAGAAAACTACATCAGAAATAATTAATCAAGCAGCCCTTTATGGTAGCTAGACATAAAGCACCTCTGAGTGAGAGGCATACACAGAATCACTAGAGAAGCAAAGGCTGCTTGTGGGAACACTATATTTTGCAACCTATTTTGCCAACATTACTCAAGACAAATCTTGTGAATTCTAGTATAAGCGGCGCAAGACATTGCAATCAAGACCAGGACTGGGAGCCAGGTTGTTAACATACTGAAAGACATAAACAATGGCCACAATTGTAATGATGTTTTACGCCTTATTTTTAAGCTTTGAATCAGGTGATCTATTGTCTGATATACATATTTTAACAGTGTGCCAAATACGTTAGCCTAACACTGTATAAAACGTTGAGTCCATATAGCCTATTACAGCCACCAAAACTCACAAAAGGAATAGCTGCTAAGTCGCTACTAGTGAACACTGCAATCAGACACTGACAAAGGAAATGGGACAAATAGGACAGCTAGGACTTTGTTAGGTTAACGTGAATCATCATTAGATGAACTTGGATTATGAACTCTTCATAAATTAAGTGCTGGCTGACAGTAAGAAAACGATTGTCAAGGATGCCAAAATCTAACAACAAAAAAGGAGTCCAGGCGAGTGTCTAACAGCTAGATTTCTCAGTGCTGTGCCTGGGCACTAACGTTGATTGTTCCTGACAGGTTTAAAACAAGACATTTAAATTGATAGATTTGAATAGATAATTAAAAATACAAAATACATATATTACACCTGCACTATCAACAAAACCAGAAAAGGAATCATCTATACTAACAAATTTTGAGATTCTACCAAGTAGGCCATGGAGGTGGGGAGGCCTACTACTCCGTGGAAAAAGTGAAAGGTCATGAATATTTTTAGAAGCTACTCTTATTAAACTAGCACACATAGTTAATATGCTTTCCTACTTATTGTCAGCTTTTCCTTAACTTTTTAGTTATTTGATGTTATGGTGGGAAACAAAATATAAAACTTTCCAAGCTGTTTGCTATACGGTGAAATTCAAATAATTAATAAAAAAATATCTTCAATTCAATAGTTATTCTTTATGTGTTGACCACTGTTTGTTTACCAATTGATCGTGTGATACATTAAGGCGATAGGAGGGATTTCCACAATAAATATACATCTGCTCCTATCTTTTATCTTTATTTTCTGAGCATTCTGTTGTGAGTCTTTCTGACTATACATAACATTGAATTTCTTTAAGCTAGGTATTTACAGACGTTTGTCTTACAACAGAAGGATAGGATTACTGTGCTGACAGTTGAACTCACCCGGGCCCAGAGTCTGAAACTCAAGATCAGTGGAAGAAGAATAGGCTCTTGACCACTCAATGCAGAGAGGTACGCGGTGGTAAGGCATGCACTGTCATTTCCAGCGCTGACTTTACAGACTAGGCCACTGTGGGGACAACAACCATGGCCTTCAGCATCAATGTAAATATTTGTCTTACCTGGGGCAGAGCTTATTAGCAAGCTTGCTAGCACTTTGCTCATGCAGCAAGTCTTGCTTATTGGGCCACTAGATTTAAAGTGTGCGAATAATAGATTTTTTGAAGTGCTTTGAGCAGATGAGAAAGTGCTATGAATTAACCAAGTTGGCATACATTATTGGTCCATAATGTAGAAACACAGTGACTTAAAATAGCAACATAACCAAGGCATGCACTGTGCCTACATTAGTATTTTACTACCTTTACCCTGCTAAATACAGCCAAGCAGAAATCATTTAGAGAAATAAAACATTGGCCAAAAACCACTTATTCATATTTTTATGGAGAAATAGTTTGCAACTGATATTTGTATTTTTTTTAACACAGACCTTTTCTTCTCTGTGCAGATGACAGCAGGCACCCTGGCATGGAAATCTGCCTCCAAGTTGACATAAAGAGCTAGAAACACATGAAGAAAACGTATGTCTGATTCCATTTAAAACTAAAAACACCATGAAGTATAACAAGACCTGAATAGATAGTTGTGATACTTTTTGTTTTTTTAAATACAATAACAGTAAATAAGGAGACCTCAAGCCATGTATGTTTAGAATATACAGCAAAAGAGGTTGTTCACATGTATCAATCAAGCTTTTTACTGTTTTATGTCTACATACAGGCTACAGACCGAGATAACCTAAAAATACGCTTAGCTGAGATGGGTTTTTAACAGAAAATTGCCACAATCTTCCAAATCAAACTGGAAAAACTGCCTTTGATCGTCACTCAACAACAACGTCTCTTTCAATGTGAGTTTGGAAGGTTACTTCTCAAGGATAAATACATTGCTCTTCTGCAAGTTGCTCTTTAGGTTGTTAGACTCAACTGGAATAATCAGGGAGCTGGTGGTTTATGATCTTGCATCCAAGAATTTGTCTGACAAAATATATGTAATATATTTGCCTATATTTATTCAACTTTCATGTGATATATTATTTGGCTATACAGCTATCATGAAATGTTTATCCCCTAAAGCGCTATCAAATATTTTTAGGACTATTTACAATTTATTGAAGAGCATAAAACATAATTGCAAGAGCATTGAATGTCGGAAATAATGAGACTAATTTGAAGTATTCAGCATCAGACTGGAAAGATTAAAATACTCACAGCTAACAGACAGGCAGTCCCGAACCAGCAACAACACTTCAGGTTGTTTCATCTGAGGGGAAATCCATTAAAAAAAACACACAACTAAGGAATATGCAGAAGTCACCAGACACGTACACATTTTACAATTTCATAAATAGTTGAGAAAAGCTAGGTTAGATTTTTAGCCCTTTGGTCCCTACCCACATTTAGTGTAATAGTTATGGTTTGATACAATCAAACTGATTGTACTGGCAACAAATAATTGAACTTGGTGCCTTCAGACTCATATGGGTAAATGGGTTGCACTGCTCTAGTGCCCCGGTACGTTTGGCTAAAGGCTACATGGTAAAAAGATGGAGGATTTGTTTCGGGTGCTCATCAAGAGCAACACTGCCCGGCAACAGGCATGACAGGCTTTTGTAATTTGGCAGTGAAATAACTGCTCCCGAAAATGATGGAGAAGGACGATGCAGAGGTGTACTTGCATGTCTTCCAACCAGTTGCCGACTGAGAAGGCTGTGACGAATGGGTGAGTCTGTTGGATTCTCTTCTCTGCGGAGAAGCCCAAACGAGCTTACTAAAACCTGGCCCCAGACGACATAAATGATTATCGATGCCTAAAAGAAGAAGTCTTGGGTTGGGCTGGCGTATCAACCCCAACTGCGTGTTCCAAACATTGGCGTACCAGATGGGTCACTTGTCCCGGACTGACCAACTGACCAGCCAAGCCCACAGAGTTCCAGCACGGGGACCAGGTACTGTTGCAGGTATCTACCACAAGTCTAGTTCTCCGGGAAGCCATTGACTCTGAGGTAGAGACAATGCGGGAGTTAGAAGTGATTGAAGAGGCCTGCAGTCCCTGGAGCAATCTGATCGTTATGGTCCCAAAGCCAAACCACACTGAGGTTCTGCAATGATTTCCGGAGGCTCAGTGCTGTCTCAGAGTTCAACACCTATTCAATGCCCTAGCCCAATGAACTTACCATCCGCCTTGGTGAGGGGCAGCGTCCTACTTGGATGACAGTCATCTACTCTAGTGACTGGGATGAACAACTGGCCCATGTACGGCAGGTGCTGGAGGACCTTCGCAGAGTAGGACTCACAGAAAAAGCAGTGAAATGCTGCATACCTCAAGACGAAGGTCCGTACTTGGGCTGATCGATAGAACGGGATCCTGCTTAAACCCCAGGAGAAGAAAGTGGAGAGCGAGGAGTTGGCCGCAAACCACGAGTAATAAGAAAGTCCGCGTAATGGAGGGACTGTGGTGCGGGGCCTCACATCCCACCCCCTATTCTCTCGAGCAGCAGGCCGACGGACCAAAAAGGAACCAGGACCACGGACAGCCCCCTGCTACTGAGGGCATCAGGACATGGGACAGCTCTGACGCCCCCGGTCCTGAAGCCACACCAATTGAGCACGGCTGGTGTCACTTGGGCTGATGAGATGACCAGGTATGAAAGGGAATGCAGTCTAGAGATTGTGGACCAACTGAAGCGTTTGCAGATAAAGATGACGGGTTAGCGATGGAGGCTAATCCCCAGACGCTTTGAGGGAGACGCTCGCCGTGAAGTCTTTGTTATTTTGTCGCATTTTTGTTAGCGTTAAGACTTGTTGTGATTCAAAACGCCAACCCTTTGTTTCACCTTCAGGCCGTCTCCTGCCTGCTTTGTAGCCAGTGTTCACCTGTCATCAATGTAGGTACACCATAAGCTCTGTTCTCCAAGTAACTGAACTGCAATTATAATCAAGTCATGAGATTATGTCCAGAATTAAACTGATACTCACATGAAGAGGGAACTGGACGTCAATATTGATATCCGAGTCATTAAACCCAAGCTTAGTGCAAGAAGATCCATATAGTCTGAGTTTAATCTCTAGACAAGGAGAGGAAGGATAGCACAAACACAACTAAATTAAATCAGACTGCCAATAGTGGCCGCCAATATTTATAAAATAGGTGACAATTCTGGAAGAATAATGTATTACAATTTCCCATGCAAGATGTTAAAAAGTAAAAAATCTCACACAATATCATGTTTAAGGACATTACTGACAAGTTGAGCTTCAACCCCTTAATGTCTCCTCACGAGTTGCTTTCACCCCCCAAACTATTATTAGCCGCTGAATTGTTCTCAACCCGCAATGTCTATCGACTAAACTCTACTGAAAGTGTCAAGTTTCGCCGGAGATAAAAAAAGATACATTTTGGTATACCACAGGACCAATTTGTCTAATAAAGTAAAGTAATTTATCACCTGGCATTGATTAAAATAGATAGAGCCTATAGCAGACACCTAATGTTGATTTACAACATTACAGAATAGTTTAGCAGTGGGTAGTTTGGGGATGAAGGGATTGCATGTGTTCTTAAAATGTCCTTGTTAGCAAATAAACACAAGATAAACATGTAAATTGAATTTAGCGTTGCGACAAAAATATTTTGGGGGAATAACTGTGTGCCGGCATCGATATTACAGATATGTTATGGATAGAGCCCTGCTTACCAGGCAGGACGGACAAAAGTAAATCTTGCATAGTGGAGACGATCTCCTGCCTTATCTCCAGATCCTTTTCAGTCATGCCTCTGTTTGTGACCACAGCCTGAAGGGTGGCTCCCACAGCACTGACCTGCTCTGGACCTGGAGGTAGGATCTGGGTCAAAATGGCATCCTCTCGTTTCTCCTGTAATGTACCCAAAAACAGAGATTATACACTGGGGTGAAAAGTAATTTAATAAGGGCCAAAAACACAGGGGTTTACCAATACCAGGTATGTCAATATTTCAAAGAAATTATATAAAAAGGAAATTCCAAAAATGCAATGAAAATTCTGCCAGTAAGAAAAGTTCACATTTGTATGGCATTTTATTTTTTTCAAATGAAACGTTTTTTTAAACAGTTAGCTTTTACATTATTTTGGTGCGTCATATTCAACTTCATGAGATATACAAATGCCTCTAGAGGTTGTGGAGATTAGCAAAAAAAGGGTACTATTCTTGACAGTTAGTGCAACCCAACAGAAGAGAGACGTATGCAGGGTTTTAAAATTACATTTCTTACTCACCTTGACCATCCTCTTGTGCCACTTGTCCTTAATATGAATGTGGACTGCAGAGACCGATTCCAGAAGCACATCACACACTGAGCAGCAATATAAAGCGTTTGGGCACCTACGTGATCTCTAAGCCAATCAGAAAATCAAACAGATTTACATTTTTGTAATCTTGGTCATTGAGCAGACTCTTTTATCCAAAGCGATTTACAATGAGATTACAGGGACCTGGAGCAATTTAGGGGGTGTTCCAAATTTTGCTCACCAAGTAGAAGTCTAACGCACTAGGCCACCACTAGTTTCTTATGATGTACCATAAATACATTTATATAAGATAAGATAATTCAAGATAACTCCAATCTTTTTACTTGGTTCCCTTACTTTCTTCAAGCGATGGATCTCTTCTCGGCTAAAACGCTCTTCTGTCTTTTGTAGGCCGAGTAACTCTTTGGGTGAAAGCGTTGACTCATCAATCACTAGCCTCCTGTCGTCTTCACGAGAAACCCTCCCACGTTCTCGGTTTCTTCGTCTCCCTCCTGCAAAAAGAACAAACAATCATCGCTGGCACAATTGACAATATCAAGAAAGAATTCTGAACAGGATTCCATCAGCTACAGTGGCTCCAGATGACCAGAACAAAAGATCAGCGCTCACAAGGGTCCAACTTCAAGATTTTAGCCAATGAAACGAAACAAAAAAGTTAGTATTCATGTAGCACAAATGATGCCACATGAGATGGTCAGAAATAACTCAAACATTTCCTGAGTCTGTTATGCCTGGGATATTTTATGATTGCTTCCCTCAGGAGTACTTCTTACCTTTATGTCCTGTGACCTTCGAACAAAGATGGCGGTGTAGCCTTCACTCATAAACTGAATTCTAATGTTGCCCCATAGTTCATTTATTAATTTCTGCTGACACAATTTGTACAATCAGATAACATACAACGTCTGACTTGATTACATTACCTTACATATTACGTTAAATTACACATTTTCTAGACTCGCTTTATGCCACCAGTCCACACGGCACCTAATATTATCAAAGAAGATCGACATTCATTATACAACTATTAATACTACTTGCCTAGAGTGATTCAATGTTTTTTCTTGAACATTTCCAATTTCAAATGGCACACATTCCAATCACAATTATCAGTCAGTTTATCTCCAAAACTCTCAAAAACAAAAGACTCTCTTCCTGAACCATTTTGAGATAACAGACTATATGCCTAGTTTCTTTTTTAGTATTTTCTATGGAAAACAGTATAGAGCTTACACAAACATTGCAATTAGAAATAAAACACAAAAAAATACAGATGGGTTATAGACTTGTCCAAATTAAGTCCATTCTTAGCTCATATGTGTTTTGGCAAATGCAAGTCAATTGTTAGGTCAGGCGGATGTGAAGGGATTTCAATATCAACAAATGTATTTAGTTATTATGTTTGTTACAGTGAACCTATTTGGTCTTACGAATGTATTTAGTTATTATTTTGTTAAAGTCAACCTATTCTGCAGTCCTAGAGAGATGACGCTGTAGAACCTTCAATAACTGAAGAAGCTGCAACAGGCTGAACTCACTTAACTGTTCAGTTCCTCTGTACTTACATTTTCCTTAACAACGTTCTCATTTCTTCCTATCCTAAAAAATGTTAAGTCTCTAAGCAATAGCAATTAAGGATTGTTATCAATCTATCAGCTTGGCAGCCCAAATAATACTCGTCCTCCTCTGTGTGCACTCAGCTGGGTGTGAAAATATGCTGCAATGTCTTTCAAAGCTAGCACGTAGCCGAGCTCTTACACATGGTAATAAAGCCCACCACTTCTATGGAACACATCCCTCACCTGAATTAAAAGCAGCAGCATCAGACGCGTGCCTCCTGTTATGCTCGCTCTCTTCCCGATGGTTCTCTTCCTTGGAGTGTCTACTCCAACCCTGTCCTCTCCAGTTCTCCTCCCTTCCTCCAGCCATGTCACGGTCAGGAAACCTTCGAAAGTTGGCTTTCTGAAAGGGCCCCCCCGCCTTGGCCTTTTTGCTCTGGTGGCTTCTCTCTGGTTTGGGGCTGCATCCTCGACTAAGGTCTTGGCTTCTCCAGTTCTCTACGTCAGCTGGGGTGTCCCTCTCCCAACCTCCTTTCTTGCTTGGCCTGCAAGACTCTTCCATGGTACAATTGAACAAGCCTGCCAAAAAAAAGATGCGGGGGTATACTTTACGGCCCTGAGCTTAGCATAAGTTACTGCATCAGTACAACCATATAAAATAAACAGTTCATGGCAGTGGAATCTTTTTCAATTAATTTCAGGGAGTTAGCAAGAGCAGCAGTGGTTTCTTTTTCCAAAATCTGTGTGCGGGGCTTTGATGCCAAACATCAATCTTGGTGATAGTGTTTTGCTTTGGGGATGCTTTGCTGCACCAGGTCTTACTTACCTTTTTTCAAAGAAACATGAACACTCTCACAATCAACAAATTCTACAGGGCAATGTCAAGTACATATCTAAAGCCTATAGTTCAATCTATTGAAATGTGTGTGGCAGAACAAAATCAAACGTCAAAATCTATTCATATGAATTAAGTTGATAAATCGTACAAGTCATTTACCTACTTAAGACTCAAAAGGTCCAACCGTTCGAAAATAAAAGTTGCACAGGCCTGCAGCATTAAATGCGAATGTCAGCAGGAAAACAATGCAGTGATGAGAAGAACTAAGGTGTACATTATATCCTGAAATGTAGCATGCAACAGTTTTGCTGTGTCAGTCATAACAAGTAGCCTAGTAAAACCTGCTGTGTAGCCCACCCTCTGTCAAATATAATTTTCAATTAAATATGGAATGGGCATACAATTAAAAGAATGTGCAAGAGAATGCCAAAGTATGTTGCCTGATGTTGCCTCTATTCCTTCTAGTCGATTCTAGCTCTGCCCAATTATACACGTCCAAACGCCTATATCCTAAAAAAATGTTTTGATTGACTGTGCTGCTACCAAATTTGCATCAGTAAGTTACATAATTTGCTTACACAATTACTAGCCTGTAAACTTGCTTGTAAGTTACCCAATTACTAGACTGTCAACCAGATTCCAAATATTACATCATCATCATCATCTTCATCCGCTTTGTCCGGGGTTGGGTCGCGGAGGTAGCAGTTCCAGCAGGGCATCCCAAACTTCCCTTTCCCGGGCCACATTAACCAGCTCTGACTGGGGGATTCCAAGGCGTTCCCAGGCCAGTGTGGAGATATAATCCCTCCACCTGGTCCTAGGTCTGCCCCGCGGCCTCCGCCCAGCTGGACTTGCCTGGAACACCTCCCTAGGGAGGCGGCCAGGTGGCATCCTTACTAGATGCCCGAACCACCTCAACTGGCTCCTTTCTACGCAAAGAAGCAGCGGCTCTACTCCGAGTCCCTCACGAATGGCTGAACTTCTCACCCTATCCCTAAGGGAGATGCCAGCCACCCTCCGGAGGAAACTAATTTCCGCCGCTTGTATCCGCAATCTCGTTCTTTCGGTCATGACCCACCCTTCATGACCATAGGTGAGAGTAGGAACAAAGATAGACCGGTAGATTGAGAGCTTTGCCTTCTAGCTCAGCTCTCTCTTCGTCACAACGGTGCGATAAAGCGACTGCAACACCGCACCCGCTGCTCCAATTCTCCGGCCCATCTCTCGTTCCATTTTCCCCTCACTCGAGAACAAGACATTATAAATATATTACGAATCCAAATATTACGTATTATGTTTACGTAATATTACGTATTATGTTTATTATAAAAAATGTATAAAGTTAAATAAGAACGTAGCCCAAGAAACGTTTTCAGTGTATTTGTGTGTTCCATGTGATAAGAGATAGGGTATAATAACAAAGGTTTATATCGAAATAAATCAAACATGAATAAACAATAAACATCACTCCTGTAATTATTTACTTTATATAAAAAGCTTAAAGTGATAAGAAAAAATCGATTCACTTCACTATCGCGATATTACGTTTAGCGATACCCCTATACTGTATGATTCTGAAAAACCAAGCATCGATTTTTAACTTAACGTTAAAAAAACTGTTATAGGCTAATGTTAATTCCTTTGCTCAGATTGCACAAAATGTTGTGCCATGATGTTGGATGTTACCAAACACCAATGCAAATAATGATACTATGATAACATGATAATATATGATAAAATGAGAATAATTGTTCTTTGTCCTGTAACAATCAATACAATCGCAATATATCACCTTGCTTACAGTATCGCAATTTATTGAATCATAACCCCTGTACCATAATACGAATCGTATCCCCAGGTTTTTTGCCAACACACAGCCCTACAAGGTGAGAGATAGATGACGAAATATTTTGCTGTATGATGACATTTTAAATTAGCGCGCCGGATGTACATGATAGGACAGCGGACCCACAACAATTCTTCTAATCGATGCAAATTCGATGGACTGTTCCGATCACAGTTGGATTCCTAATTTAATTCTACGTTAAAAGTCTGTTAGTGGTTGGGGTTACCGCTTGCCCCCTGTGAAACGTTAACCAAAAATGTGTTATTTATCAGTGTCACGTGACTGCAAATCGTCAATGACCTTTATCATGACTACCAAAGCGAAATTAATCCTAATTTTATGTATCAACTGTGATTGCCCCTCGTGTAAGAACGTGGCGTTAAAAACCAGCTTTGTTTTCTCAAAACTTACGCTACCGAATAATAAAGATAAGCTATATCCTGTCACCGAGGATAACTTACAAATAACCTAATATTTCACCATAGCACAGAGAAACCTAATAAATGTTAGCGGCTCCGACAAAGCCACTTAATAAATAGAGCACTCAAACGTTACCTATATCTGTATTTCAGTGGCACCAACAACTCTTAACTCTGTTTACTGTCTGCAGCTCCTTCTTCCTTTTTCTTTTTCTTCTGTATACTGCAGGTGGTTGGCTACTAACGTCAGTGGTGCATTACTGTCACCAATAGGGCAGGAGTGTGGGTACAGCCTTTTTCAGCATCCTATGTATTTGATCTACGGCAATGTGACCAGATTTCTGAAATTATAAGTGGGGACATTTCCCGTTCATATCAGTAAAACCCTACTGTACAAAGGCATGCCGTTAAAAAAACAACTTCTCTGGTATTTTCTTATGCAATGTTTAACTTTAATATGTAAATATGTATCCAACTAGTCACGCCAGCAGAAAAAATGACAAGGTCAAAATAAGATTCTTTCTGGAAGTGGAATAATGGGTCAGCTGGTTTTCTTCTTCTGTTCCATCTGTTTTCTTCTCCTCCTTTGTCTTCTTCTCCTCTCTAAAAGCAAAATACATGCTACACAGTAATCCAGACCAGCATTATTTTTTAAAGACCTGAAGCAATAGTGTATACCATAAACCAGTAACAAACTATACATCTCATTAAAGCAACTATAGGAAACTTTTTTATATTAACGAATTATCAATACATTATTCTGATAGCACATTATAATGTCTATGGGAGAATGAAAAAATCGCGGTTCAGATCAGTCCTCTTGAAGTCTAAATTTTTAACACTATTTGTGTCTACCACCAGGCAGATCTCCCGGGAAACTGTGACGAATTGCTTACAGTTTAAGTCAGCTGTAGGGGTCACCAAAATCCTCTCCTACAGATAAACTGCATCTAACTTCAAGGTTATAAAACAGTTAATAAATATTAATATTATAATTGCAGTTCAGATCAGTCCTCTTGAAGTCTCAATATTTAACACTAATTGTGTCTGCCACCAGGCACGATCTCCCGCGAAACTGTGACAAATTGCTTAGTTTAAGTAAACTATAGGGGTCGCCAAAATCCTCTCCTACAGATAAACTGCATCTAGTTACTTCAAGGTTAATAAACAGTTCATTAATATAAATATTATGTTGTAAAAATCACTTTCTGTACCTTAACCTTCTCTCTTATTAGCAATCCCTCCCTTATAGGAACTATTTATGCTGTCTCCCTGCTAGGCCTACTCATTTCCAGCTCTACACTGTAAAAAAAATAAAATAATAAAATTACGTAAAAAAAGGGTCAAATGATGGTCATCAATGGCTGCCAAACAAAAACCATAAAATTAAAGTAAAATATCCAAAGAAAGTGCAAAAACAATAAATTCACAGAAGTTACCTTTAAAAGGTTTTGACAAGAAACTGCTCTTTTACAGATATTCCCTAAATCATTACGATCAAACACCTTCCATACAGTGACGGCACTTAAAGTTCTACAGAGTAAAACTATTATTTTAAAGATATTTACTAATTCATTACGGTCAAACACCTTCTTTAAGGTAGCTGCACTACATGTTCAGCAGAGAAGAACTGTTATTTTTAAGATATTTGCTAAATCTTTGCGATCTAACACTTCCCATGAAGTGATGGCACAAAGAAACACTTTTATTCATTGCCAATACTTGGAAATGTAATCCACAGCTTTGTTACAGATAGCAATTAGAGCAATCTTGCAATGAAACAGGTCCATGGTGCTCAAACAACACTGGTTAACTACTCCAAAGCACTCATAAACCCAGACCTCAGACATTAATAATACTTGCAATTTTATTTTTAACAGGCCACAATCATATTCAATAGGTAAATTATAATTATTATCCCACAATGCCTTGCTCCAAATCCAGACCAAAGTTGTTTCGGTAAATTGCAAAATTTCTATCTACATTTACAGAGTTTAAATGTAAAAGTACACATAAATGTAAAACTAAGATTTACCTTAAAATTACAAAGAAAAACGTCACATTCTTATGGACATAAACGTTCATATGGGGAATAACATATTTATTTTACAGATATTTGTATGCAATTTAGGAAAACTGAAAACATACTGCATAATTATTATAGTAATCTTGCTGTAAAAAAATTTAAATACTTGTAATTTGTCATATTGAAATGATGCTTAAAATTAGAGTTTAGATGTGGATTCAGATATAATATCTGTAATTTAACAGGGATTTGTATGTAATTTCAGAACAGAGAAAACCACTGTGAAAATGTTAGTCATTTTCCGTGAAAATAGGATACAGTGTAGGCTAAGAACCAAACCTAAGCATTGTTTAAGATAACTGGATTAGCAAGCGCTATGTAGATATGAACACTAGGCCGTTTCTTGCTATATGCAAACTATGCAGTTGTGTGTGTGTATTTTTACTCTCAAACTCTCAAGTGGAAGAACTCTTTTAAGATCATTTAAAGAAAGAAAATATCCTGGGGAGCATGCCCCACACCCTGCTAATAGGGGCTTAAGCCCCCATAAATATTTATTTGGTGACGCCCCTGCCCCCAGACCACCTTAGCTTTGAGGGTTTGGAATCCCCACCATAGTTTCACAAAATAGGGACTCCCAAACAACCTTTTGCATAGGGCCCCCAAAAAGATAGAAATGGCCCTGTTCTGATTTTGTAAAGCATTAAGCCTACTCAATTATTACAATAATGAAACCAACAAAAATGTTGTCATTGTGTCGATGCGAAAAGCAGGTTTCTTCACCACTCACTTTTAGGACTCCCATTGTGTCTGCAACTGTCTACCAATCTGTGGCTTTGTGAGCAAAGGCGGGGAAGACCCCGGGAAATCTGACAAGGTAAAAAAAAAAAAAGCCCGTTTAGCACGAAATAGCCCCTTTCCTCCAATAGCGAGTCAGCGTCAAGTTTATGACAACACAATCGCCTATTAGATAGCCTAGAATACATTCATTTAGATAAGGTTGAGTTTATTGAAATCGGTAGCCTTCATAAGAAATGGTGTTTGTCACGAAAAGCCGCAATGGTCCAGAAATAATTTATAAACGAGGGCGAATAAATAGCGCGCCTCCGTCTAAGAAGCATAGGACGCTCGTGAATGATGGGACGCTCATAACCGTGCCACAAACCCGCGTTGAGAGGCACCGAAAACAGAAATTAATGACCAGACTGAATGACTCAGGTTTCGAGGACTTTCCCTCCCCGTCTCCATCTCCGGCTCAAAGAGTGCTTTTTTCAGTTTGTCCTGAGGCATTAGGGAGCCCCATACAAGAGCGATCAAACTGGCATTATGAATATGGAGATATTGGTTATAAAATACAAAAAGAAAAAGAGATGTTGTTTAATTCTTTCAAGTGCCTGGCAAGTCAACCACAGGTACAGTATAGGCTTGTTTGTTGTTGTAGTATGTGTATATGGTATATATAATTTGATCTAATATCTCCTTTTATAATGATCTGATAGCCTACAAAAAAGATATTATTGAGTCAAGAACTAGCCTTTTCATGCCAAAGAAAATTCCACGAGATCTTTAAGCATGAAGATTGCGTGGGAATTAAATAACGTTTATAAGATTTATTCAATAACCCTAGTTTTTATAGGTTCAAAACCTTTCGAGTTTCAATGAACACAGATGTAGGACAAAGCAGGTTGTTCTCGAAGGATTACTCTACATTATTAGTTTAGCAAGTATGTACACGCATCCACGACTTGGATGAATACATGTTTTGAAATTGCGTTACACCCTGCCACAACTATAGTGTACAGTAAGACATTAAGGTAAATTGGTTTAAATATGCTTGGCCTAATGCCCAAGGTATTGGTTTATTGGTGGAAGACTTGAGAAAGAACTGATCTGTTTAATGTTTTTTTTTGGCTTAAGTTTTTTTTTTTAAAGGAAATTATTGCAAGCCTTGATTTTAATTCATCTTGCTTTTCATGTATTATTCTGGCATCTTTCAAAAGTTATATTGCTAACTTGACTTGCCACAACACTATTACATGTGTGTGTGCTTCCAAAACAGAGAAGGCACTCTTCCAATGAAGAATATTCCTGTCTAGTCAGAAGGAAATTATTTAATGTGGAGAAAACAAATAAGTTTCTTATTTAGACCCTGTGTTTGAAGACAACCAATATACTTTTGGCTTGTACAGCATACATTTAAGTATACATATTTTTAGTCCCCCTCCAGTCATTTTTTAAAACATTTAAAATATTCTGCTTAAACGTATAAATCATGTCTGTTATGTTTTTTCTGCAAATACGTTTAATTGCCCTGTTAAAATCCTAAAAATAAAATCTTCTCCTACTGCCTCCTTAAAACTTTCTCAATCTCAGTCGCCCCGCCCCCCTCAATTAGAATATTTTGCTTCTTAAAAACTTGAAAACCTATTTTGCTCCTGATATGTCGTGTAGCACATGAAAAACACCACAAGGACATGTTAACAACGTTAAAAACTTGATTTGGAGGGGGTCTTTAACCTAAACAGGTAATGAAATCATAAATGGAAGTGATGGCAATTTAGCTATGTGAGTGTTCCAAAGAAAGCTATGATGCGGTTGATTTTTGAATTTTTGATTAAAATAGTATTACAAACTGCATTTACTTCAAAAACAATAAAAAAAAAAAAAAACTCAAGTACGGTTAGCACCTCATTTTGTAAAACAATGTTACAAGTTAGGTGCACATTAAAGCTACTATAGGTAGTTATGTGTAGTTGATTTTGAGTTGCTGGTTGACCAGTAGACGTAACTCTACCCTATGGTCTATGGCAGCCTAATGCCCCAGGACAGAGACAGGGACACTGTCCTGTACAGAGTACGTCTTTCGAATGGGACGTTAAACGGGTGTCCTGACTCTCTGTGCTCACTAAAGACCCCATGGTACTTCTCGAAAAAGAGCAGTGGTGTAACCCCCGGTGTCCTGGTTAAATTGCCCAACCTGGCCCCATCAACCCTTGCCACCTTATCATCCTTACAGCTCCCAATTGGCTCGTTAATCCCCTGTCCTGCCCCTTGTGACTCTCAGTAGGTCATACACTGATGTGTGGTGAGCAAGTCTGGCGCAAAATGGCTGCTGTGGCATCACCCAGGTGGGTGCTACACATTGGCGCCCAAACTGTGAGTCCCCCCCCCCCTATACAGTGTAAAACGCTGTAATTGGTGTAATTATTTTCCCTAACCATCGCAAAGAAGATGTGCAAGATGCTCACGGTAACTGCCTATCGCTAGCACGATCAACTACTATACTCCAAGTATGGGCATCTCTGATTTAGTGACTCACTTCCCCATGCCATAAAGCAATTTGTCACAGTTTCGTGGGAGGTCGTACCCGGTGGCAGACAAAACGAGTATTAAATACTGAGACTTCAAGAGGACTGATTTGAACCACGCTATTTTAATCTCCCATAGACATTACAATGTGCAATCAAAAGAAACATATTGATAATACGTTAATACCGAAAAGTTACCTATTGTTGCTTTAATGGTTATTTATATGTATAGCAACTCTTTGAATGTTAGAGGATCAATTAACTGAAGTAATTTAACTCCAATTGAAAGTGCTTCTTAATTATTTTTGTCACCTTCAGGTCACAGCGGATGCTCGATGTACGCTGGTCAGTTGGCTCATCCCTGTGCACAAACATTTCCGTCTTTCCTTTGAGTGCTGCTGCCTAACTGTTAACATCATCGACCGGTTCCTTGCCTCTACACCTGTCGCTGCCGACTGCTTCCAGCTGCTGGGTGTCACCGCTCTTCTATTAGCTAGTAAACAGGTTTGTGTGTCTGCTGTGTGTACTTCATTCCTCTTATGTGTGTGCTTTATTTCTGTGTCGCTATGTGTATTTGAACGGCATTAACATATTCAATGGTTATTTTGGTCCCCAGATAATTAATTAAAGTGAAGTCAATGTGCCTGACTAATCACACAATGCCAATTCACAGAAGGAATAAATGAAGGCATGCCCCATTTTTCCTATGTCAGCAGACTTTGAGATGTGTAACATAGAAATAGATCTACAACATTTTACATTCAAGCGTACAACAACACAATTTGCTATTGTGTCAGGAATCAAGCACTATCTGGGGTTCTTACTGTCATAAGTATCGGTCGGTTCCATAGAGTTTATTCAGTATAACTAACACACAAACACTTGCAAGGTGCAACATCCTTCGAATTGGACCTTCTGAAGACAAGCCCTGATTCAGAACAACACCTAAAGATGTTGAATACTATAGACCTAAATCATTTGCTCATTGTATTTATGCATGAGGTCAATAAAATATTCTATGATTATTTAACCACTAGCATAAAATTCTGGCATTTCACTGATCCAAGATGTGATTTTGTTTAACACACTGAAATGGGATACTGAAGAAAGTGCTGCAGGAAACTTTATTACAGGAAAATTGGTTTGGTTTTTAGGGGCATAACGTCAGGAAGGAAGCATCTTTAAAAAGTTTAATTTATCACTTTGAAACTGGTAAAGACACATGATACAATGAATTGTTATGTGTTACAGATTCCATGATTTATTTTTTATTTATTTTCTATGGCGTGCATCTGTGCATTGCATGTGTGTCAGTTTGACTTGTAATGTGATCTATTTGTTCTATCCTATATTCAACAGGTCGAGGTGTTTTCACCACAGATATGCCAACTCCTGTCCCTCTGCTGCAATACTTTTAATAAGGAGCAGCTTTGTAATCTAGAGTGCCTTATCCTTCTCCGCCTCAACTTCCGCCTGGCTGCACCAACCATTGCTTTTTTCCTGGACTACTTGACCAATCACAGCCTGGCTACCTTGCACGAGGGCCCAAACACTGACAGCAATAGGCTGGCTAGAAAGGGTCTGGAACGTAGAAAGCAGAGGCAGTATAGCAACCTTGCGCGTGGGCTATGTGAGTTGAGTCTGGCGGACTATACCTTCAACAAGTATCCTCCTTCGCTTAAAGCTGACTGTGCACTAAAGGTTGCCAGTGAGCTAATAAACAACCAAGAAAATGAGAAAACAATCCAATTCAAATCGATGAAGCCTTTGCCTGTCCACCTACAAGAAGATAAACCAAGTTTGTCTAAAAAAACTAAACCTAAACAGAGGCAACTAATGATCAATAATGACTATGCCCAATCTGTAGGCAGTTACTGTCTTTCTAGCAATGAACTAGCCTCCACAAGGGAGAGCCTAGCAATAGCTAAAGATGACCATACAACCAGGATGAATGAATGCATAGAAAACCTGAAGCTATTGGTGTCACTTAACCAGGAATTGTTGCATGAAATCATGACATTATAACAAAAAATATGAACTCCTTACTTATTATAGGATACCAGATGTTTTTTTTAAATCTATTGTTATGTTTACTTATTTAAAGTCCCCCTCTAGTCATTTTATAAAACATTTAAAATGTTCTGCTTAAACGTATCATGTCTACTATGTTTTTTTCTGTAAAATACATTCAATTGCCTTTTTAAAATCTTAAAAATGTAATCTTCTGCCTCATTAAAAATTCCTGAATCTTAGTCGCCCCGCCCCCCCTCAATTGGAATACCTGGCCAGCCCCCGCCCCCCTCCTCTGCCGCTGTGCATACTTGCTCCCGAGTCACCCCGCCCATGGTTGGTTAAAAATGGTTACTTAAAGATTCGTGACGTCACAAATCTGACTTGTCTGAACTCACCCGTTTGAGACTGTCCTTGGTGCACTGCAGTTTCAAAGCAGAAATGCTCAGCCATGGCATTGGCTTCTTATTTTGCTCCTGATATGCCTTGTAACACATGAAAACCACCACAAGGACATGCTCATGCTCACTGCATATCGCTAGCATGGTCAACGACTACACTCCAAGTATGGGTGTCTCTTCTTGATTTAGTGATGCACCTCCTTGTGCCATATAGAAATTCGTCACAGTTTTGCGGGAGATTGTACCTGGTGGCCAAATATTTTTTGTTAAATGCTTGGACTTCAAGAGGACTGATCTGAAATACAATTTTTTCATTCTCCCATAGACATTACAATGTGAAATCAGAAGAAATGTTTTGATAATCCGTTAACATAAAGAAGTTGCCTACAGTTGCTTTAATACCGTAATTACTACTGTGTAGTAAGTAGTAGTTATACATTATGCTATATTTACTCAATACATTTTGCTTGAAAGTATCTGTTAAAGTTTATTGTAATTTATATATTCTTGCTGTAGGCTTGGAGTTGGGACATGTTTAAATACAAGCCTTGAAGCGATGGTTCAGAATTTCTCTCATTGTTTCCCAAAGATTTTCTTCTGACTTTCACATTCACTTGAGCTGTTGAGAGGTCCTCTGTTTTTCTCCCACTAGCCATTACAGCATACAATTCTGAACTATCCCCTTAAACAGTGTTGGCAACCACAGCATGAGTATTTATTTTAATAAAATAAATTTTTTCTTAATGGCTTTGTACTACTTCCTGTCTGTGCTTCTGTGTAAAAAACACTTGCTGGCCACTTTTTTGTTACATTTATCTGGTAGTTCTGAACCGTTGTGAACTGAGGCTGTTAGTCAGGTTTAGAATGTTTGAGTTGCTCTTCCGCATACCACTTTAATTAAAGAGTATTTTTTTATTAATGTAGCCTTTCTGTCAACCTAAACAAGCCGAGTCTTTCTCTTAATTTCTCGTAATTTATTTTTTAACAAAAAAATAAATATACTATAAATAGTCAGATGCAAATAATACAAATAAATTAATGTAAATATATAAAACCTCAGTCTTACAAGTATTTTGATCAGGTACTGTTTTTCTACACATCTGTTTAAAAACATAGGCTCAAAAAGGCTGACATAGATCAGAAATAGATAGACTGGCGACCTGTCCAGGGTGTACCCCGCCTCTCGCCCTGTGTCCGCTGGGATAGGCTCCAGCCCCCCCCCCCCCCCGTGACCCTGTACAGGATAAGCGGTAAAGTTAATGGATGGATGGAGATCAGAAATATTTTTGTTTTTGAGATCTGTTAAAAAAAACAACAACTGAAAAACACACAATACACAGTGAAAAGGAACCGGTGAGACAGAAATATGAACTGTAAGTCATTGGTACATTATGATTCCCAGAAGCACCACTATGCACCCTTTTTCAATAATTACCTGTGTAAGAAATGTGCCATTCAATACATACGTGCCATACATCTTCTTTGCCTTGCCTTGCCTTGCATGAAAATTATGTAACTCTGCATGCAAACTTAACTTTGTGAATTTTGTTTGTTTAAGCTAATACGTAGCCTACATTGAGTAGCCAAACCTTTGGCCATGCCAAGTTGGTAATTCAACCAACCAATGTCATTCACACTTGCTGATATAGCCTAGCAGCTCCGCACAATAATTAGGCAATGACTCACGTTAAAATCTTGCATAGGTCCACAGGAGAACAGTTAATCATGATGACAGAGCCCATTGTATTTGCTTTAGAGGTAAACAAAACAATTGCTTTGCATCACAAAAAGGATGATTTACAGTACGTTAAAGTGTTTTATATTAAATTTAATATTTTTGGGTACTATACCACGCGATGTTTGTGTCTTTATATGCACATTTGTATGGTCTGTTGTTATGGTCTGTTCTATTTCTGGCATGGCCCCCCAGCTCCTCTTAACCATTATGTAAAGACGCAACTTGCATTCTCCTTTTTCAAAGCGGTGCACCTCCTGTCTTTTTAGTTAAACTTTTGCCAAAGCGCAGCGCTCGTCAATGTCACTTTTTTCAGCTGGCCAATCGAAATTGATAAAAGGCGAGACAAAAAAAAATCTGCAAACAGCTTCACTGAAAAAAAAAAATCATTAGGCAATCTCTGATTTATTCTTGGTTGCATATCAACAGAAAAGGCATTGGTGAATTGCGTTTCAAAACTGATAGTCAATTTCTGCCATCACTAAAAAAAAGTTAATTTCTAGCCTTGATATAGGCTAAAGCAGCATGTAGTAAATGGAGTTTTGAAACTGTGCCCCCTCAAAAAAATTGGATGCATGACGCCTCTGCCTATACCTCAAAAACATTTTCCTACAATTGGCAGCAATGAAGTTAAACATCCTACTTGTAATTTTTGCTGACTAACTGATTTATAAATAATGGGGTCATATCTTATACGTCAAGAAAGGGATGAGTTTGGGACATACATTTTTCAGTTCTACATTAAAGCTGTTTTTATACATATCCATAATGATTAAAAGACTGTATTCAACTAAAAGTGTCACATTTCCAATTCTTGCTTACTCACACATAACGGGTTGCTTGTGCAAAATGTGTTGTTGTACCCCAAGTATAGTATTGTGAAACCATCACGACAAAATGTAATAAACAATAATACAAAAAAAGCCTTACTCAAAGATTGAATTGTGTTTAAACCTTAGGCATACATCGATGATGAGATAGTCATTTTTAAACTACCGCAGAACATGAACAGAACACGACTGAGAAACTCCTAAATGTGCTCAGAACCATGGATAGCGCCAGCCATCAGTTCAATAAAACATAGCAAAGCAAGCCTGGTATTTCTTGGTCCTGCCATTGCCTGTTTGAGCTATCACTTATGCTCCTCATTCCCCTTCCTATTTATCTCTGCTGCTTCCTTCTGAAACAAAACTATATTGAAAACAAATGATTACCCAAACTCACAATGGTATTAAGGGCTTTGAAAGAATAATTCCTTCTTTTTCTACAAAACAAATATGATGAAGGCTCTTGTAAAGTTAATTCCTTGTTCAGTTTAACAAGCCTGTTTTCGTAGTGAGTCAGTTTTCAAAATGTCCGTTTCATTTAGTGACATTTCTCGTCCTAAAAAACGTCTAAAACTCAAAGCTGCTATGATACTAGGAGTGGTGGACAAGATTTAATATAGTTTAGTTCTGGGGTATTTATGGGCTTGTTAAGCAATTAATTCAAATTTAAATATGCTGATAAAAAATATAAAAAATAATGATAACATGAATTGTCATTCTCTCTCTAGTTGATATCATAATTGCATTATTATTAATAGGATGCACAATGTAATCTAATTTTTTGGTCTAATAAACGACGGTCCCTGTCATTGATTTAGGTCTGTGGACATTGATACTCAGCCTATATCGAGCTCAAGTTTATTTATTTTTTTTAGATTTAGTTAGGTTCGACCTTGTAGTCGAAAGACACATGGTTTACCTCACCCAAATTGTAACTGAATATAACAACTAAAGTCCTAAGAGACCCGGCATATAAGGTTAGTCAGAAATTACGTTATGGCCCGGTGTTAAGCCAAATCCTAGACTAAAAAACATTTTCGATGGAGAATCTCCATTGACACTGAGATTTAGTCTAGAACTGGGCTTAATCCCTATTTTGGAAACTGGGCATGTTTCCATTTAGAAAGATCCCTCTAATTTGCACACAATTAAGACGCGTAGCCTTTCTTTTTAAATGAAACAATATTTGCCTAAGACTTTTGTCTGTCTACTTTTCAAAAACACAGTTCGCCAAGACCAACTAAATCAGTCTTTGAATAGGCCTTTTAATAATGTAGCTATTGCCTAATTATTTTTTCTTCGTATGCCAGCTAGTTTTAGCGCATAAAGCAGGGTGTAAACCGCGTCTCACATAATCATGTGACAAATGTCGGTTGGTTTCACACAGGGTGCCCTGAAAAAGGCGCCCTCATTCGCGGCCACATTTTTTTCATTTAGTGCAGAAAACCGTTGTGTGGGCCTAATACACCTGTTAAATCACCGTAGGACGCCAACATCCCCTGGAGACGAAATACATGTGTTTGATTGGTTCAAATCATGAGCCGCGGTATGGAGCTACAACAACCGGGAGAATGCCGACTAGATAATGAATCAAAGTCAGGACCAATACGATCCATTCTTGCGAGTCTCGGTCCACGAACTGTTTCAGTAGCATGCCTGTCC
Source organism: Galaxias olidus (assembly GCA_026901105.3). Lineage (NCBI taxonomy): Eukaryota > Metazoa > Chordata > Actinopteri > Galaxiiformes > Galaxiidae > Galaxias > Galaxias olidus. Next base: position 29,823 of record JAPMUY010006691.1, read on the forward strand.
AGTAAAGCATGTCTGAGGACCAGAAGGGTCGACCAATTCAATATGTGTCCTAATAAAATAGAGCTCCATCAAAACCAAGATATGAGAACTGCAAATAGAAAAAAGGTATGGCTACATATATATATATATATTTATATATATTTTTACATATATAACTCGTGAAAAAAGCAATGCTTTTGTGTTGTGTTTTCCTACAGGGCAAAATCCTCCCAAGGAGCAGCAGTCCGGTCTCGTTCTCTGTAGACAAAATCCCCAGCATTGTTGAACAAGGTAGCCTATACGCGCATTTAAATGACAGGCACGTGTTATTTATACAGCGCAAAGTTCAATAAGGACATGCTTCTGTGGTTTCAGCCTTCGCAACAATTGCATGGGACAGCTTAGAAGACTGCACAACTGTTATGAGCCAAGATAGTTACTTCCTTGATTCTCAGGTATGACTGATCTGTAATTCATTTTGTTCTTTCTGACTTCCAATCTGTTTGTTTTGTGGACAAGGGAAAAAATATTCACATGGGTCCAGCGTGCATGCACTCTAATATGTGAGGAAAAACAACCTGCAGGCTATTGCATGTTCTTAACTACTAGTTTGATCGTAAAATGCAAGCGCTAATGCAACCTGAGGTAAAGTAACCTTCAATAATATAGCGTAATATTACCACAAATGACGCTTGAAATGTGGTTTCAGAATTCACAGAATTCTATTATGACAAATGGTGTCATATTTTTCAAGAAAGCCGAATAGTTCAGATTTTCCAATTAATTGGGGATTGTAATTTAGGTATATTGCTTACAGACTTTTTGATATCATACTGACAGGTTTTTGTTTATTTACATTACCTTCATATTTTCTCTCTCTGTGTGCACTTTCATAGGTAAACCAATTGGATGGAGATGATCAAGACTTTTCAAATTATTCACTTGATTTAACTGCAGGTGAGAAAACTACATGGACAGAAAAAAGCCTACCATACTTAATACAATATCATACATGCTGATATTTCTTTGTTATATTTTTTTCCAAGGATGTAGCATATATTTCACAAATTCATTTTTAAGTGATTTAATGGTACTTAGTAATTTTAACCAACTTATCTTAACAGCGCTTGATAAATTTGATGTAATTTTTATATGATTTAGAAAACCTTACATTACAGCTTAAGCATTAAAATAAAAAGGTATTTGGCTAACACTTCACTCACACTAACACTTTTAGTTTGGTAATGATCACCCTCCACTCAGACTCCCCCGTCACACTGGAAAGCAGTCTGTCTCCTGGGGGACTTGTGCCATTTGAGGTCTGCATCATACCTCCACTTACTCCTCACCAGGACTTCTCAACGGAAGACCATTTCAATTCCCAATCACCAGATGCCATCCATCGTGATGCCTATCCTAGGCCGCTCTTGGCAGGATTGGCTCCATATCAGGACAGGACCCTACGAGATGCCTTGGAAACCAACAGCCAAGTAAAACCTTAAATCAAAGATTACTCTACTGCCTCCACTCCTGATGAATGGTGTCATATGAGGTCCTTTAGGATAAAATATGGGGCTGCTATTTGAGTCAGTGAGAAGTTTAGAATTCAGAAAAACATCTCAATCTTGAGTACTAATGGAGATATAACCCTATCAGAAAGTCTGTGTTGTTTCTAATACCTCTCGATTGTGTATTTACAGCTACACTGGACATTACACAGACGACAGGAAGAGATTGACTCTCTCAAGGACCGCAATATCCAGCTCAAGGAGTTGTCTACCCGTGCCAATCATTTAGCTTCTATTCTCGATGTAAGTTAATGGTTGCACTGATGTTTTTGTGCAGACATTCCCACATTGTGGTGTCCGCTAATATTAACTAAGACCTGCCAGTGTGTGCTCATAAATGTGCCATGCAATTTTCTTCCTATCCCTTAGCAGCTGATGACCTCCAAAGACCAATGTCTGGGAAAAAATGAAGCCTCCTCAGGTGACGTTTTCTCTTCTCAGAGCCCCTGCAAAAGACCAAGATTAGACGAACAGCTTGATGTAGTGCCCTGTGGACATGTAGAGGACATCCTGAGGGATATCAGTGCGCGTTGTAATGCTGTTTTGCACCACAGTGCTCAAAGGGCAAGGCTTAACCAGAACACAGACAGCATATCCATGTATGGTGCATTCTCTGGTTTACATACATCCGTCTCCAAAGGAAAAAGCACAGATTTGGACGGCACGGAAGCGGGAGAATTTGACTCATCATTTCGAACTTCCATAGGGGAAGACAGTACAATAAGGACACAATCTTTTCCTTATGGACACGTCTTTACTTCAAGAACTTCACATGGTCAATACAAATTTCGTTGGGTCCCCAAACAGAGCTAGCATTTTGCTCCAATATAATTCAATGTGTCAGCAATTGAAAACAGCTAGTATCCTTGTCTCAAATACGGCCGTCTACCGTAGACTTGTATGAACTTGATGGTGGGTAATTAAAACTTCTGCTCCACCAAGAATGTACAGATAAATACGAAGATGATAAAACTGTGTCTTGTTTAGGCTTTTGATTGAGAGCTTGTGCCAATGCTCAGCCACTGTCAGTCTGTGCTTCACACTGCCTAAACGATTACATTTATTCAAACAAACAGAATCCGTAAAAATGCTGTTTCCTTTCAAGCATCGCAAGATAACATTGCACTTCTATGTAAGCTTTTTTTGTATTAAATTAGTATTTATTTGAACATAGTAATTTTTTTATTGTTTTGTCATATCATGATGTTGTTGCATAAACAGAAGACTAAACAATGCATACAATGGATTCTCCATTTTTTAAACAAATGAAGCCTTGTGACTGTTTAAACCTTAAAGATCTCATTCTATATGATCTAAAGCAGCAGGGGTCAGCTAAAACAGTGACATGTTAAAATTGGTAAGAATTACGCCAACACTGGCCCTGTCAAAGCTTAATACGTGTAATAATAATAACAATACAAAAAAAAACTATTGTGTTTTTTTAAACTAAAAACACAACCTTTACCAAACCTTCCATTGAGCTGAAACTTGGTTTGTATGAGATGGGGTGCTCCACAGATGATTGTCAAATCGCTGCTCGACACCTGTACAAACTGTTACACCTCAGTCTGTTTGCCTTAGCACACCGGAATGCAGACATTTACAATGCTGCTATGAGTAAGGGCATTTGTTTGCAGAGTATTTAACAATATTGATAGAGATAAGGAGATGCTGATTCAAAGATGAAGTCCTGATAAGCTGTGCCAGGGCTCCTTTTTGATTACATTGAAGTAACACCTCAGTACACATTGACAGCATGTATACAAAGATGACTGTGCATACACATTCCTGCCAAGTGGATTGCCATGCAATATGATTATCTTCACAGTAATAGGCCTAAAAAATTTTTTTTACAGAATTAATAGGTAGCCTGTTTGGATCAACTTACAGACAAATTAATGGTAGGTTACGGAGCATTGACACTTCATAAGAGTTTGAGTGATGATTTTTTTAATCAGCTGTCTAGTAAAGGCTTAGAAAACATGTAACAAGAATATGAATATCTGGTGATTGTAGACTTAAACAGTACTTCCCCTTGCTTCAAATTTCTTTCTGCAACCTACTGTATGTGTGTCTACACCATGACTCAGACTCCACAAGAAACGTACCGGAATAAACCATCACGAGAAACCTGCAATCTATTCATCTGATTAATGTAGACACTTTACAACAACAATAGTCAGTTTTTCTTTTAAATATATATTTAAATTTCCAAATGCCACATTCATGTGCTTTTCAGCTAAATCTCGTTTATATAAATAAATATTAAAACGAATGTAAAAAAAAAACATTGCAAGTGTAAAAAAAATACAATATTTCTGCTTTATTTTAAGTTGTTTTTAAATGTAGAAAAGATGTTGAATGTTTTAACCAGCACCCGCACCCGCACCATCTCCCTGCAGTCTTTAGGGTACGGTCGCTTCTTGCTGTTCACCTCCAATCTGATGCCACTGGGGAAGGATTTCCAGGGAATGAAAAAATGGTTTGGCCATTCACGTATTGCGTATGGTGATACTGATGATGATGATGATGACGGCAGTGGTGATGATGATGACCGTGATGATGATGATGACAGTGGAGGCCCTGAAAACAGAAATTTAAATTGTATCATTGCAGCCAAGACATGAAGTAAAATGGTTTGAGTATCAAAGTTATCATATTACCTTCGTCAGACTTCCGTGCAGTCAGGAGGCTGTGGCACTGGATTGGTCGGATGAAGTCCAAAAGGTCTTTCTCCTTGATAAAGCAGAGGTCCTCCTTGCACTCCACCCCCCACCTTAATCAACTGATCAAGGAGGGGATTGACCTGATCATCTGGTTGGCTCAGCAAAGCACCTAAAATATCCTCTCATGTCTTCCAAAGGTACTAACTTGAAAGAGGATAGTAATCCAAAAGATGATCTTGCTTTGTGCAAGTATATTTATCTAGTGTTGCTCTAAGGCAATAAACCCCAAGTTAACAACATGGTTTTCTGGTGGAAATTAAAACTTGCAACCGATTCTTTAATGGCGTCTGTGCTCTGTGCTCTTCAATATATGTGGAGAGAACATGTTGTCTGAGCTTAAATATGCTTTTGAGAGCTGGTTAAGCTAAGGTTTTACAGAGGTTCTTGAAATTATGCAATTTCCTTGCACATTTCTTAAAAAAACTGATTGAAAAACAGTTAAGAGTATTCCTGTGTAATTTCATGTGCTAAATAATAAAAAGATTGTATTACTCAAATGTTCACAAAATTTACAATGAAACATTTCCAGAGATCCAATGTCAGATCCTTGCACTCGCAAATATATTAGTTTGTTTGAGCAATTTTACCCATTGACCAGATATGCTTTTTGTATTTTAGAACATATGATCAGATTTTGAAAACTGTGTATTTTGAGCTGGCCCCAAATTCTGCTAGTCCAACATTAACGTCTCCTCGCTTTGCTATCTTATAACATTGACGGTTAATAACTTCATAAGGTAGCGGTCGACATTAAAGCTGAGCTATATGCCAATGGGCCCACTTTATTACTACCACGGCAACTATACAACAACCTATACAACTATTATACAAATTATAATATACGTATAATATATCAATGTCAAAATAAGTCTGTGATGTGCCTAAATACCATTAGATGATGTGCTTAAGAGAATGGAGGCTCCGCAATGCATTGTCATAAGAAGTAGCGAGATGTTATGCTGTCACGCTGCTAAATTAATAACAATAATTCATTTTATTTAGTTATTAGCGCTTTTCTAGATACTCAAAGTGCTTTACACAATTTGGTCGCCAATTAATACCACAGAACTAACAGCGAATGGACCGACAGCTATCAAACACAACACTCAGTCTGAGTGATACCACGGCAGCCAATTTGCGCCAGACTTGCGCCAGACTTGCTCACCAAACATATGTCACACACATAAGATACACAGACCGACTCCAGGTGAATTGGCAGTGACTGGTCAGGGCACTGGTAGGAGGATGCAGCATGTTTTTTGATGGTGGGAGGAAACCCACACAAACACGGGGAGAACATGCAAACTTCACATACTAACCACTAAGCCACCGTGCTGCCCGACAAATAACAACACTATTGTTTCATGGAGTTTAATTACCGATCAATTAATATAATTAAAGGCTTATGAAACATACCTTTTCAAATCAGCTTTCATTCAAATCATCAAAGCTCCCACTATAGAATGCTGTTTATAGTGGAATAAATGACTGGTCTGAGTTAACAAACTACCATCCTCTGCGAACACATATTTGGTGACCTTCCAGTATTGAACAATTCTACAAGTAAGGTGTCCTCTCAACAAATAAAAACATTGACAAGGACTCTATATACCGTGAAACGGTTTGCTCCTTAGAATAAAAATAAAAATGTGGGAAAGGAATAGCTTAGTCAAATAAGCACCGCCAAGATACACAATACTTTCTGTTTATAATAATAATAATAATAATAATACATTGAATTTATAAGGCGCCTTTCAAGGCACTCAAGGTCGCTCAATAAGGCACTCAATAAGTTTATGGCTTATTCACTGTTTTAGAGCATAAACTAAAACAGGAGTATCACTGGAATGAAACACTGAAATACCCAGGGTGCATTGCAAAGTACAGTACATTACAGCTGAACAAATATACAATCATCTGATGTAAATTAGGGTGACCAGATTTCTGAAATGAAAACTGGGGACATTCCCAGTCCAGTGTTAAATATTTAATTAAAATATTCAATATTATTATCGATTGAAACCAAAAACGGGCACTGTCCCCGGAAAACGGAATGTCTGGTCACCATATGTTAAAGCAGTGTCTGAAATCCCCCCCCCGGAAAAACGTTCTGTACACGCAACGCACACTTTAGTTTCCTTAGCAACAAAATCCGTTTCTCATTGAACCGAATAATGCAACAGAGGACGCGACATCCTTTGGTGGCGTATAGAAATTGCGTCTGTTGGATAGCCTAATCTTGAATGTTGTGAGGCCAAACATTCAGCTATGGCAAACGGAAACACACACCTGGAGGCTATTTTTGTTGTTGTGTGAAGACACAAACCACAATGACGATCTACCAGTTTTCTTACTGTTACTGACAACATTACGAGCATATGTTGACAATCATTGAGCGCACCTGTTGCAAAGCGACGGATCTCAGGGTGTGGCTCATCTGGAACTGGCAGGTGGCGACAAAGAAGCTTTCTCGCGCCGGTAAAGCCTTTTAGCGCCATGATATCAGCAACTCTTGCCAACTAGAGGAAGCTGTCTGTATTAAGGCTACAGAAACTAGACTTTAGCCTATCCTCGGATTTGTTCTGTCCAACAAACGTTAGGCTATTTCATTTTTTTTTTCTGTCTTTTATTTCCCATACACTGATCATTTAGTATTAGCTCAATTCTGAAAAAAAACGTAGCCTATTTTATCCCATAGATATATAATAGGTTACATTTAATTTTTATTTTACCGCTATTTACAGGGAACAAAAATACAATAACATAATTCATTATAAACGTAGTTCCATACATGTTATTATAGCAACAGACCCGCGTGTTTTGCAACATTCAGCTGACAACTGTAGCCCACTACAAATAGCCTACAGGAAAATATAGTGTAATAACAATATATAGGGATAACTAGTAAAAACCTTCTATAATCTACGGTTGCTTAACAAAAATGTTCAGGTCATTCTAAGAATGAAAGTCAACCAAACTAAACGTTTTTCATTCAGTGTTTTGCAATGCCAGATTCCCTTAAAAAAGTAACTTAGATCAACATGGAAATCCTTAATAAGGTTAATTAAGGCATGACATATAAATCCTATTTCATTAGGCTACACGCAAATTATGCTGCCGCCACGTCAACAAGTTGTCGCGGTCATTCTGTGAACAAATAGGCCAAAGCATCGCTCTTCCACCTTGTTTCCAGGGAAACCACCAGTCAATAAAATTTGTCTGGAAAACCTAGCTCCCAGAATAGCGTGTCATGGTGGAGGCTTCGCGCCACAATATCCGCCCGTGAGTTTGCCTATTTATAGAGGAAGTTGATAGGCTACACATGACCATAACAGGCAAGACCTCCAAGGATAGTGTCTCATCAACTTAGGGAATGAAAGGGGAAAAAGGACGATTTTTTTCATATGTAATGATAGGCTACTTTACATTTTAGTCTTACTTTTGGTAGAAAAAAGCCATGACTTCTTCATATTTCTGATTAAATGTAAGTAGGCCTATATAATGTGTAATGTATAAAGTGCTTTGGAAGGCTATGCATAATTTTAGACTAAAGTTGAATTTTTGGTTATTTTTAGGCTAATTAATCAGAGAGATATTTCTGGAAATGATTATGGAGAAGACTGGACTGTAGGTCCATGTCCATCAGAGTTTTCTTCCCACTGGTAAGTTTTGTAAAAACCTGCCAAACGTTTTCACAGTTTGTTCTGATAACCTAACATTTTAGAATAAAAAATAGGCTTCAGCAAAGCGTTACAGGATCTCACTGGTTATATTGGAGACTATACTTTAATTGATGCATTTTTATTTTACAGGTCCTACATATCCTTATGTGTACCACAAATGACATAAACGTTAAACATTCAGCTTGTAAAGTTTAAAGCAATTTTTTCAATAGGATGCATTTAGACCAAGCTCAAAGGTTAATAGGATTAAATAATTAAATTCAGCATAGCCAGCTAATTTTAAAAAGTGAAATGTCTCTAAATTTTATAGTTTGTATATTTTGTCGATAGATCTAGTGCATCAGTGTCTGGCTATTATAGAATGACACCAGTCAGGGTATTAAATTACTGAGAAAAAATAGTCATGCCCCTTGTGAATTTTAATTGCTGGTCTGTCTTAAGAAAAAGTAGCTTTGTTTTGAAACAATTTGACTCATTCCAAATTGACATTGCTTAGGCTGCTGACTTAGGCTGCAAGACAGACACACAAACATGCACTATGTATTGTGTGGACAGTTATGTAGATTGCTGCGGTGTGGCAGTGTACCGCTGCTGGCTGTATTATTGTCTATGACTACAGCCGTCAGCTATACTCCTCACTAAAGCTTTCACTACCAACTTAAAGCAAGAACTCAACATCTTTTAACCCCAGCCACCGTGCATTGAAACACGTCAATCTGGTCAGCATTAATGGTTGATGTATGCTATTATTTGCGAATGTACACCAGGTCAGTTCTATTGTCGAAGAACTAACCTGGGACTGTGGGCAAACATGTGCCCACTATGAAATACTACAATTTGGTAGCTAAAAGGCAGTGTCTTGTTAGCTGGTTGGCTGCTATTTGCCAGCTTACCTGCTGCTGCCCTCTAGCTCCCCATGTTTTTCTACAATGTTTTACTGGACCACAGATGGAAAGCACCAATGAAAAGCTGGAAACATTGACGAATAATGCAGGTAGTTAACAATTACATACTGAAAAACTCTGTTGAGACTGTTCTGCAACACAAATCAATTATTGGGCCTAAAGATATGTCATAGACATGCCAGTAGTGTTTGTGCTAGTGAGTAATGGGCACTGTTATTTAGTGGTTTTAGATGTTTGAAGTAAAGAACTCTGAATAGTTCATTGTAGGTAAGCTGAGAATAAGCATATGGGTGTCCTAAATTCATTAGCTACACATACCTTTACATTAGTAAGCAAAGTGACATCTACTACAACCATTTTTTATCATTTATAATATATATAAAATATATATAAATAAAATGTTTATATAAAGTATAACAATCCAGTTTCATCATCAATCCTACCTTTATGTAGCCCCTTTGTTTATTAAATATACTATATAATAAAGTGTTTTGATGCTGCTGTGTTTTGTGTGTTTACCAAAGTTCAATTCAATATATTTTTTGGAGGTACACTGTCCATGTCCCTTTAAATAAAAGCTATGATCTAAACAACACACACTTATGACTTTTTCTTATTGTACACATTATATCGTTTTCTGTTGTTTCTTCTGTGGAGTTTAATGCTGCTTAATGTATACCATGGCCTTACAAACAAATACAAGTAATTAGCATTTTTTGTTGCAAACACTACAGCAATGAAGATTCATTGAAAAAGAAAATTAGGCTCAAACTTCTGTGTGCATACTACGCAGCCCATTTCATTGTTGCTGTATTTCAGTTAGCCATGGCTAATCAGGTTTAGCTTTAGTTGCACAGGAAACATAGTTACTGTAAACTAAAGGCACTCACAGTAGCTATAACATCAGGTATCAATCAGACATATTACTCACAAACATATTTGCAACAAAACTCTCAAAAAACAAAATGTCCTCAAAAACAAATCACGGTACTTGTGCACATTTTAAACTTACACTTTACATTTACATAAACATACAGGAAAATCTCAAAGCTCCACCCTCTTCTTAAGAATGATGTGATGCACAAGAGCGGTGATCTCTTTACGTACGCTGTCAATGGACTCCTCAGCTCACCAAACCGAACTACTTTCCCCTCCGGGTTCACAAGAAACTTCCAAAAATTCAATTTTGGGATTTTCTGCACAGAATCTGCAACATTGAATATACAGTTAGGCCCAAAAATATTTGGACAGTGACACAAGTTTTGTTATTTTAGCTGTTTACGAAAACATATTCAGGATACAATTATATAATCAATATGGGCTTAAAGTGCAGACTCTCAGCTGTAATTTGAGAGTATTCACATCCAAATTGGAGCAAGGGTTTAGGAATTACAGCTCTTTAATACATAGCCGCCTCTTTTTCAAGGGACCAAAAGTAATTGGACAATTGACTCAGAAGGCTGCAAAAAAAATAACAACGCTGCATGGGCTCTTCCCTCATTAACCTGTCATCAATTAAGCAGTTGAAAGGTCTGGAGTTGATTCCAGGTGTGGCGTTTGCATTTGGAAGCTGTTGCTGTGAACACACAACATGCGGTCAAAGCAGCTCTCAATGGAGGTGAAACAGACCATCCTGAGGCTGAAAAAAAGAAGAAATCCATCAGAGAGATAGCAGAAATGTTAGGAGTGGCCAAATCAACAGTTTGGTAAATTCTGAGAAAAAAAGAGTGCACTGGTGAGCTTGGGAACTCAAAAAGTCCTGGACGTCCACGGAAGACAACAGTGGTGGATGATCGCAGAATCCTTTCCATGGTGAAGAAAAACCCCTTCACAACATCCACTCAAGTGAAGAACACTCTCCAGGAAGTAGGTGTATCAGTATCTAAGTCTACCATAAAGAGAAGACTTCATGAGAGTAAATACAAAGGATTCACCACAAGGTGCAAACCATTAATCAGCCTCAAAAATAGAAAGGCCAGAATTGACTTTGCCAAAAAACACCTGAAGAAGCCAACCCAGTTCTGGAACAGCATTCTTTGGACAGATGAGACTAAGATCAACCTGTACCAGAATGATGGGAAGAAGAAAGTTTGGAGGAGAATTGGAACAGCTCATGATCCAAAGCACACCACATCTTCTGTAAAACATGGTGGAGGCAGTGTGATGGCATGGGCATGCATGGCTTCCAATGGCACTGGGTCACTTGTGTTTATTGATGATGTGACAAAAGACAGAAGCAGCCGGATGAATTCTGAAGTGTATAGGGATATTCTTTCTGCTCAGATTCAGCCAAATGCAGCAAACTTGATTGGACGGCGCTTCACAGTACAGATGGACAATGACCCAAAACATACTGCAAAAGCAACCCAGGAGTTTTTTAAAGCAAAGAAGTGGAATATTCTGCAATGGCCGAGTCAATCACCAGATCTCAACCCAATCGAGCATGCATTTCACTTGCTCAAGACAAAACTTAAGGCAGAAAGACCCACAAACAAGCAACAACTGAAGACCGCTGCAGTAAAGGCCTGGCAAAGCATCACAAAGGAGGAAACCCAGCGTTTGGTGATGTCCATGGGTTCCAGACTTCAGGCAGTCATTGCCTGCAAAGGATTCTCAACAAAATATTGAAAAGTAACATTTTACTTGGGGTTATGTTTATTTGTCCAATTACTTTTGAGCCCCTGAAATGAGGAGCGTTTGTATAAAAATAGCTACAATTCCTACATGTTTAATCATATATTTTTGTTCAACCCTTGAATTAAACCTTAAAGTCTGCACTTCAATTCCGTTGTAGTTGTTTCATTTCAAATCCAATGTGGTGGCATGCAGAGCCCAAATCATGAAGATTGTGTCACTGTCCAAATATTTTTGGGCCTAACTGTATAAAGATCTATATCAGCTTCTAAATCCATTGGGCATAAACTGTGGAGCTAAATCAGTAACTTTAACTTTGCACGCTTATTTTCACAAATTTTGAGCGCATCAACGTTTTTTGGTTGCAAAAATGTATTCAAGCTTGTAGACTAAAGAGTTGTATCTGTAGAAATGAGCAGTTTGTAAGATTATTATTTGTGTTTGCAAAAGGGATGCAATTGTTATCAAATATGACATTTTTTTTGTTCAAAGTTACACATCTTTGATTTACACATTTAGATCTGAATTCTGCACCAAAAAATCTTCATTCTGCTTGTGCAAATCTGCACACATTTTGTCTGTTATATTTCACTTACCTATGAGTGACAAAAGCATTTGAGCATGAATTGGTCAGCCAAACTAATTACCAATCAACAGGAGGGTCATGAACATTTTGACCAATTGGTGAGCCATGAAGTGGGAAAAACCAAACCACACTTGTAGTGCCTTCCTTATAAAGTCACATCGTCTGACGTCTCAGGGGTTTCAATAGATATTGATTGAGTCCATTCTGATGGTTCCAATGATATTACAACAAAAAAACAATTACATCAAACGAAAAATCCATCAATCTTCAGAGCGTCGATCAAACTATCCATTCGTTCATAAATCAACTTTATCAATCCAAAACCACATGCCTGCTGGCGTCTCCAAACATTTCCAAAAAACAAAACTCTTCCTTATCCCAGGCTCTTTGTCTTTCAATGCACCTTTTTAATCAGCACAGGTGACCATTTAACCCTTTGTGCTTCACTTTAACAGGTATTAGGTTCTATAACTTTAAACATGCGCCCCTTCTCTCAGGAAGGACAGGGACTTTTGGATTCAATACCAATCGATTCCCCTTGACCAGACGAAACGAATGAGTGGTAGATAAACCCAGTTGTATACAGCCAGTAGGTGTCCTTAAAGATAACCTAAGTCAAATATGGCTCCTACAACAATATACGTAGCTGAATCATGCCTTAATTTACTGTTCCTGGGAAAACATATGCTACCTTTGAAATTTGACAATGTTAACTTGTTCCACCATTTTATTACCAGCGTTACATGATGAATTAGCTATTTAGTCAACCAATTACGATAATCTTTACTTGAGTGGCAAAAAGTCACCCAACAGCAATGTGAAAGACTGATGGAGGAAATGCCAAGACACATGAAAGTTGTGACTGAAAATCATGGTTATTCCACCAAAATGTTGATTTCTGAACTCTTTCTAAGGTAAAAACATTATGGTTGTTGCATTATTTGAGGTCTGAAAATGCTGCATATTCTTTGTTTTGTTGCAATGTTTTGATAACACATGTTTTTGAGGAAAAACTGTTAAAAACCAGAGAAACCAATAATTTTGCTGTTGTCTCTTAATTGTTTTCTAGAGCTGTATATGAATGCAAGCTATATTCACGTTCAGTATGTTGCAGCATTGATTTACCTGAGTGACAAGACCATTCTGGAGGTGGAACTTTACAAGCATTAGGGTTTGACTTATGTTACATAATACACTTCGATATGTACCTTTAAACATAAGCCCATTCTCTCAGGAAGGTCAGGGACTGTCGGATTAATTTCCCCAAGATTCCCCTTGACTAGGTGAAAAGAATGAGTGGTAGATGAACCCAGTTGGACCTACAGTTCGTGCAGGGCAAGCAAAAGATCGGGAAGTAAATGTAAAAAAAACGTTGCACAAATAGACCCAGTTTCTTACTGAGCTACATCCCCTCTATTGCGTTGTGCTTCAGGAAACTATGTGCCGCTCCATTTACAATTGCTATCTACCGTTAAAAATACGAAAGTCACGGTAATATATTCAGTCTTATACTATGCCCTGAATGAAACATAAATGAAAGATCTGGAGATTGAACCCATTGAGCTACATCCCCTCCATTACTTTGTCTTTCAGGAACCTGCTGAAATTCAATTTACAAAATAGTTCAAACACTTGTTTTATTCCTTTCGATGGGTGATTTGGGGGATTTTCCATGAACTGCATAGGGGTTGAAGCAGTTAAGGAAGAGATTCTAAGCTTCAAGTTTCACTAAGGCACGACTGGGAATCAAACCCATGGTCTTTGCTTTGCAAGCACAACGCCTTGCCACTTGGCCACCGCACCCTGGCTCTAGCGATCACGGAACCCATATAGCTTTGCGTTTGAGTCATATTTCTATTTACGGAGGCCTTCAATGCAACGCAAAGAGTTCTGGCAATGCAGGGCACTGAAGCTATAACCTCATTCATGCCAGGCAGATTTGAGTTTTTCAAACTTCTTCTAACCTGTCTTTTCCACATCTCGCTTGCTTGGTGACATCTGTATTCAGTGAGAAACCAAGTCCAGGGCGACGGTCCAATTCCTCAATAAAGTACGTCCTAATGACTTTCACTATGTACTTTTCCTTAACCCTGAGGGAAAACGTCATGGGGTTAAGGAAAGATATGAAGCAGAATTCATAAGGACTTAGGAAAAAACAATGATGTTGTTAATGGAATCCGACTGCATTTACACTCGGCTACGTGATCATGCGACGGTGGTTTTCGTGGGTCGTTCGTTTAGAAAATACAATGTCCCGTAGATTATTGTAGCCTACAAAAAGCGCATCTGAACAACTTAGCCGGTACGTTGTCACCGTGTTGTTTCATAGCCTATATAAACGTGCGGGCAAGCCAGAGAATTTACCACCGAGTGGCAACGTCTGGAGATTGGCATCATGGCCGGATGTACAATCTCACCCTTGGCATTTACTATGGCCATGGAAGTAATAATTAGAGCATCAAAGTGGGTCGCTGGCGGGCAAAAGTTAAGGGCAGAATTACGTCTCCCTCCCATTCGAACATATATGGATGATATGACAATATTGACGACAACGGCTCCGTGTACTAAAAGACTGCTAAGCAAACTTAATGATAACCTTAAATAGGCTAGAATGAAATTAAAACCAAGCAAATCCAGAAGCATATCTGTTGTTAAGGGAAAATTGTGCAACAAAATTTTCTTCATAGATGAGGATCCAATTCCAACCGTGATTGAAAAGCCTGTCAAAAGCCTCGGAAAGTGGTACAATGCTACCCTTAAAGACTCGGAGCAGGTGGAGGAATTAAGGATAGAACTGAACAGAGGCCTAGAGAACATTGAGAAGTCAGGGTTGCCAGGAAAGCTAAAACTATGGTGCCTACAGTTTGGACTTCTACCCTCTGCTCATGTGGCCATTGACAGTGTATGATGTACCTATCACTAAAGTTGAAAAGGTAGAAAGAAGAGTCAGCTTTTATGCCAGGAAATGGCTAGGGGTGCCACGGTGTCTTAGTAGCCTGGCTTTTTACGGGAAAGGAGCTCTGGAACTGCTGGAATTTAAGTGCACTAAAGCAAGACTAGAAATGACACTTGCGGAATCCCGAGATAATATAATAAGAAAAGCGGCACCCACATTGGCAACCGGACAGAAATAGAATCTTTTACTGCAAGCAAAAGCAGCCCTTAAACATACGGAAATAGTAGGACAAGTACAACATGGACGAGGAGGACTTGGACTTGGTACAAGTAAACCGAGATGGTCAAAAGCAACCCCTTTGGAACAATGCAAATTAGTGATAGAACAGATACGTAAGCAAGAGGAAGCAGTAAGGAGCGCTAAAACTGTCTCACAATCCAAACAGGGGCGAATGGTGAACTGGGAAAGTGTAGAGCAGAGGAAAATTACCTGGAAAGACTTGTGGGGAATGGAATCCACAATAATTAACTTCATTGTTAGGGCAACCTACGACGTACTGCCAACACCAACAAATCTCAGCCAATGGGTAGGAGAGGATCCAACTTGCCCCCTCTGTGGAGGGACGGCTAATCTCAAACACATAATGGCTGGGTGCAGGACGAGCCTTACTCAAGGAAGATACACCTGGCGCCACAATCAAGTACTAAAATGCTTGGCGGAAGCAATAGAGCATAGGCGCTCAACAGTTAATGCCCTGCCAATTGGAGCAGAGGGCAACATGCACCACATTTGCTTTGTCAGGGAGGGAGTTCCGGGAAAGAAGAGTTATAGAGCAAAACAAAGCTCAGGGCAGCTGAGGAGAGCATGTAATTGGAAAATGCTTGCAGATGTCGGCCAACAACTGAGAGTCCCATCGAAGATTGCAACAACCAACTTAAGACCAGACTTATTACTCTGGTCCAACACACAGCAAATTGTTTATTTTATAGAGCTAACAGTTCCGTGGGAAGAAGCAATCGACGAGGCTTACGAAAGAAAGAAACTCCGCTACAGCGAATTAGCAGCTGAATCAGAACAGCGAGGTTGGAGAACAAAGGTGTACCCTGTGGAAGTTGGATGCCGTGGATTTGTGGCAATATCAACTACCAAACTCCTTAATTTTGGGGATCTGCGTGTCGTTCCATTTACAATTGCAAAGATTTGCGCCAGACAATAAAAGCTCCTCCGTTTCTTCTTCTTTCAGGAACCCACGTGTCCTCCATTTACAATTGCCATTCCATAAACCTACCAAAGAAACGGTGATGGTTTCAATCTTTGAGCATGCCCAGCAGGAAACAATATGTCATAAATGTTTAAAAAAGAAATCTGAAGATGCTGGGGATTAAACCAAGGATACCATATGTGCAAAGCATGCGCTCTACCACTGAACTACATCCCCTCCTTATCTTCTTCTTTCAGGAACCCACGTGTCGCTCCATTTACAATTGCTATCTACCGCTAAAGCTACAACAGAAACGATGATGGATTCAGTCTTTGATGATGCCCTACAGGAAACAAAAATGCAACATCTGGAGATTCAACCCAGGAGCTCATACATGCGAAGCATGCGCTCTTCCACTGAGCTACATTCCCTCAATTTTACTGTCCTTCAGGAACCCACGTGTCGTTTCATTTACAATTGCAATCTACCTATAAACCTACGACAGAAACGGTAATGGATTTAATCTTTGACCATGGAAGGAAAGAAAATGTCCTAAATGTTTACATTTTTACATCTGGAGATGGACAGTAGTGGGCCAAACTAACTATGATTGATTCACTATGCATAATATGTATTTGCTCGAAAATCGTTCAAACGCTGCTTGGATCCCTCTCCATGGGTGATTTGGGGGATTTTCCATGAATTCCATAGGTGTTGAAGCAGTTACGGAAAATAATCTGAGCTTCTAGTTTCATAAAAACATAAACACAAACAAAAACTTGCCAGGTGGTAGTGTGATATCTCTGGATCAATCTCGGGTATCGGTGAGCACGACTTGTGGTATCCTTGTTACTCTCTTGGAGGACAGTCTCTATGGAATTCCACTATCATTTCATGTGACGCAATTGAGGACTCACGTGAGCCTGGAGGTCATTTATTTACAGACAAAGTCTCATCTGCGGGGCTATGGAAATGGCAAGAACATACTCATGGAGAATGCGGGTATCGATCCCGCTACTTCTCGCATGCTAAGCGAGCGCTCTACCATTTGAGCTAATTCCCCTTTCGCAGACGTGGACCAAGAGATGCATTCGGACTCTTAGTGCATTAGCAAGACACAGTTACACGTCGTTGGTTTCAGCCCTGCATTGAATGCAACTGGACGTTGCTGCCATGGGTAGAAGCCTCACAAGGTCAAGGCCGGTTAGCTCAGTTGGTTAGAGTGTGGTGCTAATAACGCCAAAGTCACGGGTTCAATCCCCGTACTGGCCAGGGGCTGCCCATCCAATGGCAGCTTTTGAATTTAAGGATAACTCCAGAACAAGTGCTAGTCTGAAGATTGCATTTGCTTTTCAAAAAGTGATTGACATTTTCAATTACCTCCTGCACTCTCATTGAACCCACATAGCTTTGCCTTTGAGTCATATTCCTATTTACGCTGGCCTTCAATGCAACACAAACAGTTCTGGCAATGCAGGTTTACTAGACCCTCATTCATGCCTAAGCACACCCTGAAGGATGCAGATTTGAGTTTTTCAAACTTCTTCTAACCTGTCTTTTCCACATCTCCTATGCTTGGGGACACTGTATTCAGTGACCAACCAAACAGTGGGGATGACGGTCCAATTCCTCAATAAAGTACGTCCTAATGACTTTCACTATGTACTTTTCCTTAACCCTGAGGGAAAACGTCATGGGGTTAAGGAAAGATATTAAGGATGTGACGACCCCCGGTGCTATCTACGGGTGTCTGTCTGTTCTCTGTGTGTGTGCTCCTAATTGTTTGTTCCAGGAACCAAGAAGGGGAGAAGTCCCAGATGGGGATCACCTGTATCTGTCCTTCTTGGGGTGCATTTAAGCAGCCCTGGTGGAGATGCAACCCTGAGGGACATCATACATGAAGGTCTGGAAAGGCTTGAAGTCTCTGGAAGTCTTCTTTTTTGAGACCCACGTGTCCTCTTGAAGGCCTTGAGGACTCTTGGGAGGGAGAGGTCCTACTCTTGGGAGGGAGACCTGAACAAGGAGAGGTCTCATGCTGAGTCTCTGAGGAGGTTTCAGGCAGGAGCCTGTTTGGTGCTTATTTATGTGTTGTGTTGAGCTAGCTGTTTAGGGCTGATTCTTTGTCGTACTTTGTTTACTCCTAGAATATTGGTTAACACTTCTGTTGATTGAGCACTAGGCTTTTGTATGGTGAATAAACAATATAAACTTTAGAAACCTCTTACTCGTCTCCCTCATTGTCGCTTCCTCACGAGCGGGTCGTGACAAGGAGAATTCATGTGGACTTAGGAAAAAACAATGTTGTTAAAGGAATCCGACTGCACTTACACTCGGCTACGTGATCATGCCACAGTGGTTTTCGTGGGTCGTTCGTGTAGAAACTACAATGTCCCGTAGATTATTGTAGCCTACAAAAAGCGCATCTGAACTACTTCGTCGGTACGTTGTCACCTTGTTGTTTCATAGCCTATATAAACGTGCGGGAAAACCAGAGAAATATACTAAACTAATTTATTACCAAGGTTGGGATTTAAAATAAAAAAGGGAATATAAGCTACCTGTCACAAAAGTGAAACGAAATATCTCACATTGAGAATGTTTGCTCACGTCCTCAGCCCCCTGTCAACTCATATTGATCGCCACACATGAATCCTAATCAATATGATTGTATGAAGCCTAATCGTCAGATGTATGCAAGTTATGCATTAGGCATACAAATCTGCTACTCTAGTTACATATTATGATTCTTAAGTTTGTTAACATGTTGACATTTGAAAACATATAAGCATATTAGCAAGATAGGGTGTAACATAAGATGGAAAATGTTTAATAAACTAGGCTATATGATCTGCATCCTTTGTCGGTCATGTCGATCGGTTGAATGGTGTGGCATTAAATATTGCTGCTACAGGAATTGTGGGGTGGCATTTGCTTCTTTCCTCTCGTAAAGGATGGTCCAGTGTATCCTATGCTAAAGCACTGAAGCACCTTTCCTTAGCAATTAAGAGAATTCGACCAGTACTTATTATGGCTGCCACTTAGATACTTCCGGGTCATTTCACCCAGTTAGGAACCTTTTTTCTACCAAAGTAGAAAATTCGACTAGCCTAAGGAAATCTTATTTTTTTACATTTTGTAAACATGAGTGCAGATTGATGCTTCATAAGTGAGAAACAAACTCTTGAAAAGCATGTGCAGAACATAAACACTTTGCGATCTTTCAATGACAGACACCTGGCGATGCTAGGAATTGAACCCAGGACCTCATACATGCAAAACACAGACTCTGCCACTGAGCTACATCCCCTCCATTTCTTCTTCTTTCAGGAATCCACGTGTCGTTCCATTTACAATTGCCATTCCATAAACCTACCAAAGAAACGATGATGGTTTCAGTCTTTACCATGCCCAGCAGGAAACAATATGTCATAAATGTTTAAATTAAGTATCTGGAGATGCTGGGGATTGAACCCAGGACTTCATACATGCGAAGCACGCGCTCTACCACTGAGCTACATCCCCTGCTCTTCTCTGTCCTTCAGGAACCCACGTGTCGCTCCATTTCCAATATCCATTCGATGAACCTACCACAGAAACAGTGACGGATTCAGTCGTTGACTATGACCTGCAGGAAACAAAAGTTCTACATCTGGAGATGCTGGGGATTTAACCCAGGACATCATACATGCAAAGCATGCGCTCTACCACTGAGCTACATCCCCTCCTTTTCTTCTTCTTTCAGGAACCCACGTGTCGCTCCA
>JAPMUY010006693.1:0-27500 GCA_026901105.3 Galaxias olidus
TATATTCATCCACTGGTGTTTTCATTAAAACTTGCAAATATTGCTTCCTAACATGCTTAAAACCCACATAAAATTCAGGAGGACTGCATTGCTGACACAAGTCATACCGACCCAGTCAGCTGAAAGGAAGGTGACCATGGGATTATGAGTTTTGATACTTTTGAAGGTTGATGTTTCACTGCAAATTGAAAAATGTAGCTTTGCTTCCAATAGTTTGTCCTTGCAGGTTTTTATTCAACACTTTGTGGATCTTACATTTTTGAGTGGTCTCTTCTCCTATCTGAAGGTAAGTACTGATGCGATGGTGTACCTGTATTAGGCTCGTGGTAACATTACTATTTTCTACCCACCAGTGGGGAGAAACAATTATTTAGAAAACCAACAAACGTGGAAATAAACGCATTTTTGCACAATCCTGCATACAGGCAGGCTTAACATTAATTAACATTGTATTTCAAGAATGTTGCGGTAGTTTAAACACAAAAACAAAACTTGTGTAGAAGACCAAATTATTTTATCTTGCATTTTATAAAGACATGTGCAGGTGTGTGTGCTTGTCTTTGCTGGGCTACCTCTGTCCGGGGTATCCCTCGGAGTACTTGTTATTCATGCAGGAGCCCAGAGCCTCCAGAACAGCCCTGCTGGTGAAGTTCTCAGAGGCAATCAGCTCCAAACCATACGTCTGTCTCTGCTTCTCTTTCTTAATGATGTCAAACACCTACACCAACAAAAGCAATACACACACACACATCACTAATTAACAGCTATACTTCATGAACAATAAAGAAAAGTTTATCAAAAACAATACAAAACCCATATTTATGTATAATATACATACTGGATATACATATACTTTCTTAAAATGTAATTTCCACATCAGTCACAAATCAACACTCACCTCCGAGTCATTGGTGGCAAGGGGTTCCAGCATCATTTTGTTGTGGGATTCCCAAACATCTTTGCTGTTGTGGTGCCCGTTGGTCACTGACATGACAGCTAAGGTCCTCTTTTGTCACAGATGAAGAGATAAAAAGGGAGTCTAGATGGGGCATGAAACAAACTTAAGCTAAACGGTTGAAAGATTCATATGTTAGCTTCACTAGTGACGCTACCAGAGTCCTTGATGGGCTTCAATGTAACTCGATTAGCTGGTTCATTTAAAGTACTGTATGACAATCATTTAGATGTCGTTTCATTGCGCTCATCCTATTACTCAAGGTGGCGCTTATACTACAGATACTTTTTTATGCAGTTTTAAGCTTGCAGCAGTCACTGGTCACCACACATTTGTGTAACCTTTGGGTCAATATATGTAGGTGGCAGGAATGGTAAAATATTGGGGGAGAGTATGAGCTAAATGAGACAGGAATGTAAAGGATCTTCACATCACAGAAAAAAAGATTGCCTTCTATCCTGGCATATTCAGCGGACTACCTTAAGTGCACTAGAAACCTAAGTAGTAAGGACTACAGTATGTTGTCCTGAAATAGCCTAGTTAAATTAAGCTTGTAATTAAACTTCACTTTGATCTGAAGTAGGAGGTGAAGCACATAAGAAACATAAAACACATTACAAAATAAAAAAGTATAAAAACATACCCCCCACTCTGAACAGCAAGAGAATAAAAATGCCCAAGGGAAAAGTTAGTCAAGCTGCTTCTTTGTTGATCAAATAAGTATTACAACAAAACTGACCTCTGACACATCGAGTTAAACTTTTACCAGCAAAGACCATCCTGATAAGAATTTGGCAAGGCAAACAGGCAAAACAGACTGTTGAGTAACATACACAAGCCTAAGAAATATTTTTCCTAAACCTTAAATTTGCAAGAGGTGAACATGGTTTGTCCTAGTCCTTTACACACACATATGCACATACACACACACACACACACACACACACACACACACACATATATATATATATATAGACACACACGCACGCACGCACACACACACACACACACACAACCAGTTAAATCTTTCTGGACAGAAGCACATGCAGGCAGACACCATGCTAAGCTTCGCTCAATGTGGTGACCACGTTCGTGATCAATATGCAACAGTTAGCTGTGAAGTCAGATGACTGCACCCTCCTGTCAATAACAGCCAAAACAGCGTTCCTATTTATGGAAAGAAAGTAGTGTGTTTTTACAAGTGGCCATCTCATCCCAGTTGGAGACTGATGCAACAGTAACGAGCTGTGCAAGCCAAGCTAAATTAAAATCACATGCCTTTTATTACCCCACTAGCAAGAAAGTATAAAAACATATTTAACTAACGATGGAACTTGTTTGTTGGCTGAAGAAACATATATTACGTTTTGATTGTTAAAACGTGTGCACCGGACAAATTCCCCACGAAATAAGAACTATTCCACGCGGGTAAATTAATCCGCATGGTGGCAATGTGGCAAGTGTGCACTGCTGTTGAACTTCTCCGAGCCCCTGGCAATCGAATTTTATTAAATTTAACTATCTGGCGGTCCCGCAATTGTATGCGATTTCCACATAGAGTTGACGGTATTATTACAAATTAACCAAAGTTAACAGCTTGCGAACAGTACGTGAAAGATTGATTTTAGCTAACAGTAACAGTTTTCAAAAACGAGCTTTAACACAACACTAACCTGCTAGGTTTGCTATATTGGTAACAATATATTAATTTACAATCCAATGCGTGCTAATCTAAAATTATATGTTTGGGTCCGGAACTGTTTCAATTCTCTTGTTCGTGAAAAGTTACTTACCAGTCGCAGGTATACTGTACTTCTGAAAGCAAATTTGAATGACGTTAGCTCGCTACCTAAAGTCAAGATCATGTAGGGACAAAGATGCGAAGTCCGCGAAACTTTCCAGCCAATCGATTCACAAGGAGGCGTGATTTTAAACGTTACGTCCCCCTGTTCTTCTGAAGCTCTTTTGGTCCTATATAAAGTTATATCGAACAGGTACGGAAAATGTTACACAAACAGTAAACCGGGGAAAGATCATGTATATAGCCATATGGTACATTTATATGGTTATAACACATTTTAAGATTTTCGAGACCGGCTTTTAAAAACAACATGCTGTGTATTTTCAGTGCATGATCTGGAGAATACAATCACAAACAACATTGATGTCTGTCATGCTGAGAGCATTCTGTTTTCCCTCTGTTATTCTAAGATAATGATGTAAGTTAGGCTCAGATCCGTTTTTTAATTTTACTATGATTTCTTTCTATTTATTATTTACTAGGATTTTATTTAATACGATTTTACAGTAGTGGGAATCTCATGGTCTTGAATGTCAACAATATTGAGACAGTGAGTAAAAAACGCTGTCCTGGAGGTTTTTGGAAGGACAGGATTGGACAGGATGGATTCCTAGGACTGTCCTTCCAGAATCTGTGAATCCGGGAACAGTGATACCTTACTCTGTCAGAATAGAATACAGTTATAGTAAAAACTACATTCCTTAAAAAAAGATACATATCTTAAAAACTCAAGTACACTACATTATGTTCACAGAGCCACTGTCATTGAAAAAGCACCACAACGATATCCTTCCATTTTACTAAATGAGGACCTTGATAGCTTGTTTACTTTATGACAGGAACTTCTGAAAACAGCAGAGAATACAATGCACAGTCTCACTTTCCCAATGATGTGCAATATCAGCATCTCTATGCCACTGTAGTAGGAGTTTCTTAAAGGGGAACAAAAATAAATAACAAATACAAGAGCTCTTAATGAATTATTTTCACTGTTATAACTTAGTATTTAAGTGAGATATGTTTTTGATCAAGTTATTTTCAATGACCCATCAAGACCAAAGCCAGTGACAACGATCCCTTTGTAGGAAACACATAATCCTAAATTGTATCAATGTCATGTGCAACAATCGGAGGTTACAAAAGGACGCGTAACTGTGAGCACATGCTTTCTTAGAACCCTTATTTCTTTGGAGAATTAAGGAACTCATAATTCCTAGATATATACCTAGACCATATTAAAACACGTCTCTCCAAAACCTTACTCTGGATGGCCATATATTACAGTCAATATTCTTTATATATTTTGTCTTTAAAAATAGTAAAATATACATGTTGTTCCAGTCCATGAACATGTGAAAATGTTGTCGATGAATAAAGTTGACATCATTTCAGCGAGAGAGATTGTACACCTTTTGTTGCTGCTTTTGTTGCTTCTTTACCTGTAAAAAAGCAAAAGAAAACACAACAACTGCATCAATCACTATTGTGAAACTTGTAAATAAACCCATTTAGTAATGCTTAGGCTCAAATGTGACCGCCATCACAAGCATTTAAAAGCATTGAATATGTTAATTTCGTTCCAATCCAAATTTGATTGTAAACCATGTATCATCAGGCCTACCTTTCCTTTCCTCCTCTTTCTTCCTTGCAGCCTCCTCCCTCTGTTTCTTAATAATGGCAAGGCGAGCGAGGTCTGCTTTGGCCTGGTCCGTCTTTCCTGCCAAGTGCATCTTCATGTAATGCTCTTTAGCCTTCTGCTTCTCGATCTCCTCTCTGCGTATGGAAAAACCAAGAGTGGCAGTTTGATGTAAAGTCATCTTTTGATGTTTTGACCTTCGGAACTCATATGTAAGACACTAAGACAACAAAACATTTTTGACAGATTTCTATTGTGATTCTTAGTGAAATCTTTCGAGTGAGTGAGTGTTGTGACTCGGTGAGTGACAGAGTGTGTTTGTTACATGTTTGAATATAAGTATGCTCACGTGGTACAACTCACCTCTCTCTTCTTGAGAGCTGTCGAGGCTCATCCAGCTCGATATCTGTCACCTTCTTTGATTTTTGAACCACTCGGTTTGGGTTCTCAATATCTATCAACCCCTCTACACCTTTCCTTTTCTGCAACACAGGGGAATAACAGACTAACTGAAACATATACAAGCCATACCGGTTTAGTATGCAAATGTGTACATGTGTATAGAACAATCTTTCTGAAAAAATGGTCAGGTTCTAAGAACTTAAAGGGTCAAGTGTTTCCACATATATCCGCTCTATGCCTGTTGAGAGAGAGAGAGAGACAGAGAGAGAGAGAGAGAGGTCTTAGACCCCTTGGTTGTGTGTGTGCTGCTCTCGTTAACAGGCCAGAGACAACAACACTGCTCAAGGTCTTAAAAGCACACACACACACGCACGCACACACGCACGCACGCACGCACGCACGCACGCACGCACACACAAAAGTAAATGCATACACACACAAAGACAGGCGCAAGACAGGAGTGTGTGAGTCTGTGCTTGCGTTGGTTATTTATTTACATAGGAGTTGTCATCGTCGCTGTCTTCAGAGCCTGATCCCGGAAGTTTCTCCTCTTGCAGATCATTCTGAGCTGCACCTTGCTCTTCCTCTAACTGTCTCAAACACAAACAAACCACCAAAAAAAACATAAAAATAGAAACACTAAAATAGAAACAAACAAACATATCTCACACTGGTTAAATCTAAACGATAAACGGTCAAATGAAGAAAGGCATAGCAGAGTTACTTTAAAAATACTTTTAAGAATACTTTTTAAGAACAATCATTATCATTTTGGAGTTGTTGTTATTACCATTCAAACCTCATTGATAAAGGGATTAAATATAAAGTAATGTTTTAGACATTATACCCCACCAACCTTTTTCCTTTCCTTTTCTGCTTTCATTTGAGCATCAATCTCCTCTGGGCTGGTGTATGTACGCATTCTGCCCTTATGGCCACCTTTTTTACCTGAACAGATTATTATAAGTGTGCATAGTCAACAGTTACGAGTTTTGTTGCACAGTGAGATACCAGAACACTGACACGTCCTCAAATGACAGAGGCTAGCTTAAAATATTGTAACAGGCCTATTACTAAACCTACTGAAAATCATGAGTTATCTGGTTGGAAAGTCATGCAGACTGAAACACAATATAAATAAGTTTAAATAAGTCTGGATGACCCTAACAAATAAGACAACTAACAATTTCTTGTGACCATTACATGTAGTAGTTCAAGCATTGGTTCTGAAACTAAGGAATAAGCACAGAAATAGTCGTTATGACTTGCTTCAACAGACGCCAAACTCAAAAGGGCTATGCTTTAAAATGTTGAGGGGACTTGAAATACAGTTATACATATATAGACATGTTAAGGGGGCATGTCTTCCTCCTGACAGCTGCAATTTATATTCGTGGGTTTGTTAGCTTAGGAATATAAAAGACTAATAACTGATCATAACAGACAATATTGAAAATAGCCGCTTACCTCCTTTGGGCATATTCTTTGAATACACGCGCTTTCAAAACACACTACCAATATAAATACATTAATGTTGACTGACAGCTTTGCTGACAGCTGGCCAATAACAGAAAACAACAGTGATCTACTCATAGCTGTTCAACAGACTGCCTTTAAACAAATTATGCAAAATAATATGTCACCCGTTCCCGGATTTGGCAAGAAACTTTCTTGGCCATCATATTTGACATTTTTTACATTGAATAAATAAATGTATAAAAATAATACTTGTGTTTCAAGAGCTTTAAAACATGATTTATCTTGGGCGCTTATTCAGCTAACCAATCTGATGCAACATGCCAGATAGCGGAGCAAGACTTCCTTTTCGGTTTTACGCTGAACAAAAAAATGTACTGTGCTCTGAATGGAGAAAATAAGTCGCATATTTTTCTAATTTACTAAAATGCTTTCTGAGACTGACAAATTTAAAAACAACTAATAAGAGCGTAATTTAATCATACGATGACGTAAATTTGGTGAGACTGTGAAAGAGACTTGAAGGACCCCATCTGACTTGACGTCAAATAAAATAGACTGGATCGGACCGTCGCAGTCAACGTACATAAACATCGTGAATCCTTTTGTTATAATTGAGTATTTGGAGTAATTCAGAGATATGCCAAAAGTAAAGAGAAGTAGAAAACCACCCCCAGATGGCTGGGAACTCATTGAGCCGACTTTGGACGAGCTAGATCAGAAAATGAGAGAAGGTGAGCTGAAATGGGATTCATTGCAACAATGTCTGCTGTGCTGATCGCTCCCCAAGGCACATCGTTAGCGAAGTTTAATAAAATATGTTATAATATCATTTTTGGAGATGTTCACGTACATTCAATAAGGCTTCCTTGTAAGGCTAGGTTACACTATCATTTAACTTGGCCATATAGTGTGCCGATTCCCGCTGGTAAAATTTGTGTCGAAAATTAATGAAAATATTTGACGCAAACAGCTAATCTAATGTCCATTCTTTTCTCAGCCGAAACAGAGCCTCACGAGGGAAAGCGAAAGGTGGAGTCACTCTGGCCAATCTTCAGACTGCATCATCAAAGGAGCCGTTACATCTTCGACCTCTTTTACAAAAGGAAGGCTATCAGCAGAGGTAGCATCATTGAGTCGTTGTCTGACACGTACTTGTTATCGTTTTACCTCTCTCTCCATTCAACCCTTTATCCAGCTCTGAACAGAACTTTAAAGTGGGGAGTGCTTGCATAATGCCATAATACGTTTGTAGCTAAGTAGAAATTCTGATTATTACATTGTTGGTCTCAGTCTATTTAAATCTAGGCAGAAATCACAAAAACGTATTCTCTTCATGCATGTCTGGGTTCAACCCTTCTTGACCCTTGATTTATGTTGGGACAGATTTGGCCGGATTTAGGTGTTTATCATCACTAAAAGACTGGTTAACATTTGTTTTAGCCTGAGGCCAGATGACTTTGTCTAATTTGGGGTCATGAACAGAATACAGAATATTAACATCTTGATGTCTTTGTTTAATTTTATAAGCACTTTGCACCCCATTTTGATGCTTCGGACAGTTTTGGCCACAAAGGAAAAAAGGACTTTATGAACTTGCAGCTCACATAAATAGGAGGGACACTTTTTTTTCTCTCTCTCTCTCTCTCTCTCTCTCTCTCTCTCTCTCTCTCTCTCTCTCTCTCTCTCTCTCTCTCTCTCACACACACACTGCTCTCACCACAAACAAAAAGACTATCCCAAATAGATGCAAATATTTTTTATATTTTTTTAACTAAAGGCATATTTATAAATATATTTAATCTTCAAAAAGCTTACCAATGCCTCATAGACGCAACATGAGACATAAACAAATTAATTTATTCTTATGACTGTTCTGATGCGAGTTACGTTGTATAGGTCATAATGGATGTTATTGTGCCAAATCTGCCCCTTATCAAATGCAAGGCAAACAATACATGTGTAAGATACTAAAAACATGCCAGCAATTTTTTTAAATGCACATTATGACCATCATGGCCAGTTCAATGAATAATAAGTACATATTGTGTGCTTTGTAATGAGAAACAAGTGGTGTAATATCAAGGGAAACCTGTCCTATGTGGACAAAAACCTGAAATATCTCATCAAGTTTGTTATGATTAGTCAGTGACATGATGATAATTCCAAATAATTACTTTTTGAGGAGGTTAATTATGTATATCTCACAATTTTGAGGTGACTTGTATAGATAGCACTGGCCATTTCTAGCCAAAACACTATTCATTAGTTAAACATTGAAACATAACACAACGGTTAATCCAACTTTGTGTGCACCCCCAGAACTGTATGACTACTGTATAAAAGAAGGCTATGCAGACAAGAACCTTATCGCCAAGTGGAAGAAGCAGGGCTATGAGAACCTATGCTGCCTCCGTTGCATCCAAACACGAGATACTAACTTTGGAACCAACTGCATCTGCAGAGTTCCCAAGAGTAAACTTGAAGTGGTGAGTCTTCGTTGATGTCAAAAGTAAAAAAAGAAAAAAAGAAATGTCAAGACATTGTCATGTATTAATAAACTATAATATTGAACATTGACACAGCAATGGTAACAATCAGTTAACACACATACACTCCTAACATTAAGGTTTGTCCAAATTCCATTCTAAAGATTGCTTATCACAAGTAGTCATTTATGCAAATTCTTTACAATCAAGGCTGTATTGTTGTCGACAACAAATTAAGCTGTTTCTATCATGACCATGGCTAACTGAGACATTTACTAAATATAATTTCAAAAGATGTCAGGAAATGTATAAGTTATGTTTTAAATGAGAATCAGTAGTTATTGGATGACTGTTTTCCTCAAAATTTAGGTTAATTCATAAACCTCTAAACAGTCCATACATGGGGTATTTACATGTGGTGTCTTTTTTTCATAATCTTTTGGGTAAATGCATTCAAGTCTTAAGATGTTAGTTTATAGCTCAAAACTGTTAACGTGCCAATAGATTTAGTAACATAATTAATTTACTGCCTGTATATTAAACTGTTATGCTTTTTACATGTCAAACTCAAAACATTTAGTTTTGTCGCCTTTCAGGGACGGATTATCGAGTGTACCCACTGTGGATGCCGAGGTTGTTCCGGGTGACTCCCTTGTCGTTGTCAGGGCTTTTCCATGGGACAACAGGGCTCATCCAACCTCCACCCGTGTGCTTTTAAGACCCTGGGTCAAGATATTGTTATTACAGCAGTCTGGTCCAGAATCAACCCATACTCCCCTCTCCCTCTGACCACAATTACCCAAGCTGTCTGCAGGTCTTTGAGAATATGATAGGTGTATGCCTAGACTATCCCATCATGTGTAATCTTTTATTTGAAATTTTTTAAAGTTTACTTTAATTCTCACTGATGCTCTCAGATCTGCGGTTATAGAGTTTAAAGGGCTAAAGGGTTCAGAGGTTTGAGCTATAAGTTGTTTCTGGACAAGGACTGCCTGCTATTCCAGTTGTGTTATCGTACACTGTGAAGGTCATTATAAGTGCTATTTGTATTTCATTTCATATGAACAGGGGAGGGGGAGGGGGGTGCTTTGGGGGATTATTAGTGTATTTCATTGCAATTTCTTGATTTAATTGTCCTAGTTCTAAAAACATTTTAAATAAAGTTATTATGATTTACTTTATGGCTTTGTATTGCTCTTATGTATGTTAATTGGTTGCAAGGCATCTTTTGCTGAATTGTTAAGGGTTTCTTTTGCCGGTGTGCAGAATGTCATTGTTCTAAGGTTTATATTAAAAATAGTTATACCTGCCGATCTATTTTTAGACTTGGACTCTAATAAGATTTATACATGATATACAGAATATTAGCACATGGAAATAATGCATGGGTATTTGAAAAAGCATTTATCCTGTCACCACTCCAATGTTCACAAGGTCATATTCACAGGTACGAACATGATTGATGGAATGTGAATCATGAATTACTATTGTAATGGATAATGTCAATTTCTATGACAGAAAATAACCAATTAATAAGAGGGAGAAAGCATGAAAAAATCAAGTACAATTTTATTGAGGACTACAGAGTCAGAGTCTGTACATAGAAATTACTACAGTGAGTTCACTGTAACGATATAGCAAGTTCTGATAAGTTGAAACGAGTATATTGGTCTAAGATAAACAATCATTCCATTGGTCAAGGTGGAGGGGAGTGGACGTAATCAGCATTAATAAGGACACGTACATAGGACACGTAGACATCATTTTATGTTATGTCTAAGACACAAAACTTTAGCCTTCAGTGTCTCTAAAAGGCACATACTGTCTCTTTCGTGACCTGGTCTTCACTCTGACCCTTCCCCCACATTGGAACCACAGTTTAGGCTTGAACAGTCGTGAGGATGCCAAAATTTCCCTTATACTATAACAATTCAAGTTAATTTAAATGTTATTAGTAGCGCAGATCGTTGTTATAGCTTAATCTTGAACTCTACTACGAGAAGGGTAATGTATGGGTGAACCTAAGAACAAATCATCTCCTCCTGAATGAGGTCGGATGTTCAAAAACAAACTTGTGGTTCAATTGAGACTTCCGGGAAGACTGCGTACTGAGTAGCTGCACATTTTAAACAGTTCTACTTAATACCTCGGAAAGTTTGTATTCTGTGTTGAATTGTTTTGGTAAATTTAATTAGTATACATGTCAGGGAAGGAAGATAACTATCTATATACTTGTTATAATTAATTAATTTAAGTAAAAGAGTACTGAAAGACAAAATGAAAATCATGCAACGTTATTATTATTGCAAGAGACACATTCCTGTGCTGCAGATTCTACTTTATGGTTGAATCAGTGGGGTAACACCATTTTATTTTGCCACGGAACAAACAGGCCTGCAGGTGTAGCTTTTTGCTTCAATAGTTCTGTGTCATTGACATGTGGTACCTCAAAATTTGCATATGGTTTAAATTTCCTACATTTGTTTTCAAATACTTATAAATGCATAAAGTTTATTTTACTGTGTGATTTTGAGTTGTCTAAATTACCTCAATGTTTCCTTTTCCACCAACAAGTTATGTTATACAATACATCCACGGATGCATTCTTTTCAAAATAAAAACGTATGTTCTGTTGATTAGCTTGATAAAGGTTTCTGGTCTATTCTGCATTTAACGGATCTCAATGGTAATATTTTACAACTTGAGACCTTCATTCAGCAATACAATTTACACATAAGACATAACTCTTGTTAGTGTAATTCCTTCTGCAATGATTTATTTAGTAAATGTGTATTAGCCTATCATCACCATTACTAAGATTAAATGAAATATCTTGCTAATTGTCATTTTCTTGACATAGAATGTAACAATTATTTATTTAGATCAGTTGTAACTGCAGAATGTATTCTTGCTCCTGTTAAAAGGAAGCAGATTCTGCAGCAAGATTATACTTCAAAAGCTGTAGATAAGGTTAGAACTATACCTCTCATTATTTCCTTAAGCAAATAAAAGTCAATTTTAAAACATGAAATTATATACCCTTGTAATGATTTCCCGGGGAAAAGTCTTAATATGGATATTATGAACAACTGCACATTTTGTAATACTGATATTGAAAATATGGAACTGTTTTACAACTGTAAATTCTCCTTTTTTGGAATTCTGTGCATATGTGGGTTAGATCTAAGTAATGAAATTCCCCGTTTTTCTCATGATAAAATATTATTTAGATTTTTAGGGCTGACAATATTTTTTTTTAATTTTTTTTTTTTATATGATGTTAGGAAAGCCTTAATGTTTTTCAAGTCCACACCCAATGAAATAGTCTTTCAAATTAGGATAGTTGTTTACACTTGAGTTTGCATGTTCTCCCCGTGTTCGCGTGGGCCTTACTGTTTCCCACAGTTCAAGTCCTAAACAGTTGTTGTCTGTCCCTATATGTCGGCCCTGTGATAGAAATAGTCTGTGTCTGGGATAAGCCCCCCCGTGACCCTGTACAGGATAAGCGGTAAAGTTAATGGATGGATGGATGGATGTTTACACTTGTCCGGTCTCTAAAACAAATGCCTTAAAACTCTTCAATTTAATTCGTGCATTTTTTTTAAATTAATTTCCTCTTGTTTTTGCAGTTACTATGAAAACCTTTTATTTATTTTTGATTGTCTTTTGTTTTTGCACTTTATGTTCATGCTATCGGTGAATATTTATCGTGGTGTAGTGTCTTATTGGTTTCAATTGCCCAGGTATTCTAATAGACTCAAGAGATATCGATGATCAGCACATACACCACACAATGTATTATATTGTGATTTAAAATATCATGTAGAATCTGCCTGATATTAAACATTCAATCAAACTATTTCAATTGTCTATTTTTAGGGATCCAGCATTATAGAAAAAAATAGGAGACATAACAATAGCTATCCGAAATGTATTACTTCTGCCTTTCAAATCAAGTCAAAGGTTAATCCGCGCGCGCAGGTCTGAAGTAACGAACAGAAAAACAGTTCAAAAGACAAGAAGATAACGAATAAACTTGTAAATGTTTTCCCACGTAGCTAACGAATAAAACACCCTGCTACATCAGAATTTGCCTAGATTCCACGTATGACCAAATGATCGTTTGTCTCGGCATGCTAGCTTGCTCAGCAAGCTGAAAGAGTCGATCGGCTAACAGACGTTAGCTGCTTCTGCTGGCGTGCTGCTAAATTAGCTAGCCAGCTAACGCAATACAGCGTGGGCTGGCTAACTACTTTTATTTTTTATTTTTTTACAACCGATCGGAGCCCTGTAAATCTGCCAAAATGCAGGACCTACTAGCTACCGTAGATCACATCAAATTTGATCTGGAGATGGCTGTGGAGCAGCAGCTGGGCGCCCAACCGTTGCCGTTCCCAGGAATGGACAGTGAGTCAACATGCTGCATACAAACGGCTAACAGTTAGCGCCTGCGAGACAGCCTACGATATCTTTCGGATGTTGACTAAACACAGTCCACTATTACTAGATTAACGTTCCATTGCTTACATTGGCAGAGTTTCGCATGGCTAACAACTGACTGAGTGTCAACATGAGCTTGTCCTAATGACATAAGTAAACTGGGAAAGTTATGAAAAACGAAGTACCCTAAAAACCTAGATGCCATTACAACGTGTATTGGATTAGTAGGTTAAATTACCTGCACATCTATGCACTTACTGGTTAACATCAGCGTTAGTTAATTTTGAATGAATCACAACTGTTGTTAATATGTACTGTCTTGATTCTGTTTATTTCCCCCCCACCATCAGAGTCTGGTGCAGCGGTATGTGAATTCTTCATGAAAGCTGCCTGTCAGAAAGGTAAATAAGTCGGTTTTGTCTATTCTCAAGTATGTTTCCTAACCTCAAATAGTTGGCCATACCCTCTCATTCCCATAACGTCAAAATAAAATCACAGTGTCTTTTCACTGAGGCTGTGTCTATCCACCTGAATTTCACACTGTGTGTTTCTGTGATCAGGTGGGATGTGTCCCTTCCGTCACATCAGTGGAGAGAAGACTGTGGTTTGTAAGCACTGGCTACGAGGCCTGTGTAAGAAGGGGGACCAGTGCGAGTTCCTCCATGAATACGACATGACCAAGATGCCTGAGTGCTACTTCTACTCCAAGTTTGGTCAGTAGACTAAAAGTTGTATTATATTAAATGCGCACGTAGGCTACTACTCAAAACATTGTCTTGGCTATGGTCCACATACATTTATTTTGTCATTTTTATTTATTTATAGAGAAGTTAACTTTTTCTACACATTGTTAGACCTCCTTGGTAAGACGCTGGCCACCTGGGGGGCTCAATGGGACTAATGTTATGTAACGTCTGTCTATTTTTTTCTCTCAGGCGAGTGCAGTAATAAGGAGTGTCCGTTTTTGCACATCGACCCAGAGTCCAAGATCAAAGACTGCCCCTGGTATGACAGGGGCTTCTGCAAACACGGTAGGTCATGATCGTGGATTTGGAACACCAAACTAACAAGTGATGACACGCTGAATTAACGTATGAAAAAAAAGAATCTCATAGTCATCTTTCTTATAACCACTGTTGTTTGATAATATTGTAATCCTCTTGCTTTGCTCCTTTTCAGGCCCTGACTGCAGACACAGACACACGCGGAGGGTGATCTGTGTGAACTACCTTGTGGGCTTCTGTCCAGAGGGCAAGTCCTGTAAATTCATGCAGTGAGTTATCTATCTTATCACTATTCTTTGCTACTACCTTATATCTAAATACCTTGTTCTCTGCGTGATCGTATAAACTCATTATAGCGTTTTGTGCTAAGAGACTTGAACAATAGTTCATACTTGCAAGGTTACTGCAATAATGTGAGTCTTTTGTTTTTGTTCTAGTCCACGGTTTGAGCTGCCTATGGGTGCCGCTGAACAGCCACCTCTACCACTGCAAGCATTGAACCAGCAGAAGGTGAGGAAACTCAAAAGCACACATCTCAATTGTTTTATGCATATACCTGTTCTGCCTTTCAAACTGTTCTCTAATGTGTTTTAAGCATTAGCAAGTAGCCTAACTGTTAACCCTACTCAATGTTTTACAAAGTAATTAACTAACTTATAACTATCGTTTACAAAATATTATGAAATACCTAATAATATGAATGTAAAACAAATTTAATCAAATATCTGTAAGAAAGGTAACCACTCTGAGCAACAAAAACAATCATACATTTCTCTCTTCCTGTTTAAACCTCTTCAGCCTGTTACTTCGATTGGCCGTTCCCTGTCTCTGATCCAGCTGACCAATCCAAGCCAAGGCCAGGGCGGTTACCAGAGGCCACAGCACAACATGGGAGGCCCCAACATGCATCACAACAACATGGGAGGCAGCAGGGGGCCCAGACCCCTCGACCAGGTCACCTGCTACAAGGTGAGAGGGATGTCCGCAACATGTTCATAGTCACTAAGACACACAGAAAGCCTTAGCATTTTCTTACATTTCTTTCAGGATAAGAGAAAGAAAGGCAATGCATCGTGAAACATTGGCACATTTATTGTCACATCTGTCAGTATTTCCCATGATGCACTGCTACCACATTTTGTCTATCATACAAAGAAGCAAACTAATCAGTTTTTATGTGACCGTCGTCTTTTCAAACTAATTTCGATCACTTTACTTTCAAACAAACGAGATGCACACAGAGATGTTTTTTTTTTTATTATTGTTTGCACCACTCATATTTAACTGGTTTTATCTTTCCTTCTCCTCTTTGTCTCTAGTGTGGTGAGAAGGGCCATTATGCCAACAAATGCACCAAAGGCCATCTTGCCTTTTTGAGTGGACAGTAGACCTTTCCTAGTGGATGCCGCTAACGACGCTTTCCAGGCTGTCTGGAAGTGACTAGAGGTGTCAAAGACAGAGGGGCACGGTGAGGGTAACGGAAGAAGGAGACACTGTAGAATATCGGGACGCCGTCCGTGATCCAAACACGTTATCCTAAACTGTGAAACAATGACTCTGTACTGCTTACCACCAACTCGGAACACAGATCTAAAAGAAATTAAAAACGGACTTTTAAGAGTGGGGTGGATTGCCGCAAATACGGGACCTCTTTTGACTGCAGGAGAAGAGAAGACGAAGAACGGATATGTTGAACAACAGTGGAACACTGTATGTGAAAGACTTTGAAGTTGTGGTTTGTGTGTGTGTGGATGGGGGTTTAGAAGTCACGAGCTCTTACCAACCAAGATCTTTTTTTCTACGTAGTGTGGCACAGACTCTTCACCTCTCACAGAATGTTCTAGTAACACACGTATTGTTACAACAGAAACCTCCCTGCTTCAATGAAAAAGAAATAAATACTCAATTGTTACTTGTGTCAAAAGATATTTTTATGGCGTTTATACTGGTGTCTATTTCCAATGTCTTCTCTGCTCTTTGCCTCCGTAAACTTATTTTTATACTTATCTGGAAGTGTGACCATTTAATCGATACTTTTTGTGACATTTTTCACCAGCTACAATACCCTTTTTGAAACTTGTCATCAAGCCATTGGAGGTTTGTTAAATAACCCGATGTCTTACAAATAAAAATTAACCCGTAGTGTCACTTGCATTTCCTGAGGTGATCAAAAGCTACATTTCCACAATTTACAATTGCATTTTCTTACTTATTCAAATAAACAGATGTTTTATTCCTAAGTATTCGCATTTGAGTATTAGCATCCTTAGAATCCATGCCCAATGTCACTATTTTAAAACCACTGAACACTCAACTGGGTCACTGCAAGAAGAACTTCTGGAAATCAAGTTGAGATACCTAAAATATTTGTACTGTCAATGACTCGGACAGTATTTGTGACCATGGCCACATGGTATTCATGTGCTCACAAACTGTAGGCCACAGAACAATGTCAGAGGTGTATGGAAGCAAATTATAACTACGTTGGTTCATGGTATTTAACTTAGTCAAACATTCACAATTTAATGAATAAACCTTATAAGTATTTTATTGATCACAACGGTCATATTGTACAGAACAGATGAGCAGAAAGCACTGAGAAAACGTTCCACACGTCTGCCAAATAGCTGAGGAGTTAGAGGGTGAATGATGGAAGACCCCACTAAAAGGTCAAGAGGTCACTAAGGGGAAAGGGGGCTTAGTGGTACTTCCTCCAGCGGTCATGCTCTGAAAGAAAGAAAAACGAGTTGGAGTAGACGAGACAATTGTAGAGTAGATTTGAGGTATGGATAACAAATGTGCGTGCTGTTGTACTTTACAGCTGAACTCATAACTAATTGTAAAAAAAAAAAGAAAAGAGGAAGGTTTTCTTTTCAAAGAGTGTGAGATTGTTGGAAACTTACTGATGTGGTCGTACTCCCACAAATAACTGATGGCCACGTATCCAACCAGCAGCATAGCAACGCCACCAACACCTCCCTTCTTCACGTTGATGTACTTGTTGTAGTATCTATCATGGCCTGGAAACAAGAAAATACAATCCTCATCAGCACAGCTGATAAGTTGAGCAAGCTTGATGAAATTTGAAAATATGAAACATGAAGTGGACTTTTTTTTTTATCTATTGGTTATGATGAACATAATTTAGAAATGATAAATTAATGTTGCTCGTTAAAGGGAATTGTACAGGACTGTGTAAGTGCACAGACATGTCGACACATTTACAAAATGGCATGTCATACATTACATGTCTCTGATGGTGTCAGTAATTTAAAAACTTAACATGGAATCTTTATGATAAAATCCCTCACCCCCGCGGACTGCAGAGATGATGCCATTGGGAGTGAAGTCCCGAGATCCAAGCCAGGATCCCAGTTCTCCGATTTTGACGTCCATGAGCCGCTTCTCTGCCACGGGAACTAGGACAGGCAGACAAATGAGAAGGACGGTGAAGAATTACACAATGCAAAGCCACAAAGGCGTAATTTCATGGGTGAAATGCCAATACACATTTTGCATGTCTGTATTAACTATAACAAGGGCACATATTGGTAGGAACAGTGCAAAAGCAAACCCCGTGCCATGTAAAAACTGTAAAGTTGGGTTCAAAATCGGCTATGCAAGCGCTGTTGGCTGCAGTGCTACATATTGCAATGCTAAAGATTGAAGAGTATTAGCGAGCTCTCCACATTACCCCACAGAACTTTTAAACGTGTTGTCACGCAGCTTAAACCAACAATTATGTATTATTAATAATGACAATCCATTATCCATTGACAAAAATGCCATGAGCCAACAGCCTACAACCATTTGTACACAATTTGTACAAACTAGTTGGCCCAGTTAGAACGGCAATGACAGCCAAAGTCCTTGAGATTGTATGGCGGCCTTTGAGTAAGTCAAGAACATCGAATGAAACCACGTGAGTAATTGATTTTAAACGCCATCATGCAATACATGTATTAAATAGCGATTATGTGTAACATATTTGCATGAATTTCATCAATACAACAAGTTAAAATGCGATTTCATGAAAGAGGCACGCAGCTTTACCTATTTTGTCAGCCATCTTGATCTGCCGGAGACTGTACACCGCAGAGGATCCTGGGAGTTAAACAACGGAGGATTGTGGGAAAAGTAAATTACATTTCTCTCCGCTAGGGATCACTAGAGAACATCAAACAAAATCTAGTTTGCTTAATGAACGATTTATTTTTATCCCAATCTCCCTAGTACTATTTTTTAATATCCTCTTGTGACCAGATCCAGAACACTACCTCAACAAAATGATATTTTTTGCACTTGTCTTTTAGCAAAATGCATCTTTGTCTATTCTCATTTCATCTGTATAATGAGATATCTGATGCTGCAGCTGAGAAGGGATGACAGGTTACTTTTCCATGGAACACATCGAGCCTTCTTGCGTCTTTTACTTATTCATAATTTGTCTTTAAAATGGACACTATATTATCCACTAGATATAGAAAAAAAAAATCTAGTATTTCATGTGTTAGTTTTATTTCATTACTTTTCTGTCACTTCACCTTCCCATGCACACTAGGCTACCTGTTCATAACTTTTACTATTCATTCATTCATTCACTATACATCCGTCCCTTTGGGATTGATCACATTTATGAACACACACACACACATACACACACACACACGTGCGCGCGTGGCTCTTGCCACAGGATAGTGGTTTGGCCTTCAGCCGAAGAGTGAGCTCTTCTCCCTTATTAGAGTAATCGTCCCTCTGCTTTAATGACTGTCATTAGATTCATATAGATCTCTATCCTCCTCTTCCTCTTTCTCTCTTTCTCTCTCTCTCTCTCTCTTTCTTTCCCTTCTTTTTTATAGGTGCCCTTCCTCCGCTGTCCCATCTATCTCCTATAATTATGTTGATGTATTCTATCTTGTGTGACAGCCAATGTGTGTGTGTGTGCGTTTTAAAACTCTTACAAGTTAACCCCTCTGATGTTGATGATTCACGTCTTCAAATGTATCGTCCGTATATACACTCTCGTCTTCCTCCCTCTCTCTTGCTGCTCTCTAATCAAACCTCCTTCATCTCCGTTTCTATTTGATCCCTTTTTCTTTTCATCCGCTCTTCTCCTTTTCTATACTCCCTCTCTCCTCCCACGACTCCTCATTGTGCCTCATTAAAAGTCGTAAGAACCTGAGAATCGAATTGTGCTCCGTGCTAAACACTGTATTGCTACCTGAGCTTCAGATTGAGCATAGCGGCATAGACACGGTGTTTATTTCTTAATAAATGCAGAAGCCAAGAAAGAGGCAAGCCATATGATCTGAACACAGGTAAATTAATGCTGTTATTTAAGTATCGGCCCCCAAAAAATATCTGTTTTTATATAAAATGACATTTCCAAAATGTTGTTTACATTTTGTCAATTAGAGTGCTTTTCTACGCCATTTCTTTGATTTTACTTTTTTTTCCTCCCCTCTGTTTCTCTTCTCTACTCCCCTCTCTCTCTTTAAGGTCAGACTGGGAAGCAGCTGTAGCGGCATCGCTGTGCTTCTCTGGTGTAGATGAGGGGGACCAGGGAACTGTAATCTCATCATCCTGTTTCCCCCTCAGTACTATTAAGACGGCCCGAAATGGCACCTCCCCAAAGGCCCCCCATCAAACAACCATTGTCGAGATATTAACACACACCCACACTAAACAAATTCACAAATTGGCTCTAGTTTGGGAGCCAGCAAGGCAGGCTTAACAATAACAAACAGTAGCATCAAAATCTCATTTGTTGAAACAGACTGGTAGATAAACAACCTTCTGGGCGAGTGACTCAGTCTTGTTCCTGTCGGCTGGTTTGTTCGGGACACTTCACTTCACTGAGAAACCTCGAACCACCACAGAAAGAGGAAAAGAAAATCAGTGGTCAACCAAGAGAGACACACAAATAAAGACACCGACCGACATACAAACACACAACACAAAGAACAGACGCAGAGAAACACAAACAAACGGAGCACGAACACACAAACCCGCACACAATTGTAAGCACAAATGCCAGCCCACTCCCGGGTTGGTGGTGATTTCATTCCACCTCAAGAGGCAGCTGCCCTGGAGGGCTGCCATAGAGACAGCACTTTGAAGCTGATGGAGGGAGATAGAGGAAGAGAGGCAGGGAGTGAAGGTTGGGGGGAGGGAATGAGGGACAGGGGGCTGGGGGTGTGGGTGGAAGGGGGCAGGGGGGGTTTGTAGTTGAGTATGGAGACAATGAGAGAAGCAGAAAGGGGAAAGAATAAAAGAAGTATAGAGAGGGACAGAGATGTGGAATAGTGGTGTCAGTCAGAGTGTTTTTATTGTGCAAGTGTGTGTGTGTGTGTGTGTGTGTGTGTGTGTGTGTGTGTGTGTGTGTGTGTGTGTGTGTGTGTGTGTGTGTGTGTGTGTGTGTGTGTGTGCGCGCGTGTGTGTGCGTGCGTGCTCCTGAACATGTCTCTTTAATTCACATGACCTTTAAACAGCCACTTCTTCCGTTCACTCTTGCTCTCTTCCTCCACATCCGTCAATCTATCGACCTTTTATTCTCGTTCCTTTCCCTCGCCTTATTTTCTCACTCTACTTTCTGCCTGTCAAACCTCTTTCCATCACCATGTATTTCTTACGCAGACTAACTCTTTCTCTTATCTTTTGTTTTTAAAGAGGTTTCATAAAGACAAGTAAGATCGCAAGAACAACGGCAGCAGCTCTGTTGGATAATTGATGTCCCTGGCCAAGGCATGGCCCGCTGTCACTCAGTAAATCAGTGACTCAGTGAATCTGGGACTCTGTGACTCAGTGAATATGT
The DNA here is from genome assembly GCA_026901105.3 of Galaxias olidus. Lineage (NCBI taxonomy): Eukaryota > Metazoa > Chordata > Actinopteri > Galaxiiformes > Galaxiidae > Galaxias > Galaxias olidus. The sequence continues at coordinate 21,018 of JAPMUY010006693.1, forward strand.
GACTCAGTGAATCTGTGACTCAGTGAATCTGTGACTTTAGTGAATCTGTGACTCAGCGAACCTTCAGTTCACCAAGTAATCCAAGTTAGGGGTTAATTCACAGGGTGAAACAGGTTAAAGTTAGGGGTTACTTCACAGGGTGAAACAGGTTACAATTAGCGGTTACTTCACAGGGTGAAAGAGGTTAAAGTTAGGGGTTACTTCACAGGGTGAAACCGATTAAAATTAGGGGTTAATTCACAGGGTGAAACAAGTTAAAGAATGGCGTTTCCTGCGTTTTTCGCCCAAACAGAGATTGGGGTTTTATTCCTAGCATAGTACAACCCTGCTGTCCACTGTTATTTATGCACCTCTTGATTGATGCTGCCATGGTAAATCTAACCGAACAAGATCCAATTGGTCTCACAGTGATTTTCCCCTCCAGGCAAAAGGAGACAAGCGAGTTTAGTTTCTTAACCTGGTTTCTAAAATAAGCAGTGGCTAAAAGAAGAAAAAGATTTTCCACCTGTGTTGATATACAAAGTTCAGATGTCCTATCTTCTCCCTGTCTGCTTGCTCCTGGCCTGTCCGTCATGGCTCCTGCGGCACTCTGGGTAATATCAGTGCCCTCATCAGCCAGAGAGATCATCTCTAATGTCATTTGCAATTTAGAAACGAGGCGCGCATGGGGAGCTGAGCTGAACAGCCTTCTGGGAGCTGCTGGGTGAGTGGGCGTGGTCTCTCTCTCTCTTTCTCTGTGTGTGTGTGTGTGTGTGTGTGTGTGTGTTTGTGTGTGTGTGTGTTTGTGTGTGTGTCTGTGTGTGTGTGTGTGTGTGTGTGTGCGTGCGTGTGTGTGTGGTATGTGATAGAAAGGGCGCGAAAAATAAAGCAAAAAGTAAAATGCAGATGGCGAGGAAGAAGATGGAGTTGTGAGGAGAAAGAGAGACAAAAGAGAGAGACAGAGAGAAATAAAAGAAGAGAGAGAAAAGAAGATACAGAGAGAGAGACAGAGACAAAGAGAGAGAGAGACAGAGAGAGAGAGAGAGCGAGAGAAACAGAGAGAGAGAGAGAGATAGGAGGGATGTGTGTTTAAAATGCTCCAGAGGGAGCAGTCTGTACCTCAGAGCACTAATGGCTTCAACCACTAAATCAAACATTCTCTCCCGCCATCACACACACATTCACACTGTAGCCTAACAAGTCAGTATGGATGACTGGCTGGTTGACTGACTGACTGTCTGGCTGGGTGGCTGGCTGGCTGGCTGGCTGGCTGGCTGGCTGGTTGCCTGGCTGGCTGAGTACAGATATAGCCCTGCGGTAGCACTGCAACACACCTCGCATGGCAAAATAGGAGATTTAGTTGCTTGTAAGAAATTCATATCCAGAACTAATATGCTCTCAAATAGGGAGACGGGGGAATGGAATATGAGGAAATTGAGAATTTAAAATAAGATAACACTTGAGCTAACACACACACACACACACACACACACACACACACACACACACACACACACACACACACACACACACACACACACACACACACACACACACACACACACACACACACACACAAACACACACACAAAGACACACACACTTATGCAAAAGCACACTCACGCAGAAAAATAGGGCTCTGTTTGGCCCTCTAATAGGAAATGATAAAAAAGTGGGTTGCTTAGCAACCAGTGATAAACAGTGGCACCAGCGATGTGGATTATGATAGAGACAGAGAGAGAGACAGAGAGAAAGAGAGAGAGAGAGGGAGAGAGAGAGAGGAAGATAGAGAGAGAGAGAGCATGAGGCACACGGGGGAAAAAAGAGGGTGAGTATAATTTAAGTCAGTTCCACTGTCTGTGTTTCTGTGGCTGTTTTTGTTGTTGAGTAAAGGGGTTCTTCGAGTCCTTGTGTACACCTGGCACTTCCTCATCGCTCCAATCCTGTGTTCTACTAGCCTTTCAACAAGGACTTTTGAGCTTGGTTAAATTCCACACATTTACACACACACACACACACACACACACACACACACTCTATATGTTTCTGTTTTCTCACACACACACACACACACACACACACACACACACACACACACACACACACACACACACACACACACAAGCACGCACGCACACACACACACACACACGCTATATTTTTCTTTGTTTTCTCACACACACTGTGGCAAATCTCTCCGGAGAGCAGGGATCTGTAAATGAAACTCCTTCAAGGGAGAAGGAGCAGAACAGCACAACTATGAATAGCATTATCCCTGCCGTGAAAAGAGATTTCTCTCCTCCCCCCGTCTATCCCCTCAGAATCTCTCCCACTCTCTTCACTTTTATTTCCTAAATTTTCTCTCCCTTCTCCCTTTGTTTCTATTCTCCATTATTCTCTCCGGTCTGTGTCTATGCATTACCTCCTTCCCCCTGTTTCTCCCTCTGACTCTCTTCTTCCGTCTTGCTCCCTCGCTCGTGTCACTGAGACAAAGTAGCAGACAGGATCCTCAGACGCACACTCAGAGCTTGGTGGATGAGTTTTTAGTTTTTCTTTCTGTCTGTGCGACAGCGATTCCCCCGTTCGTCTGCCGCACAGGCCCGTTTTTCTCATGTGAGAATAAAATGCAGCTAACATTCTGAAAATAACCCTGATTGGGTTGATTCACACTGAGCCGTTTCCATCAGGTGAAGGCCCTCTCCGTTAGTCTGGCTCCTACAAGTGCGTGTGACCGCTCTGCCTGAGGGCTTGTTGTTACTGCCAGCCTTTTCACTTTGCCCCGTTGCGTGTGGGTGAGAACGTTTTTTTGTCGGCGTGGCGTCTGAGAACGTTCATGTTTGTGAGAGTGTCTGTTTCTTACTCTAGTTAAACACGCGTGTGTCTGTGCACGCGTGTGTGGTGCACATGCATGTACGTGTGTGTGTGTGTATGCGCCTGTCTTTGTGTGTGTGTGCATTTACTTTCGTGTGTGTGTGTGTGTGTTTGTGTATGTGTGTGATTTTAAGACCTTGAGCAGTGTTGTTGTCTCTGGCCCGTTAACGAGAGCAGCGGATCGATTCCTGGATTTTCTCTGAGTCCGTGCTGTCACACACAACCATGGGGTCTAAGATCTCTCTCCCTCTCTCTCTCTCTCTCTCTCTCCCCCCCCTCTCTCCCTCTCTCTCTCTCCCTCCCCCTCTCTCTACTTCACCTCTCTCTCCCTCTCTCTCTCTCTCCACCTCTCTACCTCCCCCCTCTCTCTACCCCAGTCTCTCTGTACCCCTCTCCCCCTCTCTTTCACATCGCTGTTTATCCTTTAACCACTACCCTCCCTCCCCCTCTTCCCTCTCCCTCTTCTTTGTCTTTCTACCCCTCCCAATGTTTGTACAAGTAGAGTAGTTAGTATTGAGTAAGAATGCACCTAACCCCATACATCTCTCCTCAATCACCCATCTCAACCCACCTAACCCCATACATCTCTCCTCAATCACCCATCTCAACCCCCCTCTCCTTTCTCTCTCCCTCCTCTCTATACCTCTCTCTCCCTCCTCTATCTCCTCTCCCTCCTCCCTCTCCCTTCTCTCTCCTCCCTCTCCCTTCTCTCTCCCTCCTCTATCTCCTCTCCTCGTCCTGTCCCTCTCCGTCTCTCTCCCTCTCCGTCAACCCCTCTCTCCCCCATCCTTCTCCCTCTCCCTCTCCCTCTCTGTCTCCCTCTCTGTCTCCCTCTCTCTCTCTCTCTCTCTCTCTCTCTCTCTCTCTCTCTCTCTCTCTCTCTCTCTCTCTCTCTCTCTCTCTCTCTCTCTCGGTCTCTCTGCCTGTTCCTGGAGGTGAGCAGAGGTAGAGCTGTGGCATCAGTATGCAGAGTCATGGTGCTGTGCTGCCGCTTGCCTGCCTCCCTGTCTGACATCGCTGATTGGCCGAGGGCTAAATATAGAGACTGGATGGGGAGGGGGGGGGGGGGGGGGGTGGAGGGAGGGAGGGATGTATGTATGTATGGATGGAATGGATGGATGGATGGATGGAGGGATGAAGAAATGGATGGATGGATGGAGGGATGGTGGTTGGTGGGGAGACTCTGTGGCCTCACAACATTGGCTGGACGGAGGGGGGTGGGGGGGACGGGGGGGGGGTGGAGGGATGGAGGGATGGACGGATGTATGTATGGATGGAATGGATGGATGGATGGAGGGATGAAGAAATGGATGGATGGATGGATGGATGGATGGATGGAGGGATGGTGGGATGGAAGGATATCTATGGAAGGATGGATGGATGGATGGACGGATGGACGGCTGGACGGATGGACGGATGGACGGAGGGACGGATGGATGGATGGACGGATGGACGGATGGACGGATGGATGGATGGACGGATGGACGGATGGACGGATGGATGGATGGACGGAGGGACGGATGGACGGATGGACGGCTGGACGGATGGACGGATGGACGGAGGGACGGATGGATGGATGGACGAATGGACGGATGGACGGATGGATGGATGGATGGATGGATGGACGGACGGGCGGACGGATGGAGGGATGGACGGATGAAGTGATGGATAGGTGAATAGATGGATGAATACGTGGACGAATGGATGGAAATCCATGAATTAAGTGGTAAATAGCTGGATGGATGGATAAATGAATGAATGAATGAATGAATGCATAGTGGATAGCTAGATGGATGGAAGAAGGAATAGTATACATGCACAATATTGTTTGGATGGAGTAACTAAAATGCGAGAAGAATAATCTTGAAAAAAAATGTGCTTCCATGAAAAACTTGCAAAGAACCAAAAACCAAACAAACAAATGTCCAGTATAAACAGGGAGACTGAGAGATGTATTCTGAAAGGCACACAAGGCACACACACGTAAACGACTCACACACACTCACATCTGAACGAGAATGCGCTGCAATCCCACAGAGAATCAGTCTGACGGGAAATAATTTCATTGAGAGACAGAGGCTTGATGCTAGGTGACCTTTTTACACATGCATTACAGAGAGCTGCTGGAGTAAATATTTATGTGAAACACACACACACACACACACACACACACACACACACACACACACACACACACACACACACACACACACACACACACCACACACCCACACACACACACACACACACACACACACACACACACACTAACACAAACAAACACACAGATAAACACAGGTTCTTGCACACTCACTTACACACGTTCTTGCACATACGCTTCTGCACTGGTTGATGGAATGCTTATTAATTTTGTTTTGGGGGACAGATGACTGCAGGCAGCAAAGGAGATAAAAAATGGCGGACAAAAAGAAACTGCCTGAAAGAAAAATAGACAGAACAAACGGTCAGACGGACGGCGAGACAGACAGACAGACAAACGAGCCTGTGAGCAGGCTTACAGTTCAAAAAAGATAAGAAAGTTGTATAAGGCTAAAGGTTCTATGCTGAAGTCTCGGGTGATTGATCTAATCGAGAACAAGGATCCGAAGGTTGGTTCAACGCCTGCCGACTCACAAACCACACCTTAGTTCCTCTATGATTTCCTGATTCAGGTAAATTCCTCTCAACGCATCCTTCACAAATAGGCCGGACGTCGTTTTTGTTGCCGTGACACCGGGCTCTCTTCAATCAGCTTCAGTCCAGTGGCTCACAGGGAACGCTGATGTGTTCTCAACGGATTACAATAACAATGCAACGGATGTTATCAAAAAAGGTAGATGGCAAGCTAGCAGGCCAACACTGACTGCTGTTTATGCTTGGCTTTGACGATGACATTTATTGTTATCTATAAGGGATTCTAAAGTGGTCCTATGGTCCCCAGTGTGCTAAAGACCCTTACAGTGCCATGATGAATACTTTGCTCAGGTTAACGTTATGCCATAGCTTAACGTGCCACAGCTTGAATGCAGTCTATTGGTTTTACTTTTAACACTGGCAGCAGTTTTGTGATTTAGCAAGTGTTACAGCATTAGCATATTGAATCCAACTGATTAGGTCGACGCGGCAACGGAAAAAACAGTCTTCTTAAAGTAAATTAGACCTTTTAGAAAGATGTGTGTGTGTGTGTGTGTGTGTGTGTGTGTGTGTGTGTGTGTGTCTGTGTGTGTATATGTGTATGTACGCAAACAAGCCTGTGCAAGGGTGTGTGTGTCTGTTAAGGAATTTTCTGACAGTTCTCATCTTATCAGACTCCTGTTGTGTTCAGGTATCAGTGGCCTAGAGGGAGGCCGACTAACCTGAAGCTTTTAAAAATGAGACATCTCTCAAGGGGACTGGTAACAGTCACAGTCAGTCACACCCTGGGTTACAATCATTAGGCCCAGCTGTCAGGCGAAGTAGGTCCACAGGCTGCTACTCTACGAAGTAGTGCAGATGTGTGCGTGCGCTTTGTTTCTGCTCGACTGCGTTTGCGTGCCTGTCTTCGCGCGCCTACGCGTGAGCGAGAGAGAGGGGGGGGGGGGGGAGAGATATAGAGAAATAGAGATAGCGAGTGACTGAGGAAAGATAGAGAGA
>JAPMUY010006693.1:45000-49847 GCA_026901105.3 Galaxias olidus
GGCCCTTTTTAGTGAGCCGGATCTGTTGGCTCATCTCAGCAATATGAGTCGGCTCTTTCGGCTCCCAAACAGCTCTTCATTTTGTTCCACTTCTGGCTTTTGTAATTCAGCCATATTTAGAGATGTTTTGACCTATGATTGGTGTGTGTGACGTATATCACTTAAATCATACAGTGTAATTATACCAAACCTTATGATGTACAGCATACCATCATTTTACATTGTTTTGTACAAAAACCTTAAATAACGTAAAAACATCAAACACTAGGCCTATTACACATGTGTATTGACTGAACATTTGTATTTCAATCGCTATCCAAAACACAAACCATATCACACTCAAATCAGAACACGGTGTGCCATATAATGAATAACAAATAAATCTCAATGTGCAAAAACACAGGAAGTGAAACATTGTCTTTGGAATAGATTGGCATTAAGGAAAACTAAACTTGGAGGGGCTGATCCTGTTTCTTCTCTGTTATTGTCTGCCCTGTTTTTGAGAAGATTCATTCTAATCGGACAGATGTTGCCACAGTGCACTGTCTCTCCGCCATCACCTTCACAAGTCGTAGAGGTGCACTAATTAAATAATTGCTGCACCAATTGAATAATTTGAATAGAATTCAGACGTTTCATAAAATTGTCTATCAAATGTGAGTTCAATAAAAAATCTTGCCTGAAACTGATTTACGTTATGCGTCATTTCTGTTCGTCTTTAATTTATCAAAAAAAAAAAAAAACTGCTCTCAGATGGGAGCCGGCTGCTATCATTCACTGAAAAGAGCCGGATCATAGGACCAACTCTTTCACGAACGACACATCACTAGCTGGCACTGCGTCCGACAATCGTGAGTAAATAAAAAATAGCCAATTTAAAACTGCGAAATTGATCTAGTGTATACGATTATGTAAATGTAGACCTACTCAACCTACCCACCATGAACAAATAATTAATAGTTTGACCTACTTCTCAAAACTGCTTAAAGTTTTATTTAGTTATGTGGTTGCCTACTTTGATAGGTAATTTCCTCGACTTGTGTGTTACCAATGTAAGGTATCAGATCGAGAGATTTGTTCATGTATGATAATCAAAAGTCACTGTTAAGATTTTTTCAAACGTAACATGCGTAATTTTCTTTTTATAGTCACAGGGCCATAACAAGTGAAGAACAGTTTCAGGTTTTGGCTGATCATAAATGGAAAATCTTTCCACAAAAATCCCGGACACATACAGTGACTGACAGAAGGGTTGAGAAAAAAAGTAGGGATGTAATATTAAATACATGATCTTATCATTTGATCGGGATACCATCTATCATGTATTCAATATTACATCTCTATCCCATTTAACCTTTTTCTTTCCTCAACCCTTCTGTCAGTCACTTTATATGTTTGGGATTTTTGTAGAGACTATAGGAGAGATGGAAGTTTGGGCTACTGATCCTAGTGAAATCGTATAGGCTCAGCTAGTGTCTGCCGAAGTTAAAGGGGAAAAATGTTAACACATTTGCCAGTAGGAGGCGTTTGTTACCTAAATTCGAAACGTGTGCGATCCTCCACCCTGGCCACACCTGTTGTATTAAAGACTTGTTTTCAATATTTACGATCATGTAAATATTAACAAATAAGTAAAAGACAGGTAGGTTGTGTGTGTAGTGATTATGATGGCTAATTCCTTGCTAAATTAACATTTGTTGAGCAAACATTCGATCTTTTAGCCAATATTTTTATTTGAGTTCTGTATGTATACATTTTAAAGGCTACATTTTTTCCCATTGTTTTTTTTGTTTCTATTGTTGGCATCTCCATCCAGGAAAATGACAGACCCTTTAAGTATTGGGGTAGAACGTGGTGAGTACAGTAAATATCATGGGAAAGCATTATGATAAAGTTGACGGAAAACAAATTGGCTAACATGAAACCAAAAACCATTCTGTGCACTGCTGTTTGACGAACAGATAGCATGTGGTCTGCTTAACATATGATATGGATTACTAAACATAAAGGCTTTCTTATCTCATAGAACTCACAGTAAGGATCATGCTGCTTGGAATCAGCGAAGATAAAAAGTCAAAAGTTTGTCAAATGATTCTCAATGAGCATAGACCTCTCTTCACAAATTCAAAAAAATGTGAGAAAGTATCTGGGAAGATGAATGACATGTCTGTGACTGTTGTCAAGACCCCAGACCTTTTGCTCACAGTCTAACGGAAGAGTTACTGAAAGTGGAGATTACACATTGTATGTCCCTGTGTGCACCAGGACCCCACATACTCTTACTGATAATAAATCCTGCTTTATTAAGAAAGGAAAACAAACAGAGACTAATGTCCATCCTCAGCATGTTCGGAAAAGAGGCTTTGAGTCACTCAATGGTCCTCACATCATGTAAAGGAGTGGAAGAGACGAGCAATGCCATGGACATCATCAAAGAATGTGGAGGAAGGCATCAGAATATTAACGAAACCAACCACGCGTCCCTGAGTGACAAGATCGAAAGGTTGGTGAATGAAAATGCGTGGCGATTCGTCAATTGCACCGAGTGCAGTGTAAGAACAGAAATCAAGCCCAAAGTCTCCCTGGTAAAACTGAACCTCGTGCTGTGTGGGAGGAGAAAATCTGGGAAGACCATCATAGGCAACTCCATACTAGGACAAAATAAATCTAATGCATGTGCATCTCACCCTCACCAGCAGTGTCTGAAGAGAGAAGGAAAGGTGTGTGGGCACAGTGTGACCCTTGGTGGAGATGCCTGCTCTGACCGGAGCATCTCTCACTCAAAAGGAAGTGATGCGTGAGACTCTCCGTTGCGTCTCTTTGTGTGACCCTCCTGGAGTTCACTCTTTCCTCTTTGTCACATCCAAGGTTCCTTTTACCGACGAAGACCAGGGAGAGTTAAAGACCATCCAGGATATATTCTCCCCAAGTGTTGGTCCCTTTTGCATTGTCCTTTGCAAACAGCAGTCTAAATCTAAAGTCCACGAAGAAAATCAGGAGATATTGGAATGCGGGTTACAGTATCACATGCTCAGAGGCCCCTCAGACGTGCCACTTCTAATAAAAGCAATAGAAGAAATGGCTTCAGAGCGTGGACATACAGCTTATACGTCTCAAATGTACCTTAACGCACATACGGACACAAAGCTATTGTATTATATCAAAATGACAGAGGGGATGAGAAGGACCATCGAAGCACAGAAGTCATCAGATAAAAAATGACAACACACAAAAAATAACACAATTAAACTGAAATGACAGGCAACTCTTTCACTTTACAATAACAGTATAACACTAAAGATCATATTTAAGTCAGATATTTTCAGTTGTCCTTTACCTTATGGACATGCTTTTATGAATTATATATATTTTTAATTAAAACCAACCACTTTTGTTAACACTGTGACTTCTGTTAACACTGTTTATATTAATTCTGTCACTAGATGATTTGGTGGCGGTACAGGACACTCTCAGGATCGTACTTTTGGGAAAGACTGGAGTTGGGAAGAGTGCAACTGGAAACACCATCCTCAGGAAAAAGGTTTTCAAAGAAGATGACTCGGATGGATCAGTCACCCGTACATTAGTGTACTTTATTCCCCTTGTTATTCAATGTACAGTTGCTCAATTTTAGGTTTTTAAGCCATTTGAAAGTAGTTGAAAGTAAGAATAATTTAAATGCACGTAAACTATTACTGCAAGTGTAAACCTCCGTTATGATCTTCAGACAAGCTCTACTTTCAATGTATAACATAGATTTATTGTATTTAAACATGATGGTGTCTGTTTCTATTTTGAACAGCACAATAACGTGTGAGAATATGTAACTGGTCAGATGAGCAACCCGACCCCTTGGTGTTTTGCTCACAGTCTCACTGAGGAGTGGCTGAAAAAGGAGAATATGCACATTCATTTCTGTGTAAATCATGATCTTATACTGGTGTTGACCCCTACTTTGTTCCAAACGACTTTGCCAGTTTCTCTTTGGCTAGTTCCAGTTTGACAGTTTTCATTTCCCTAAGAAGTCACTGCAAATAACGATTATAACCTTACATAGTCAAATCCCTGCTTGAAAATTAGAAGTTGTCATAAACAAAGGACATCATATTTGACATTATAGTTGAGGTATCATTTGCTTTGCTTTTCCAATGTTAATTAACTAAGAATTATTATCTTGAACAAAATATCTTTGAAGCAAAGAATTAGTTTTCTTTTAAAATTTCTGCCAACCACTGTAACCATCTGCTTCTTTTATTGAAAAAATATTTTGTTCTCTTATTTTTTTTGCTGTATGTAAGTCAACCCTTTATAAATAAATAAACAATAAAAAAAACGAATTTAAGAAATTGCTTAAATGGTGATACTGTTATCTTGAGGTACCTTATTGGACATATTGCATACATTCGTTTAAAAACGCAGCAATTCAAGTATGTGCCTTAGTAGCTTTTTTTATGACATTGCAACAGCTACTGTGGGCAGAATGGGTTTCAAGAAACCCCACAAAACTTCCACAAGGCCCACCCACACTTGGCTAGCCCACACAGAAATGCATGGCCACAGCATAGAGGAACCAACCCTTAGCCAATGATCAAATTGTGAACTATTCCTTTACTAATTACTCTTACTCAAAAATACAATCTTCTTTTTGCAAACGGGTCGATGACGGATAAGGATTTTGAATAGACCAATTTTTAAAAAGAAAAAAATAAGGATATCTTTGGCAATTGTTCAAACATTTGGAATGTTGTGTACACATGCATTTATACAAAAACATTAAATTAAGGGAAATTTATGATTTTTAAGCAAGGTCAATAGCCGATGGCCTTACAAATGTCATGTGGTGAGAC
>JAPMUY010006695.1:7500-20000 GCA_026901105.3 Galaxias olidus
CTATAAAACACATAGAATCACAATCCATCCTTACTCAGTCTTCTATAAAACACATAGAATCACAATCCATCCTTACTCAGTCTTCTATAAAACACAGAGTCACAATCCATCCTTACTTATTCTTCTATAAAACACATAGAATCACAATCCATCCTTACTCAGTCTTCTATAAAACACATAGAATCACAATCCATCCTTACTAAGTCTTCTATAAAACACATAGAATCACAATCCATCCTTACGCTTCCCAATGTGTCTCCTCCATTTTAGTTATAATCCCTTACTTTCAGGTGTGCCTGAATGGACAGACCTTCCTCAAACACACAGCCGCAAGCGACCAACACACACTCACAGGCTGCCGCCTACATGTGGCGGAGTACAGATTGCAGAGTAGCAGACGTGAAATAGTGCTATGAGCTGAAGCGAGACTGAAGCTGCCACACCTGCTGCCTGTCAGCAACCTAAACCGCTGAGCCAAAGCAGTTGTTAGCCAAACCGTTCGTGTCAAATGGTGTTAGTGGCATTGCAAACAACAAGGCAAGGCCTGGCTCTTAGGCTCAGAGCTAAGGAGCAGTGCCGAGGGGCTAATGCTAAGGGCTAACAGTAATGCCTAGCACTTAGGGTAAAGACTAAGGGGCTAATGCTAAGGGCTAACAGTAATGCCTAGCACTTAGGGTAAAGACTAAGGCGCTAACGCTAAGGGCTAACAGTAATGCCTAGCACTTAGTGTAAAGACTAAGGGGCTAATGCTAAGGGCTAACAGTAATGCCTAGCACTTAGGGAAAAGACTAAGGGGCTAACGCTAAGGGCTAACAGTAATGTCTAGCACTTAGTGTAAAGACTAACGGGCTAATGCTAAGGGCTAACAGTAATGCCTAGCACTACTGTTAATTCTAATTCTATGGCCTTTAACTAAGGGCTAGCACCAGCTAGCACAAACAGATAACACTGAGGTCTATAACTAAGGACTGAGGCAAAGAGATAATGCTACGCTAACTTTCTTTACCTTTACCTAACAGAGTTTTTTGAAATGTTTGTTTTATTTAATATATTAGAACTTTAAAGGGTATGAGTCAAAGCCCATGGACCAATGGGAGAGCACGCCCTGCTCTCGCCGAAAGTAATGCTGTTATGTGAGACAGTGTTTACCCCCCGGGGAATCACTTTGGTTGGGGATCAGTCAAACAGAATTATGTTTGGTTAAAACGATAGCCGTCTCCTGTTGTTCCACATATCCCTCTTTCTTTTCTCTCTCTCTCTCTCTCTCTCTCTCTCTCTCTCTCTCTCTCTCTCTCTCTCTCTCTCTCTCTCTCTCTCTCTCTCTCTCTCTCTCTCTCTCTCTCTCTCTCTCTCTCTCACACTCTCTTCTCTCTCTCTCTCTCTCTCTCTCTCTCTCTCTTTCTCTCTCTCTTTAGCGCTCTCTTTCTCTCTCTCTGTCTCTCTCTCTCTCTCTCTCTCTCATCCCACCCTCTCCCTTTTTTTTCTTCTACCACCACTTCTCTCTTTTTTTTTATCCCTCATCCGTTGTTTTCCATCTCCCTCTGCTCTCGTGGGGTTCTATTTTCTTCTCTTTCTCATCCTCTCATCTTTTCACCTCATGCACCTTATATCAATCCATCGTTCATCTCTTTCTTTCTTTTTATCCCTCACTCTTTTTCTATCCTTTTCACAAGCGTTGCCTCCCTCCCTCCCTCTCCCACTCACCTTCCCTCCCTCCCTCTCCCACTCTCCATCCCTAACTCTCTTTACCACCCTCGCTCCATCTCTCCATCCCTCCTCCCCTCCTCCCCTCACTCTTCTCTTAACTTGACATTTCAACGTAGTCATGTCACATGTTTCAAGCCTTGTAGGGGGCAGGCAATTACGTTGAGCTAATTTGAACCATTAAACAGTAATCACTAGAAAGCACTCCTGACCTTCAACTCCTCATCGTACAATGTCTTTATCTCTGCTCTCCTCTGTCCTGCTGTATCCTCCTCCTCCTCCTCCTCTGTAGTTTAGCTATATTCTCATCTGTAGAATATCTCTGCTGTATTCTCTGTAGTTTAGCTTTGCTGTATTCTTTTCTGTAGTTTAGCTTTGCTGTATTCTTTTCTGTAGTTCAGCTCTGCTGTACCCTCTATATTATTTAGCTGTGCTATATTCTCCTCTGTACTGCTGTATCCTCCTCCTCCTCTGTAGTTTAGCTCTGCAATTTTCTCCTCTGTAGTTTAGCTGTGCTGTATCCTCATCTGTAGTTTAGCTGTGCTATATATTCTCCTCTATAATTTAGCTCTGCTGTATTCTCCTCTCTAGTTTACTGTATTCTCTGTAGTTTATTTGCTGTATCCTTATCTGTAGTTTAGCTCTGCTGTATTCTCCTCTGCAGTTTAGCTCTGCCGTATCCTCATCTGTAGTTTAGCTGTGCTATCTTCTCCTCTGTAGTTTAGCTTTGCTGTATTCCCCTCTAGTTTATCTCTAATATTCTCTGTAGTTTATCTCTGCTATATTCTCCTCTGTAGTTTAGCTGTGCTGTATCCTCCTCTGTAGTTTATTTCTGCTATATTCTCCTCTGTAGTTTAGCTGTGCTGCATCTTCCTCTTTAGTTTACTGGATTCTCTGTAGTTTATTTGCTGTATCCTCCTCTGTAGTTTAGCTGTGCTGTATTCTCCTCTGTAGTTTAGCTGTGCTATATTCTCCTCTCTAGTTTAGCTGTGCTATATTCTCCTCTGTAGTTTATTTGTTGTAGTAGTTTAGCCCTGCTGTATTCTCCTCTGTAGTTTATCTCTGCTATATTCTCCTCTGTAGTTTACCTCTAATATTCTCTGTACTTTAGCTCTGCCATACTCTCCTCTGTATTTAGGCTTTCTGACTGACTGACTAACTGACTTGCTGGCGGAATGACTGACTGATTGGCTTTTGTGCTGACTGACTGACTGTCTGACTGATTGACTGACTGCCTGACTTACTGACTGACTGGCTGGGTGATTGGCTGGCTGACTTTCTGAATAACTGTCTATCTGATTGGCTGACTGACTGACTGACTGAATGAGTTGCTGGCTGACTGCCTGACTGACTGGCTTTCTAACCGACTGACGGGCTGGCAGGCTAAAGGCTTGCTGCTACCACTGCCCTCTCCTGAGGTCAGAGGTCAGAGGTCATCGCTGACAGGGAGCATAGGGAAACCTTCCACAGCCTGGCCTGCTGTGACTGTGACACCAGGGCTGTGACCATGACAACTCCTCAATGTAATAACACTTGAGTCAGACTAGCACCCCGGTCGCTTTGGCACAATGTCCCTGTGTGTGTGTGTGTGTGTGTGTGTGTGTGTGTGTCTGAATGTTTGTGTGTGCCTCCATGAGTGTATGTGTGTGTGTGTGTGTGTGTGTGTATATTTGTGAGTGTGAGTGTGTGTGTGTGTGTGTGCACGTGTATATTAGTGAGTGTGAGTGTGTGTGTGTGTGTGTGTGTGAGTCTGTGTGCGTGTATATTAGTGTGCGCCTGTGAGTGTGAGTGAGTGTGAGTGTTTGTGTGTGTGTGTGTGTGTGTGGGTGTGTGTGTGTGTGTGAGTGTGTATGTGTTTATTAGTGTGTGCCTGTGTGTGTGTGGGTGTGTGAGTGTGTGTGAGTCTGTGTAAGTCTGTGTACGTGTATATTAGTGTGTGCCTGTGAGTGTGTGTGTGTGTGTGTGTGTGTGTGTGTGTGTGTGTGTGTGTGTGTGTGTGTGGCCCCTCTCCCAGCCTCTCCTGCCCGTACCTTGACCCAAACAGGCAATCTGTTCCCGGGGAAACAGAGAGAATGACAGCCCGCCAATCTAGTTCATTCAAGGGCTCCGAACCAAGGAGGAACATCAATCCAGAGACGGGGGGCTCTGCCTCACACACACACACACGCACGGAGGCACACATGGAGGCACACATGGAGGCACACACAAACACATACATACACACACACACAC
Source organism: Galaxias olidus (assembly GCA_026901105.3). Lineage (NCBI taxonomy): Eukaryota > Metazoa > Chordata > Actinopteri > Galaxiiformes > Galaxiidae > Galaxias > Galaxias olidus. The sequence continues at coordinate 11,437 of JAPMUY010006695.1, forward strand.
GGAGGCACGCACACACACACACACACACACTCTCACACATACACACACGCACACACACACACATACACACGGAGGCCCACACAAGCACACATACACACGTGGACACACACACACACACACACACACACACACACACACACACACACACACACACTTTCTCTCACTTTCTATCTTGAGCTTCCAAGTTGAATAAAAGGAGACAGCAGACTTCTTCAGAAGGGGAAAATGGAGAGTTTGGGTTTCTGTCTGAACACTGTGACAAACATAGAGACCTACAGACAGCCAGGAGCCATCAGGGAGAGGGGAGAAGAGGAGAGGACGTTCTAGAGAGAGAGAGAGAGAGAGAGAGAGAGAGAGAGAGAGAGAGAGAGAGAGAGAGAGAGAGAGAGAGAGAGAGAGAGAGAGAGAGAGAGAGACATGCAGCTTCTCCAGTATAATCGTGGCCCTAGGGACTATTCCCATCACCTCAACCTCATGATCTAAAGCCTTTACTGACTGGCTGGCTGGCTGAACGTTCAAAGCAGACAATGGATTCCAGACAGAGAGACAGACAGGTAGGCAGACAGACAGACAGTCTTACACTCTCTCTCTCTCTCTCTCTCTCTCTCTCTCTCTCTCTCTCTCTCTCTCAGGAAGCACGTAAAAGGGGAAATGTAACGCATTTCGAAGTTAGGTTAATATGAATAGTATAAAAAAAATCATAAAACACATCCCAAACATTAAACTGACTCAAAGTACAGTTTATGATAAATAAAACCAAGCCTTTTCACCAGGGCCGCAGACATCTTGTGTCATGTGACCTCTCTGACATCACGAGCATGGTAGTGTGTCAAAACAACACTTATAGCCAATGTACTGTCCATCCATAGTGTATACAATATGACTTCTATTGATGAAAACTCAGGCTATGTCTTGGAGCATCAATGTAATGATTTAGGGAGATTAGTACAAAGACAGCAAAGCTCAAACCAGACGCAGTACCATCCGTTATAGATGTGTCTAGCTACTGTGTAGGGACAACAGATAGATCAAACAACGCAAGGACAGAGTAAATAGACGTGCTAGCAAGGCAGGAGAAAGAGAGGTAGGTAAGCCAGACGGCTTTCAACGTAGTCACAGTGCAGCGATATTTTTAGAGGCACAAATTCCGGGAGCGTTTGTGCACAAAACCATTTCCCTGTTCAGTCAGCAAACTAGTCAAAGTGTAAGTGTCCTACCTCAAGTCTGCAAAAGTTACGTTGCTGCCTGCCGTGCTAACTACCTGCTGTCCAATGATATACAGCCTGAGCACTCATTCTAAGTTTGATCTCAATGTTTAAGGATGGTTTATGGTCGAACACAACTATTTCTAAATAGATAAGAGTACGAATGAATATGGTTGGATGATGACTTCAGACAGTCAAATTTTTATGCAGTCATCAATTTAATTACTGTATTTTTTTTCTAGCTTTTATTTAAGTTTTTGTCTCTTTGGGTTACTTAAAGCTATTAGTTTTTTTCAATTGCTAACAAGCATTGATCAACACTGAAACAACGTTTTCAAAACTCTTCACAGTCTGCATTACAAACATGCATCTCAGCTACACAGTTCATCACACCTCAAAAACTCTTTCTCACCAAAACACATCATACATGTCTCAAAATGAGCTCATTCATCCACAACTCTGGCAATAAGTCTCACTCAGGAAGCAAACACTGTCACTCTTAGCACACTGAACAACAAAATACTAACATCAAAGAGCATTACATAAAAGACATTTCATCATTAAAGTTTGAATGATTTTTTTTCAAATAAATCAGTATTTTATTATAGAATAAGATCTTTGCACTTTATTGAGTGTACCAAATTATTGTATTGTATTGTATATTGTAACAAGAATGAATCAGTAATGCAGCAATTTACTTCAGTTACATTTATGTTTTCTATTTCTTTGCATAGTGATTTACAGTACTTAATGTATAACATATTCACTCCCTCTCTTCTGCATTTGGCCACATGTTTTCATCAACATCACATCTTATGTCTTCTCTGGCATGCACCTTGGGAAGAATCTTTTAGAATGTCTGATCCATGCCTGGCAGGCTTCAGGCCCTTATCTCATCAGAGACCACAGCTCCTGGTCTTCCTCTCCTTCCTCTTCTCCCTCTTCCTGCCACTCTTCTCTTTCCACCAACCTGTCCTCTTTGATCCATATTTCCCCAAAAAAAACATTCAGAAGCCATCATCTTTTATCTGCCTGCAATGAGCAATGAGGCCAAACACAGGTCACCTGGGTAGGTTGTCAGCTGTAAACCGCTGTGTTTGGAATTTTTATTATTTCATTTTACTGTCAATATTTTGATATTATTTTCTATAGATTTCAATTTGGCTGCAGCAGAATTTTTTTTTTGTTCTTCATCAATCTGTTTTGATTCTGTTTTTAACTGTTTTGAACCAAGTGTGTTAGCATTTGAAAAAATGTGCTGCAAAAGTATAGTGTTTTGTAGTTGGTGGACTCTGACTGAGAAAGGAGTTCATGAATTTTGGTAACCGTGGTCACTGAATGCATTTTGTGTGAAAGCAATGAAAAGTGATTCACAGTTTGCGCCACATAGACTTCTGTTTTGCTGACTGTGTGAAGAGTTGTTTTGACAATGTGACTTCAGTTCTGACCAATGCTTGTTAGCAATTGAAAAAAACTGTAAGTTGGCAACGACATAGAGTGACAAGTTGTAAACTGAGCAAACCTGCTAATAAAGTAACCTGATTGGCTTGGCTTTATAGTTGGTCAAACCATTTGGCATTTATTGCGTAAAACTGGGGACTTAGTTTTTAAACACACTGGTAAAACCTCAATTTTGTTTAAGTTGCTTGGTACAAATGAGATGTTTTCATAATATTTATGAATGCTTGTTGTAACTGTGGGAAGCATTTGGAGTTGACTGTATTTTTAATAAATTTTCACATTTATCGTCTAAATGTGCTTCATGGCAGCACTTGAACTCGATGACAGTCCGGCATACACCTGCAGTTTCCACAGCAACACCACTAGCAGTTATCCAGTAGTTCCTGCCCGGTTACTTCATCGTTATCCTAAACATTGTCGCGACTTTCGCAAAGGCTAGTAATGTTTCCAGGTTTTCATCTTGGATCATGGGAGTATGCAGTATGATTTACAAGAACATGCTCTAAAGGCTTGTCTAGTTTGTGATCCATGTTACATACGTTTGAAGACAAATGGACAGTCTTTGCTCTGAGTGTGGGTTAAAATGCTATGTAAATACAGGACCAGTATGAACTACAACCCTGAGTGTGGGTTAAAATGCTATGTAAATACAGGACCAGTATGAACTGCAACCCTGAGTGTAGGTTAAAATGCTATGTAAATACAGGACCAGTATGAACTACAACCCTGAGTGTAGGTTAAAATGCTATGTAAATACAGGACCAGTATGAACTGCAACCCTGAGTGTAGGTTAAAATGCTATGTAAATACAGGACCAGTATGAACTACAACCTTGAGTGTAGGTTAAAATGCTATGTAAATACAGGACCAGTATAAACTACAACCCTGAGTGTAGATTAAAATGCTATGTAAATACAGGACCAGTATGAACTACAACCCTGAGTGTAGGTTAAAATGCTATGTAAATACAGGACCAGTATAAACTGTAACCCTGAGTGTGGGTTAAAATGCTATGTAAATACAGGACCAGTATGAACTGCAACCCTGAGTGTAGGTTAAAATGCTATGTAAATACAGGACCAGTATGAACTACAACCCTGAGTGTGGGTTACAATGCTATGTACAGTGCCTTGCAAAAGTATTCACCCCCCTTGGCATTTTTCATGTTTTGTTGCCTCACAACCTGGAATTAGAACGGATTGTTTGAAGGTTTGCATCATTTTATCCACAGAACATGCCTACAACTTTGAAGAAGTGATTTTTTTTTATTGTGAAGCAAACAAATAGGACAAAATAACAGAAAACTTCAGCGTGCATAACTATTCACCCCCTAAAGTCAGTACTTTGTAGAGCCACCTTTTACGGCAATTACAGCTGCAAGTCGCTTTGGATAAGTCTCTATGAGCTTGCCACATCTTGCCACTGGGATTTTTGCCCATTCCTCAAGGCAAAACTGCTCCAGCTCTTTCATGTTGGATGGTTTCCGCTTGTGAACAGCAATCTCCAAGACTGACCACAGATTCTCAATTGGATTGAGATCTGGGCTTTGACTAGGCCATTCCAACACATTTAAATGTTTCCCCTTAAACCACTCGAGTGTCGCTTTAGCAGTATGCTTCGGGTCATTGTCCTGCTGGAAGGTGAACCTCCGTCCCAGTCTCAAATCACAGGCAGACTGAAACAGGTTTTGCTCAAGAATATCCCTGTATTTAGCACCATCCATCTTTCCTTCGACTCGAATCAGTTTCCCAGTCCCTGCTGTTGAAAAACATCCCCACAGCATGATGCAGCCACCACCATGTTTCACTGTGGGGATGGTGTTCTTGGGGTGATGGGATGTGTTGGGTTTGCGCCATACATAGCGTTTTCCTTGGTGGCCGAAAAGTTCAATTTTAGTCTCATCTGACCAGAGCACCTTCCTCCATACATTTGGGGAGTCGCCCACATGCCTTTTGGCAAACTCAAAACGTGCCATCTTATTTTTAACACTAAGTAATGGCTTTTTCTGGCCACTCTTCCATAAAGCCCAGCTCTATGGAGTGTACGGCCTATTGTGGTCCCATGCGCAGATACACCAGTCTCTGCTGTGGAACTCTGCAGCTCCTTTAGGGTTACCTTTGGTCTCTGTGCTGCCTCTCTGATTAATGCCCTCCTTGCCCGGTCTGTGAGTTTTGGTGTGCGGCCCTCTCTTGGCAGGTTTGTTGTGGTACCATGTTCTTTCCATTTGAAGATGATGGACTTGATGGTGCTCCGGGGATCATCAAAGATTTGGATATTTTTTGCCTCTTGCTTAGTGGTGTTGCAGCCTGGGACCTTTCCGAAAAGGTGTGTTTATACTGACAGATCATGTGACACTTAAATTACACACAGGTGAACTTCATTTCACTAATTATGTTACTTCTGAAGGTAATTGGTTGCACCAGAACTTTTGAGGGGCTTCATAAAAAAAGGGGGTGAATACATATGCACATGCCAATTTCCAGATTTTTATTTTAAAAAATAATTTTTTATATATATTTTTTTCTCATTTCACTTCACCAACTTAGACTATTTTGTGCAGATCCATCACATAAAATTCAGATTAAAAAAACATTTAAATTACAGGTTGTAATGTAACAAAATAAGTAACTAGCCAAGGGGGGTGAATACTTTTGCAAGGCACTGTAAATACAGCACCAGTATGAACTACAACCCTGAGTGTAGGTTAAAATCCTATGTAAATACAGGACCAGTATGAACTACAACCCTGAGTGTAGGTTAAAATGCTATGCACCAGTATGAACTACAACCCTGAGTGTGGGTTAAAATGCTATGTCAATACAGGACCAGTATGAACTACAACCCTGTCTGTGATGTAGGGCTCGTATGTAATTTCTAAATGGAAGCACTCTATCTTTCAGAGGCAGACGAGCCATTTGTACGTTATCTTAATATTGTTATCCTCTGACTTGTATTAAATATTTTAAGAACACATAATGTTATAATATATGTATAACAAACTGCATGTGGAACTTGTTTGAGCGTTTCATTTTCCCATTAAGGTACTAAGGACAGGAAAATGGCTCGTTAAAACAGAACTTTATATGGCATCTTTGTGTGTGTGTGAACGTGCGCTTTTGTGTGCGTGTGTGCCCTTGTGTGTGTGTGTGTGTGTGTGTGTGTGTGTGTGTGTGTGTGTGTGTGTGTGTGTGTGTGTGTGTGATATGTGTGTGTGTGTGTGTGTGTGTGTGTGTGTGTGTGTGTGTGTGTGTGTGTGTGTGTGTGTGTTTGATGAAGTACCATTTTTCTGTTGAGGACCATGGATTTCCTTGGAAGCCCTAAACCTCATAAATCATAAAAGACATAATTGGTGTTTGCATTGTTGGGAGAGTATCAAGGAACAAAAGATAATTGTTGGTGTTCCTCACTATAGATTAGCTGGGACACCTTTCAAGTAGCAGACGATCAGTTAGCCAGCCAGCCTGCCAGCCAGCCAATCAGTTAGCCTGCCAGCCAGCCAGCCAGCATATCAGACAACCGCCTATCAGTTAGCAATCCAGCCAGCCAGCTAGCCGATCAGACAACCAGCCAATCAGTTAGCCTGCCAGCCAGTCTATCAGTCAGCCAGCCTGCCAGCCAGCCAGCCTATCAGACAACCAGCCAATCAGTTAGCCAGCCAGCCAGCCTATCAGACAACCAGCCAATCAGTTAGCCTGCCAGCCAGCCAGCCAGCTAGCCGATCAGACAACCAGCCAATCAGTTAGCCAGCCAGCCAGACAATCAGACAGCCAGCCAGCCAGCCAGCTAGCCGATCAGACAACCAGCCAATCAGTTAGCCAGCCAGCCAGCCTATCAGACAGCTAGCCTGCCAGCCAGCCAGCCTATCAGACAATCGCCAATCAGTTAGCAATCCAGCCAGCCAGCTAGCCGATCAGACAACCAGCCAATCAGTTAGACAGCCAGCCAGCCTATCAGACAGCCAGCCTGCCAGCCAGCCAGCCTATCAGACAACCAGCCAATCAGTTAGCCTGCCAGCCAGCCAGCCAGCTAGCCGATCAGACAACCAGCCAATCAGTTAGCCAGCCAGCCAGCCTATCAGACAGCCAGCCTGCCAGCCAGCTAGCCGATCAGACAACCAGCCAATCAGTTAGCCAGCCAGCCAGCCTATCAGACAGCTAGCCTGCCAGCCAGCCAGCCTATCAGACAACCAGCCAATAAGTTATCCAGCCAGCCAGCCAGCCAGCCAGTCATCCAACAAACCAGCAAGCCAGTCAGTCAACCAGTCAGCCATCCATCCATCCAGCCAGCCAGTCAGTCAGCTAGCCATCCAGTCATTCAGCCAGTCAGTCAATCAGTCATCCAGCCAGCCAGTCAGTCAGCTAGCCATCCAGTCATTCAGCCAGTCAGTCAATCAGTCATCCAGCCAGCCAGTCAGTCAGCTAGCCATCCAGTCATTCAGCCAGTCAGTCAATCAGTCATCCAGTCAGTAAGTCAGTCAGTCATCCAGTCAGTAAGCCAGGAAGAGGAGCAGAGAAACAAGGAGATAAAAAATAAACAAATAAACAAATTCAGCAGAAAAACGTTAAAAGACAAGCCTGAACATAATCAACCCCTGTACTGTGACAAACACAAACACCTTAGATTGTTGTTACCTTTAGCTTTTTCTCAAAGAAGTCACAACAAAAACACATTACATTAGTCCTTTCAGCCTTTTCAATTAACATGTTCCAGGAAGGACACACTCCCTGTGCGTTTGTGTGTGTGTGAGTGTGTGAGAGTGCGTGTTTGTGTGTGTGTGTGAGTATGTATGTGTGTGTGTTTGTGTGTGTGTGTGTGTTTGTGTGTGTGCGTGTGTGTGTGTGTGTGCACCGATAAAGCCCTTCTTATGAAGAATGGGTCTACTTTTGCTATAACTCTTATCTGCAGTCAGGAGGACTGATTTATAACCGCCCTGTAGATTTCTCTATTTATTTCAAATCTTGGCATCGCAGCAGCTCAAAGTACGGTTAAGGGCGCGCCAAAAAGGAAAGTGGATTTCTGGCGGAGAGATTCTCAGGATAAAGCCGGAGGCTATTTCTAATACAGGGAGATAACAAGGAGAACAAAGATAGCGATGAAAATGAAGAAGAAACCTCTTTAACAGGAAGTGGAAGAATATACTACGTCCTGTTCACACAAAGCCCTATCCATCATGTTGGAACAGATTGTAGGCTGATATTCAGACCAGTCTTTCATGTTGGAACAGAGCCACAGATTGTAGGCTGATATTCAGACCAGTCTTTCATGTTGGAACAGAGCCACAGATTGTAGGCTGGGATTCAGACCAGTCTTTCATGTTGGAACAGATTGTAGGCTGGGATTCAGACCAGTCTTTCATGTTGGAACAGAGCCACAGATTGTAGGCTGGGATTCAGACCAGTCTTTCATGTTGGAACAGAGCCACAGATTGTAGGCTTAAGGGCCGTTCAGACCAATGATTCGCGACACAACTGGCTGCAACTGGCAAAATAGTCCGAATGTCTGATCTTAAACGCTCTGAAACTGAGTGGTTCACACCAAAGCAACTAGCACAGACACAAATGACCATTTCCATAGTAACGGCATAGCCCACTACAGTTAGCTAACGTTAAGAAAAATTATTTCATAATTTTATTTCCCTATTATTTCCCAAACTGCCCTTGGCGATTTGACAAGCCAAATCTTCTGCGACGACATGCAACAGCTTCAGCCGCCTTGCAACTACTAGTTCAGACTGCTGCAACTTTTGTCTGCGACGTTCTAAAACTGTTTCGTTGCGTCGCGAGACTTTGGTCTGAACTGGCCTTTAGATTCAGACCGGTCTCTCATGTTGGAACAGAGCCACAGATTGTAGGCTGGGATTCAGACCAGTCCGTCATGTTGGGCCCTCCAAAGTAATCG
>JAPMUY010006695.1:37500-49646 GCA_026901105.3 Galaxias olidus
GTATATTCAGTCATTCCTCTGAGTACAGCTGATAGTTCTGAGAGTCTGTGTATTGGGTTGGTTCTGGTTCAGGCTCTGGTTCAGGCTCTGTCAGCAGCACGCGTGCGGAGCTCCAAGCCCAGCCGCAGGGGAGGACCTGGTTGAAGACGGGCTGAAGAGCGGTAACCAGGTGTTCCTGTGCCGCAGGGGAGGACCTGGTTGAAGACAGGCTGAGGTAACGAGGTGTTCCTCAGGTCCACTCTTTCATTCCAATCTGTCCTACTTTCTTTTTTTAGAAAATAACAGCCCGTTTCTCTCTCTTTCATCCATCCATCTCTCTCTCTCTCTCGCTGCTGAGAACACCATTGACAATATATCATCATCCCTCTCTCTCTCTCTCTCTCTCTCTCTCTCTATCCCCACTCTCCCTATCTCTCTGTCTGTCTCTCTTTCTCTCCCTCTCTCTATCTTTCTCTGTCTCTCTCTATCTCTCTCTGTCTCTCTCTCTCTCTCTCTCTCTCTGTCCCCACTCTCTCTATCTCTCTGTCTGTCTCTCTGTCTCTCTCTCTTTTCTTTTCACAGCTCCTTTAAAAATATTTTGCCACTTACAATGTGTTTCCTTGTGTATGCTTGTGTGTGTGTGTGTGTGTGTGTGTGCTGTGTGTGTGTATACGTGTGTGTGTGTGTGTGTGTGTGTACTGGGCTTCAAATAGCTATCTGTAACATATTCTGTTGTTATTTTCCAGTCCATGAGTGTCCATGCTTGTCAGCAGGTATACACATGTACAGTGTGTGTGTGTGTGTGTGTGTGTGTGTGTGTGTGTGTGTGTGTGTGTGTGTGTGTGTGTGTGTGTGTGTGTGTGTGTGTGTGTGTGTGTGTGTGTGTGTGTATGTGTGTGTGTGTGTGTGTGTGTGTGTGCGTGTGTGTGTGTGTGTGTGTGAAACAAGAAGACGGAGAGTAGGATTCGCTTGTCAGGTTGTCTTGTCTAACGTGGTGCTACTCCGATCAATCAACTACAGTCAGGGCATCTGGTGGGAACTGTAGTTCTCCATCCATCCATCCATCCATTTTCCGCCGCTTATCCGGGGCCGGGTCGCGGTGGCAGCAGGCTCAGCAGGGAATTCCAGCCGTCCCTATCCCCAGCAACGTTTTCCAGATCCTCCTGGAGGATCCGAGGCGTTCCCAGGCCAGATGAGATATGTAATCTCGCCAGCGTGTTCTGGGTCTACCCCGGGGTCTCCTACCAGTAGGGCGTGCCCAGGAAATCTCCAACAGGAGGCGCCCAGGAGGCATCCTAATCAGATGCCCGTACCACCTCATCTGGCTCCTTTTGACGCGAAGGAGCAGCGGCTCTACTCCGAGCTCCCTCCGGATGACCGAGCTCTTTACCCTATCCCTAAGGCTGAGCCCAGCCACCCTACGGAGGAAACACATTTCAGCCGCTTGTACTCGCGATCTTATTCTTTCGGTCACTACCCAAAGCTCATGACCATAGGTGAGGGTTGGAACGTAGACCGTCTGGTAAATCGCGAGTTTCGCCTTTCGGCTCAGCTCCTTCTTCACCACGACGGTCCGGTACAACGCCCGCATTACTGCTGATGCTGCACCAATCCGCCTGTCAATCTCACGCTCCATTTTTCCCTCACTCGTGAACAAGAACCCGAGATACTTGAACTCCCTCGCTTGGGGCAGCAACTCACTCCCAACCCAGAGAGAGCACTCCACCGTTTTCCGGCAGAGAACCATGGCCTCAGACTTGGAGGTGCTGACTCTCATCCCGACCGCTTCACACTCAGCTGCAAACCGCTCCAGTGCATGCTGAAGGTCACAGTCTGAAGAAGCCAACAGAACCACATCATCTGCAAAGAGCAGAGAAGCAATTCTGAGGTCCCCAAACTGGACACACTCCTCCCCCCGGCTACGCCTTGAGAGTCTATCCATGAAAATCACAAACAGAACCGGTGACAAGGGGCAGCCCTGGCGGAGTCCAACACCCACTGAAAACGTGTTTGACTTTGTGCCGAGTATACGGACACAACTCTCACTCTGGTTATATAGGGACCGAATGGCTCGTAGCAACGGCCCCGGTACCCCATACTCCCGCAGTACCCCCCACAGGACTCCCCGGGGGACACGGTCGTAGGCCTTCTCCAAGTCCACAAAACACATGTAGACTGGATGGGCAAACTCCCCTCCCCCCAAACAGCCCCACAAGGGTAAAGAGTTGGTCTACTGTTCCACGACCAGGACGGAATCCGCATTGCTCCTCCTGGATCCGAGGTTCGACAATTGGTCGGAGTCTTCTTTCCAACACCCTGGCATAAGCTTTCCCAGGTAGGCTGAGAAGTGTGATACCCCAATAATTGGAGCACACCCTCCGGTCCCCCTTTTTAAAAATGGGAACCACCACCTCGGTCTGCCATTCCAATGGTACTGTCCCCGACCTCCACGCGACACTGAAGAGGCGTGTCAACCAAGACAGCCCAACAATGTCCAGAGCCTTCAGCATCTCAGGGCGAATCTCATCCACACCCGGCGCCTTGCCGCTGAGGAGCTTCGCAACTACCTCAGTGACCTCTGCCAGGGATATTGCTCAGACTTCCCCCGAGTCTTCAAACGGGGTTAAGAAGTTCCTCAAAGTGCTCCTTCCACCGCCCGACGATATCCCCAGTCCGGATCAGCAGTTCTCCTCCCCTGCTCAACAGAGCCTGGGCCAATCCCTGCTTTCCCTTTCTGAGCCGTCTAACGGTTTGCCAGAACTTCCTTTAGGCCAACCAAAAGTCCTTCTCCATAGCCTCCCCAAACTCCTCCCACACCCGGGTTGTTGCTTCTTTGACTACCGAAGCTGCAGCCCTTCGGGCCGCCCGGTACCCGTCTGCTGCTTCAGGAGACCCAAGGCAAACCAAGCCCGAAAGGTTCCACCAGCGGGTTCTTTGGTTGCCGCCACGACAGGCACCGACGACCTTCTGACCACAACTCCTAGCAGCCGCTTCCACAATGGAGGTTTTGAACATGGTTCACTCGGAATCAATGTTCCCAACCTCCCCCGGGATGCACAAGAAGTTCTTCCGGAGGTGGGAGTTGAACTGTAGTTCTGTAGTTCTGTAGTAGGAATTGTAGTTCTCTGAATGCTAATTGGACTACAGCTAGATGGAATTAGACCAGAGAGAGAGTGAGAGAGAGAGAGAGAGAGTGAGAGAGAGAGAGAGAGAGAGACAAAGTGCACAGTATTTTTAGGAAACTTCAAATACCATACAATCTTTATTGATTTATTTTATTACACGGTAGTTTAACCAGGTAGGCCTTTTTGCTCTTTAGCAGTGGTGACCTGTGACCCCGTAGGGAGAAACTGACCATCTCCAGTTCTATGCCAGTGCCTGGTCAGGGCACTGACGGGAGGATTAGCCCTAACATGTTTTTATGGTGGTGGGAGGAAACTGGAGCACCTGTCGGAAACCCGTACAAACACGGGGAGAACATGCAAACTCCACACAGAAAGGACCTGGACCGGCTTCTTGCTGTGAGGCAAGTTAACCACTGAGCCACCGTGCTGCCAAAACAGACAAACAAACCTCCACCACTCAGCGCACTGAATACACACACACACACACACACACACACACACACACACACACACACACACACACACACACACACACACACACACACACACACACACACACACACACACACTCACACAAAACTAACTAACATTAAGCGTTTGAGCATTTTAAAATACAGTGTTATTTGAAACACTTAGCCTAACTGTTGCTCTCTTTTATTTTTTTTACAGTCGTACCAAACGAAAACGTTCTGAAATGGAAATTGAGTTGAAAGAGAAACCGTTTAGAAGAGATGATTCAGCAAAGCTGTCGTGAACACGCAGCAGAAAGATGATGGACGCTACGCAGAGATAGGACAGGGATATTTTTACCTCGCCGTTATTGCTGTGTGGTCGCTATGGCGACGCTGTGAGGAGAGGACGCTTCTCCTACAGTAATAATAAGATTTATCACCGGTAGACAGTTTTTTGTTTTGTTAGTTTCTTAACACTGATTACATTTGTTTTAATCTGTTTTCAATTCAGCTATCAAAGTTTTAGTGTTTAATTTTCCATCACCATTTTAATACAAACAAAGCTACGCAAGGAAGCCGTCCAGCTAGTGTCTGTTTACAGGCAACTCCAGCATCTTCTCCCTCTGGAATGGCACTGGGATAGTCCTCAACAACTACCACACACTGTCCTTCATCGTGGTCTTCATCGCCCACCCAGCTACATCAAAGAACACAGACCGCTACCCCACCCAGCTACATCTACATGGACCTCTACCCCACCCAGCTACATCTACATGGACCTCTACCCCACCCAGCTACATCTACAAGGACCTCTACCCCACCCAGCTACATCTACATGGACCTCTACCCCACCCAGCTACATCTACATGGACCTCTACCCCACCCAGCTACATCTACATGGACTGCTTCCCCACCCAGCTACATCTACATGGACCGCTTCCCCACCCAGCTACATCTACATGAACCTTTACCCCACCCAGCTACATCTACATGGACCGCTTCCTCCACCCAACTACATCTACAAGGACTGCTTCCCAACCCAGCTACATCTACAAGGACCGCTTCCTCCACCCAGTTACATCTACAAGGACCGCTTCCTCCACCCAGCTACATCTACAGAGGTCTGGGACGAATGTTTTTCCACTCTGAGTCGGAGCACTCCATAGCCACTCAAACATTCATTCATTTTGCTCTAATAATCCCCTCCCCACTCCCAGCCGTGCTGTCAGTCACAGAGGCCCCACTGCCACTCAGTTGATGTGACACATAACACTGGACATGTAAATATGCTAATGAAGTGTCTTTTTATAATATTATGTATTTAATAGTGTACTTAACAAACATTCATCTGGAGATGGAAATACTTGTTAAATACTAGTTAAATACAAGTTAAGTTCAATAAGTTCTAGTTTTCTCTAATTTACTCTCTCTTTTTCTCACCCTCTCTCTCTATCTCTTTCTTTTTCTCACCCTCTCTCTCTCTCTTTTTCTCACCCTCTCTCTCTCTGTCTCTCTCTTTTTCTCACCTTCTCTCTCTCTGTCAATTTTTAATTTTCAATTTCAATGGGCTTTATTGGCATGAAAGAACAATTGTTCATATTGCCAAAGCAACAGTGGAATTACAGAAATATTTCTTAACTGTATAACCCTCTCTGTCTCTGTCTTTCTCATCCTCTCTCTTTTTGTATCTCTCTCTCTCTCTTTCCCACCCTCTCTCTCTCTCTCTCTCTCTCGCTGTCTCTCTCTCTCTGTGTATCTCTCTCTGTCTCTCTCTTTCTCATCCTCTCTCTCTTTGTTTCTCTCTCTGTATCTCTCTCTCCCTCTCTCTCTCTCTCTCTCTCTCTCTCTCTCTGTGTGTGTATCTCTCTCTGTCTCTCTCTTTCTCATCCTCTCTCTCTTTGTTTCTCTCTCTGTATCTCTCTCTGTCTCTCTCTGTCTCTCTCTGTCTCTCTCTCTCTCTCGCTCTCTGTCTATGTCTCTCTCTCTCTCTATGTCTCTCTCTCTCTGTCTCTGTCTCTCTCTCTCTCTCTCTTTCTCTATCTCTCTCTCTCTCTCTCTCTCTCTCTCTCTCTCTCTCTCTCTCTCTCTCTCTCTCTCTCTCTCTCTCTCTCGGTATAATAATGATTCCCCTCTGTCTTTCATCAGCCAAGCAGGTGCTCGTTAAGGATCTCTGTGATGTGTGTAAATGTGTGTGTGTGTGTGTGTGTGTGTGTGTGTGTGTGTGTGTCTAATGAGGGCTATCTTTAACGAGCTAATTCGTTTGGCATACGACACCTCATTAGCGACATTGCTTCTCATATCACAAAAGATAAACTGGTATTGTGACAAAAACACACTCCCCCATTCGGAACCACAAACGAGAAAGACCAAAGCAAATTGTCAGACTCTGTGTGTGTGTGTGTGTGTGTGTGTGTGTGTGTGTGTGTGTGTGTGTGTGTGTGTGTGTGTGTGTGTGTGTGTGTGTGTGTGTGTGTGTGTGTGTGTGTGTGTCAGGGTGGAATGTATTAAGGAATAACAAATGTAAGGTGTATCAATTAACTGAGTGCAGGTAAATCGTCTTAATCCTTGCCAAACCATTTCTGATATTATAATGCGGATGAAGTTAATTGTCTAGCATAGAAAAAAAGGATCTGCAACGTGTTTGAAGATTGTTTACAGATAAACCCCGTCCACCCCTTCCACCCCTGGACACACATAAAACGTTTACCTAACTGAAGTCTCCTTTGATTAGGACATACAGAGTTTCATCTCATTACAGGAGATAATGTCATGCTCCATTCGTTAAATGAACAACCACAGAGTTTTCAGCCCGTTAGAGGCCATGGGTCCGCTCCGCTAACACCACTGGACAGCATTCTTAGACCACATAAGCTACAGTCCGCTCATCTCATGTATCGTACACACAATGTTCACAGGAATAGCTGGTCACAGTCGGCGCGATATCTTTGAAGTCTAGTGTGAGCCAAAGCAGGAAAAACATCTGCCTATTATTTGTCATTATCCTACCCAAGCACTGCAAAGGGGTGACTATCTTATTACAGATCAAAAGTGGGGATCTTCCTATAGGAGTCTTATATAAGAGCTTGCATCTGGAAAATGCCCTCTTGCTATTGTCTGCAACAATCTCTGTCTTACTCTCCCACACAATCTCTGACAAACGAGCCTCCTCCCTCCCTCGCTCTGTCCCAAACGACCCTCCCTCCCTCCCTGCCTCTTTCCCTCCCTCTCCCCCTCCCTCCATATAAAACAATCTCTGCCCCAACTTCCTCCAACCCCCCCCTCTCTCTCTCCATCCCCCTCCCTACATTCCCTCCATCCCTCTCTCTCTCTCTCTCTCTCTCCCTCCCTCCATCCCTCACTAGATCCCCCTCCCTCCCTCCCTCCGTGTACCTCGGGGGTTATCTTAATCCTCCTGAATGGGCTATAATTGACATGAAGCCCTCCCCTAGCTACAGTCCCTACACAGCTTCTACTAGTCCGATATGTGTCCGCAGTGCTTTGATATCTCAGGGGCGGAACATAGAACACAAACACTATTAATAAGGAGATTATTCAGACCTAGAGTCAGCACTCCAGACTCAGTGCATCCTTTATGGAGGAAGAGGAAAGAGGGAGGAAGAGGATAGAGGGAGGTAGGGGAGACAGGGAGAAGGAGGAAGAGGAGAGAGGGAGGAAGAGGATAAAGGGAGGTAGGGGAGAGAGGGAGGAAGAGGAGAGAGGGAGGAAGGGGAGACAGGGAGAGAGAGAGGGGAGAGAGGAGAGAGAGAGGGAGGAGAGAGAGGAAGGAGAGGAGAGAGGGAGAAGAGAGGGAGGATGAAGAGGGAGAGAAATAAAGGATAAACAGGACAACAGGGGAAAGAGAGGGAGGAAGAGAGAGAGAGGGAGGAAGAGGAGAGAGAGAAGCGACACACACACACACACACACACACACACACACACACAGACACACAGACACACACACACACTCTCTCTCTCTCTCTCTCTCTGTCACACACACACAAACACAGACTCTCTCACACACACACACACACACACACACACACACACACACACACACACACACACACACACACACACACACACACACACACACACACTCTCTCTCTCTCTGTCACACACACACAAACACACTCTCTCTCTCTCTCTCTGTCACACACAGACACAGACACAGACTCTCTCTCACACACACACACACACACACACACACACACACACACACACACACACACACACACACACACACACACACACACACACACACAGGTGTCCCTCTGTGTGTCTCATGCAGTTCAGAAGTGTGGAAAGACCAAAGACAAAGCTGCACAATGTTTTTTCTCATAAGATCAGGAACTATATCATTTACAACATGAGTGGCTGCTGTATTAGAACTATGAGCAGCTATGAACCCAGACTGAACAGGGCTTGAATAGCATTGACGGTGGAGGAGAGAAAAGCCACACGTCAAAGAGAGAGAGCCTGGTTTTATAAAACCATGATTTCAAACATCACCATTATTCTCTGTTCCATCACTTAAAGGACTGGAGTGTATATTATCTGCAGAGGGAGAGAAGATGACACACTGCCTTTAAGTGATTTAACCACTGTCCTGAATTCTGCTGAATAGTTTCCAGAGAAAAAGGAGCACGTCTTAAAGACCTGTTTGTTTGCTGACAAGTTAAAAATACTTCGTAAATATTCCAGGGCTAATTCAGCATCTGGAAAGAGAGCTATAGAAGAGTCACCTAAAAACGCCTGCTCAACACATCTCTTCAAAGAACTGTTCTAGACATACTGAGATCCAGATCTCTTTTTTTTAGTGTCTCTAATATAGGACAGTGATCACTGAAGACTACGGGGAACACACACGGGAATGTGTGTATTTATGTGGACTATTTCTCAGGATCAGATCCAACAGGGAAAACTCCCTGAGATTCCTGGCATTCCACCGTGTTGAATTCTGCATATCTCACTCATTACACAAACCATCAACGCCAAAGTCTACACACACACACACACACACACACACACACACACACACACACACACACACACACACACACACACACACACACACACACACACACACACACACACACACACACACATACAGTACACACGCATACACCCATACACAGTACACACACACACACACACACACACACACACAAACACACACACACACACACACACACACACACACACACACACACACACACACACCCATACACAGTACACACACACACACACACACACACACACACACACACACACACAGACAGACACACGCACAGACAGACAGTACACACACACACACACACACACACACACACACACACACACACACACACACACACACACACACACACACACACACACACACACACCCGCTGCAACAAGACAGGTTGACTATCTCCACATGCCATATGACCGGGGGGCATTCAGATAGACTACTGCCCTCGTGCCCTCGAGCAAGGCAATTTAAACCCCTGCTTCTCCAGTAGAGCTTTTCCTGGGGGCAATAGAACTGTGGTAACACAGGGCTGACTCCATGCTGTGAAAATCAATGTGAGTGTGTGTGTGTGTGTGTGTGTGTGTGTGTGTGTGTGTGTGTGTGTATGTTTGTGTGTGTAAGTGCTAAAGTTTGTGTGAGTGTATGACTGTGAGTGTGTATCTGTGACTGAGATTGAGTGTGTCTGTGTGTGTGTGTGTGTCTGTGTGTGTGTGTGTGGAGTTCATCCCCCCAGGAAGTTTCCTGGGAGACAGCACTGAGGTCGGAGACCTTTGAAGATGAAAGGAGTGACGAGGAGCCTGGAGGAGAGGCTAAGGCCTATAGCAATATCCCTACCCACACCTATAGGAGAGGCTAAGCCTATAGCAATATCCCTACCCACACCTATAGGAGAGTTACCTATAGCACTAACCCAACCCACACCTATAGGAGAGGCTAAGGCCTATAGCAATATCCCTACCCACACCTATAGGAGAGGCTAAGGCCTATAGCAATATCCCTACCCACACCTATAGGAGAGTTACCTATAGCACTAACCCAACACACACCTATAGGAGAGGCCTATAGCAATATCCCTACCCACACCTATAGGAGAGGCTAAAGCCTATAGCAATATCCCTACACACACCTATAGCAGAGGCTAAGGCCTATAGCAATATCCCTACCCACACCTATAGGAGAGTTACCTATAGCGCTAACCCAACACACACCTATAGGAGAGCCCAGGAGGGTTATCTATAGGGTTAAACCAGGAGGACTATAGTGTTATCCCTTTAATTGATTTGCTCCTCTCTTTCTCTATTCATTTCTTCCCTTCTTTCTTATTGAATGGTTTCCTTTCCTCATGCATTATATATATGAAGATCATTCATTCGTGTGTCCACCCAGCCATGATGCACAGACGCCCAGAGAACAACAACCCCCTAATACAAGAAACATTACCAAAGGTATTCCAAATGCCTTCAACTACCAGGTGGTACCGCAGTGGTTATTTCCTCTGGGATTCTGCTGCTAGGGAAACAGGGGCGCCGAAATCAATAGAGTTTATTCAGGCATGGCTGCAGCTCTTCTGGGCAGCTTCACCTCTACCTCCACAGATCTCTCTGCGCTGATTAAAGCTGTACCTACGGACTCTAATGGAGAGTTAAACACCCTCACTTTATTAGCTAAACACACACACACACACACACACACACACACACACACACACACACACACACGCTACAACTACTTACTAAAGGGGGATGTGAGAGGAAAACCTAGCCATATAACTCTACTGACCTGCCGAGATAGAGAGAGAGAGAGAGAGAGAGAGAGCAGTGCTAACACACACACCAGCAGGGTCTCTAAGAAACCACAGTGCATACAGGGCAGTGCTATCAGGCCCCTCACACACAACACAGTGTAGAAGAGGTGACCACAGTTCATACAGGGCAGTGCTATCAGGCCCCTCACACACAACACAGAGTAGAAGAGGTGAACACAGTTCATACAGGGCAGTGCTATCAGGCCTCTCACACACAACACAGAGTAGAAGAGGTGACCACAGTGCATACAGGGCAGTGCTATCAGGCCTCTCACACACAGCTCAGAGTAGAAGAGGTGACCACAGTGCATACAGGCTTCAACCCCTCCGATGTTTACAGAACCCTACATCATTATGGGACGACAACTATGATGTGAGGGCAGGGACATTTCTCCCTTGACATTCCAGGCCCTGTGTAGCTCTACCATTAGCGCACTATGTTAACACTCCAAAGGTCATGGGCTCAAATCCCCCTCTCAGCATCTCCACTGCTCCACCATTAGGGCATGATGTTAACACTCCCAATGGGTCATGGGTTTAAATCCCCTATCAGCATCTCCACTGCTCCACCATTAGGCATGATGTTAACATGATGGGTTTAAATCCCCTATCAGCATCTCCACTGCTCCACCATTAGGGCATGATGTTAACACTCCCAATGGGTCATGGGTTCAAATCCCCTCTCAGCATCTCCACTGCTCCACCATTAGGGCATGATGTTAACACTCCCAATGGGTCATGTCTCAGCATCTCCACTGCTCCACCATTAGGGCATGATGTTAACACTCCCAATGGATCATGGGTTCAAATCCCCTCTCAGCATCTCCACTGCTCCACCATTAGGGCATGATGTTGGGTCATAGGTTCAATTCCCCCCTCTCAGCATCTCAGTACACAAATGAACACAGCTTGCCTATACGATCACATCTATGATACATATATAGTAGTTCTATATGACAATATCATCTACTACCAAACAAAAGTAAAGGTTTGCTTGACTTAAATTGTTGCATTTGTATGCATTTGAATCTAATGCCTAAGGTTGTGGTGACAAAACACATTTATGTTTGGCGAGATTAGAAAATGTAGACAATCTGAATGTTCCGTTATGACAATGAGATTAAGTACACACACACACACACACACACACACACACACACACCAATCATCTGAACACACAGACAGGGCCACAATAGCAGGTGAATATTAGTCTTCCACCCAAAACCAACGTACTTATGCCTCAACGGAACTCATTTTTCCTCCCATTCAACCAAAGCTGCATTTCAAATTGGACAAGCTACAATTGGCTTTGCATAATTCATCTAGATTTAGCTGAGTGGCTGAGCAGCCCGCTAGGAACTGAGATCTAATGAACACATTCTTAGTTCAGCTCCACCGTATATCCTCCTAATAACTTGGCGACAGCTTTGAACGCGCTTTTTAAAAAGACACGCCATCATCCATCATAGCAGACAAAGGATTCTTTTGTAAACTTCTCAACCAAAAGTCCGGTTGCCATGTCTGGTTATAAATGGAAATATATGTGGAAAGTAAGCACCTTTATTGGTTTTCCAGTGCGTGACGTGACCTGGTAACCAGCTTTGAAAATACTAACAACGCTAAGTGATACAATGATGCTTCAATATGGAGAACAGTAGCTCCAGAGAGAGAGAGAGACCGAGAGAGAGAGGGGGAGAGGGGGGTGGGGGAGCAACACTTCATCCTGCTCCATGAAACCTCCCGATGGCACTTCACTCTGAGAGAGGGAGATTTTT
>JAPMUY010006698.1:0-50430 GCA_026901105.3 Galaxias olidus
CACGTGCCGAATATCACAGGGAAATAGGTTAGGAATGTGTTCGGGGGAAACTGATCTACGTATGATGTTTCGTCATAGTATTGTGCTTAAGAATACTTATGTAAGTTTTGTTTACTTATAGTATGTGTTGAGTGAAGTTGATGGCCTGTACCCACCTAATCTGAATGCAGACCTAGTTCGGGTGTGGCGTTACACCATCGTGAGTATTTAGATAAGTTACGCATTTCATTTTTTACAATACCAATGTATACAAATGTTAATGTGTGCAATGAGTTTACTGTGTGGAATGGTTTATTTTGTCATATGTCCATAGGAGGGTTACCACTACAGTTATTTATTTGTGCAGTTATTACAGGTTAAGCTATTTTTGTTGATTTTCTACAGTACTTTGAGCTTTTGTTAGGATTAGTATCTGCCTCTGTTCATTTTGTCTGTTTCATTCTTTTTCCCCTCTGTGTTCCCCTGCTGGTCCCCATGTGTATGTGTCAGTGGCATGATCTCGGTTGCTTTCTCTCCAGCTCCACCACCGCACCTGTTCCCCGTTGCAATCTGCTCACCTGTCTCCCATCAGCCTGATTGCCTCAGTATATCTACCCCTGCTTTTCACATGCTCTTTGTCAGATCGTTGTTTCCCTTGCTATGGATATCTCCTCGTTGTACCTCTGGATTACCTATTGCCAATAAACCATCATTATCATTATTCCATCTCCTCGTTGTACCTCTGGATTACCTATTGCCAATAAACCATCATTATCATTATTCCATCTCCTCGTCTGTGGCTCGCATTTGGGTCCGCTCTGCATCAGCAGAACAGCTTTTCCTTGAAGAAATCAGAATTTATTAAACTACTTAAATTGGAAACTCTAAATTAACTTAATGCTACTCTTCCACCTCAAGGGTAGTCGGTGAATAAAGAGCCCTGATTATAGTTTTGGGCCCAGTGTTATTCAAATTATCACCAAGATACATAAAAGTCATCTATAGTGCACTATTCTCTATAAACCTTGTTATTCAAAGTGTATTTTTTTTCTAGAACATAATTTCCAGTTCAGAGCAAATAAGTGTAGCATCACAAATTGTTTATTTTCACAGATATGACAACATTGTAAATGCGCACACACACACACACACACACACACACACACACACACACACGTATATACTACCACAGTATATATTGCACAAAAAATCTGTAAGGCTTTAGCTAATTTAGCATGGAAGCAGCGTTGAGCTTTTTTCCATGCCAAAACATGCAGTCCTCTTTCAAATTCTTATTCTTATGCTATGACCTTTCAATTGTTTTTATTTTATTTAATTTTTTTAAGGTTTACTATTTTACTGCAAATAACAAAAAGCATAATAGGTCACTAGTAATATGTGGGTATAAATAGTGGTGATAAGATTGGAACAAGTTACATCGCACACCATGGTACAACAGCTCTACAAGTGTCTTCCACATTAGCGATCCTTCTGGGCACAAATGAGTCCTGGCACTAAATCACGTTTAAGAAATTTAATTGTTTTTCCGCACAAGTAGCCCCCACCCCACCACCACCCTACCACCACCCTCTCTACAATCTGACCGTCTTTAAAAATGATCAACCCGGCTGTTGCTTTGTACTACCTCTTCTTCACCACCACCAGCAAACTGGTTCGACTAGCTGCTGCAGCTGCATAGACTACAATAAACATCAACATGTCTCACTTCAGTGATTTGGTGACACCATTTTGTATTGCAAAGCACTTATTAGCATCGTATACTTTATATGCCATATTGCCACACAATTCATTGACACTAAACTTGAATTGTGGTATGTAGGCAACGTCATGCGTTGACATCTTATTGGCACTGATGTATAATATAATAATATCTTCTGGATTATTTTCTTCTTATTCTCCATGTTGTCTTTATCAAGTTGTAATTATGTCAATAATAATCAGGTCATTGGCCAATTGTGACCTGGGCTGGGATTGGTAGGGGCCACTCTCAAACCCCTCTCCCCCACCCCTAATATGTTTGGAGGTTTCCGTTGAACTTGAGCTGTGTAGCAATGTTTTGGTGAAAACAGTATGTATGACAGTGATGTGCAGTTCGACTTCGAGTCAGTTAAAGCCACTATAGGCAACCTTTTTGTATTAACATTATCAATACCTTTCTACGGTTTGCACATTGTAATGTCTATGGGAGAATGAGAAAATCGCCGTTCAGATCAGTCCTCTTGAAGTCTCAACTTATTTTGTCTGCCACCGGATACGATCTTCCACGAAACTGGCAAATTGTTTCATGGCACAAGGAAGTGCGTCACTAAATCAG
This sequence comes from Galaxias olidus, assembly GCA_026901105.3. Classification (NCBI taxonomy): domain Eukaryota; kingdom Metazoa; phylum Chordata; class Actinopteri; order Galaxiiformes; family Galaxiidae; genus Galaxias; species Galaxias olidus. The sequence continues at coordinate 2,315 of JAPMUY010006698.1, forward strand.
TTAGAGAAGATCATGCTTGGAGTATAGTCGTTGATCATGCTAGCAACATGCAGTGACCACAAGCATTCTACATGTCTTCTTCGCAAAGGTTAGGTAAAAATAACCCAACAACCAGCCACTCCGGACCTGATGACAGCTGTATATTGTATAAGTTGTATCATCTATGTTGATGATTTGAGTCTGTCCTGCTGCGTCCCTTATGTGGCCCTTATTTTAGGACTAGTCTTAAAATACAGTGCTAGCAAGTTTGTGCACTCAGAGAAGGCCTTTTTAAACGGTTTAGCGCCCAGACCACTGCACACTTACATTTTCTGTCGGAACGCTAAAGTTGAGAGTGGTTCAACATTTGTCGAATCGCGTGATGTCACTATGATTTTCATTCAATAGGGGAAAGTGAAGATATAGGCATCATTGCTTTTTGGGCTATTTGCCCCATTATTACAGTTAGCTTGAACAAATTCAATTCAGAATAACGGAATAAAAGAGTTGTAAGGCGAAATGGTTTGATTAAGAGTATCAAACACATTTGAATGGGAGGAAGAGTATCAAACACATTTAAATGGGAAGGAGGAAGAGTATCAAACACATTCAAATGGGAGTAAGAGTATCAAACACATTTGAATGGGAGGGAGGAAGAGTATGAAAAGCACATTTGAACCGGAGGAAGGAAGCATACTGAACACATTTAAATGGTTGGAGGAAGTGTATAACTGATTCCTGTTCCTTTGATATCCTCTGAGTCTATATGTCTTAGAAACTGTGGCCTTTATTCATCAAGAACAAAGTGGTGAGAGCTACTGTCTATGAATCATTCACCTGAAGGGGTAATACATATCTGGAAAATGTTTCAAAACAATTATAAATATACATTATTTTTGTAACGTTGATATCCAATGTATGCTTGCCCAAAAACAAACTGCCAAACCCTTGAGCACCTCATTCCCCCTGATACACCCCTCGTTATTTTCCATGGAGGGGCGACAGAGTCGAATCACAGAGAAAACTACCAACAGATGAACTGCAGTAAAACGGTTTGATAAGGATCGTAATGTAAATATGATGAAGCACTAAAACGGTTTGATATGGAACGGAATGTAAAGAAGATGAAGCACTAAAACGGTTTGATATGGATCATAATGTAAAGAGGATGAAGCACTAAAACGGTTTGATAAGGATCATAATGTAAAGAGGATGAAGCACTTGAGACGATGAAGCACTAAATTACATGTTTGAGTTCAATCTTCAGAGCCCCGTCCAGGGGAACTGGTGGAAGGATGTGTGTGTTGTCTCAAATAATAATAATAATAATAATAATAATAATAACAATAAGAGGAGGAGGAGGAGGAGGAGAAGAAGAAGACATTCTGTGAGGAGATGAAGAAGAGCTGATTATCAGTTCATCAAAGGCAGAGACATTGATGCTATTATTTATTGTTGACATATTTGAGAGGGGGAGAGGATGTTTTGGATATATTTTAGAATCTACACAACATAATCAACAATCAAGTTCTTGGTCTTTACTTTTAAAAGAATATGAAACATTTACAATACAAAGTTATAGATATATATATATTTAAAGAACACTGACCAAGAAAATACAAAACTGAGATGAAGACGTTAGTATCTTTGGAATACATGGCACTGATAGGACAGTACTGTGTGCATTTGTGTATGTGTGTGTGTTTGCAGTGTGTGTGTGTGTGTGTGTGTGTGTGATAGCTTATCAGGGATAAGGAGAGGACGCCGTCTATTTGCTGTTAAGTGACAGGGCAACGGCACAGAGGGCGACGGAGATGATCAGCAAGATGATCCCTATCCCCAGGGCGGCGTGGTTCAACTTCCTGGCCATGTTGCTGCTCCTCTCTGCAGCCACCTGGTTACCAAGGAAATTGGCGTCTCGAGTCTGGAGGGGGGGGGGGGGGGGGGGGGGGGGCACAAGGGAGGAGGAGGAGGGTTAAAAGAAGAAACAGAAAGATTAAATGTGAGGTCAGACAGGAGGGAGGTAGAAAAAGAAAGGAAGAAGGGAGGATAAAACGAAGTAGGTATGGAGGGAGGAGGAAGGAAGGAGAGAAGAGGATATGGAGGGAGGAGGAAGAAAGGAGGAGGAAGGTAGTGTGCAAAGGAATACATTAATAGTGAGTGAGAGAATGAGTGTGTAAGAGTAATAAGTGAGTCAGTGTTTTTATAAAGGTTGTCTGCAGCAGTCTCCTGGTACAACGCTGTGTTTTAGACGGCTGTGCTGTAATGTACTGGGCCATGCTGTGCTGTGTTTACTGTACTGTGCTGTAATATACTGGGCTGTAATGTACTGGGCCATGCTGTGCTGTGTTGTACTGTACTGGGCTGTACTGAGCTGAGCTGTGCTGTGGTGTGGTGTGCTGTGTTTACTGTACTGGGCTGTACTGAGCTGTGCTGTGCTGTGCTGTGTTGTACTGTACTGGGCTGTACTGAGCTGAGCTGTGCTGTGGTGTGCTGGGCTGCGTTGTACTGTGCTGTGGTGAGCCCCCCCCACATGATCTTTTCTATCATCCCATTCTGTCTTCTTAATTGACATTACCTCACCCATGCAGCCTGAGCCAACCATCCCACTCAATCTCCTCTGTCATCCTGCTCCACTTCCTTCCCATTCTATCCCTCATTCTAAATGCTCTCTGTGTCAAACACACACAAACACACACAAACACACACAAACACACACACACACGTGAAACCTTCAACCCAATAAAAGCCAACTCATGACTCCATATGCATACTCTTCCAACCACACAGAGGAGTTTGCACAAACTCTCTCTCTCTCTCTCTCTCTCTCTCCCTCTGTGTCTCTCTCTCTCCCTCCCCCCCCCCCCCCCCCCCCCTCTCTCTCTCTCTCTCACACACACACACACACACACACACACACACACACACACAGAAACTGTGCTGGAACAGAGTTAACCTAATAATGTTCAGACGAGGGGAAGGTCTTAATGTAATTTGCTGTTTGGTTCTGTAGAGATACAATACAGTCCTCTCAGAGACTCCAGCTCCAGTAGACTGTGTTGTTGTTGCTGTGAGGCTCAGACGTCTTACCCCTCCCTACTGACCAGTATCATTGCAAACATAGAATATAGGTCTATATTTAATAAAATATCAATCAAAACGTGATCAGCACCCCTCCCTAGTTACTGTCTTTAGTTAATAATAAATCAGTAAAAACGTTATTTTTTTGTATTGATTTATTTTATCTATGAAACTGAAAGGATTTGTAGCCTGTATGTTGCAGATGTGTGTTTGAAGAAGTGACCATGTTTAACAAACCGTGACTAAGACTAAGTTCCTGCAGACTCACCGAGATGGAGTAGACAAGTGCAGCTACTCCCAGCGGCAGGCAGCAGCACAGCGTGGTGAAGATGGAGTAGCCCAGGTAGTCATGGAGGGGGGTGTCCAAGGGACCGACGGTGATGACCGTGGGCTGGACGCTCTTCATCGGGTACTGTCCTGCTCCGGGCGACGCCCCTCCGTACTGCAGGGTGGGATCGTTGGGGTAGTCTTGGTACCGCGGTGGTTCTGCTTGACCCATGCCAGATTTCTCGTCCGCCTTGTTTGAATCCATTCAGGTCAATTGTGTTGTTCACACTTATATTGGGTGAAAAATGAACAAGTCCGTGTTGCAGCCTACTGTTTGGATGTCCGTATGGTTGTTGGCTGTCTGCTTAGTGACTCTAGTCAGTCGTAAAAAGGCTGGTCGCTCTCTTTTTTATCTCCCTCCTTCACTTTCTCACTCACTCACTCACTCACTCACACACTCACTCACTCACTCACTCACTCCCCTTCGTGGTAGCGGATCGTGGCAAAGGCTACATAGGCAATGGTGTAGCGCCTCAAGTGCTGAGGGGCACACCCGCGACTGTTCTGTGCACTTACACACCCACACATACACACACACCCACATACACACACACACACACACACACACACACACACACACACACACACACACACACACACCCACGGCGCGCACACTTCTGTTGTCAGCACAGCGCTCATGTTGGGGCATCTGATGTATGCATGTAGACAACTGGGTGCCCCTCTATCCTCCCATCCCCACACTTTATCTGCCCCTCTTTGTCTGCTAGGAGTCCGAGAGGGGAGGCGGATTCCTCTTAAACTCTCACCTAGTACAGGTCAATGAAGTCACATCTCATAGAATGTATAGTAACTGATATACAGTGTTATATCTACCTGTATGATCTCACCTGGAGCACAAAATGAACCAGAGCCTCCCTACTACTATTTTGGTAGCTTTGAGGCAGTGGAAGTGGTAGAATCTCAAGAGAAAAAGATGGATGAGAGATGAGGAGCATCTACCACTGAGGTAGGGTGCGGGAGTCATAATGACCATAGAACAGTTTGTGACTGAACGTGACTGTAGCGCCCCCTAGTGGCGGCAAATCTCAATATTTCAGCGGAGAGAATATTTGGTTGAAGTTCTGCCGTTTCCGAGTCTTTGACAATTACGATCGAAATAAAACAAAAGAGTCTATAGGCCTGCACGAAGCACCATACAATGCAACATGTTCTGTACACAATGCAACACATCGATACACATGGTTAATACATTGTTGGAGTATTTTCAGGATTTACAATTTACTTTAAAAGTATTCCGCCATCTCACCAGTTACTTGCACTTTTAGCATCATCCAGTCCATGAGGGCTAATACGTTAACGCGGCTTCCTTTAAATGGAACATTTACTTCAAAGAGGTTCTTGTTCTGTGAATACAATGCTTTACATACACATACTGTCTCATTTGGTTTTATAAAGAATTTGGTGTATGTGGTGGTTAATCGTGCAAGTTATCAAATAATCCAGCAGAGGGAGCCATATCATCATGAAACGCAAGGAAACTAATGGCAAACTGATGGCAAACTTGAACAGAAAGACAACCTCAGTCCAACATTTTAATTTAAACTTTTATAGAAACATAATTTCATCAAACAGAGATATTTTCTTATTATTTGACCACAAACAGGGTACACTACAACACTCTATGAAGATAATAAGCTAAGTTACACAGCATCACAGACTGTGAATCACTGGATTGCCTTGGCAGTAGTGTTCGCAGGTTATTAGACTGTGAATCACTGGATTGCCTTGGCAGTAGTGTTCGCAGGTTATTACACTGTGAATCACTGGATTTTGCAGTAGTGTTCGCAGGTTATTAGAGGTTATTAGACTGTGAATCACTGGATTGCCTTGGCAGTAGTGTTCGCAGGTTATTAGACTGTGAATCACTGGATTGCCTTGGCAGTAGTGTTCGCAGGTTATTACACTGTGAATCACTGGATTGCCTTGGCAGTAGTGTTCGCAGGTTATTAGACTGTGAATCACTGGATTGCCTTGGCAGTAGTGTTCGCAGGTTATTAGACTGTGAATCACTGGATTGCCTTGGCAGTAGTGTTCGCAGGTTATTAGACTGTGAATCACTGGATTGCCTTGGCAGTAGTGTTCGCAGGTTATTTGATTGTTTACTAACAAGACACCATGGTTTAAAAGGACTACACACAGCAGACTGCAGTTATATCTACAGCATAGCGTGCCTCACTCTCTATTGCAATGCAATTATGCTGTTTTAGTTCTGTTACGAGGATGTGGTTGGTGGTATTTGAAGGCGGAAGGGGGCATGTATTTGTGTGTGTGTGTGTGTGTGTGTGTGTGTGTGTGTGTGTGTGTGTGTGATAACCAATCAGGAATAAAAGATTATGGCGTCTATTTGCAGCAGCAGTAGTCGGAGATTAAGATGGCGGAGAAGGCGATGCAGAGGATCAATATGAGGACCTCGATTCCCAGGGCGGCGTGGTTCAATTTCCAGGCCGTGTTGCTGCTTCTCACTGCATCCTTCCTGTTACCTTGGAGATTGGGTCTCGGGTCTGGGAAGGACAGAGAGGGGGCTCAGGCAGACAGAGGGGAGACAGAGGTGGTGGGTAAAGTTATGAAACGTGATAAAGAGTTTAGAGGCGTGCAAAAGAGAAGGAGGAGGGCAAGTGTGAGCATGTGCAGAAAAAAGAGGACATGGGGGACATACGAGGAGGAGGAGGGTAAGAAGAAGAAACAGACAGATTAGATATGAGGTCAGACAGGAGGGGGGGAGGTAGAGACAGAAAAGAAGGAGGTATGGAGGGAGGAGGAAGAAGAGGGTATGAGAGAGGAGGAAGGAAGCAGGAGAAAAGGAGGACAAAAGTAGGAAGGTAGAACGCCAGCGGAATACATTAATGGGGAGGGAGAGAATCAGTGTGTAAAATGTGTTCTGCCCCCCCCCCCCCCCGCACACACACACACACACACACACACACACACACACACACACACAGACGAGTTCTTCTGTCATGCCATTCTGTCTTAAGTGCCATTACCTCACCTTGTCTTATTCATGGCCATTACCTCACCCACGCAGCTTGAGCCAACAAACCTATTCAATCTCCTCTGCTAGCCTGTTCCGGGAACACTTCCATTCCACTTCAGCCCTCAGTCTAATTGCTCTCTGTGTCAAACACACACAAACACACACACGTAAATCCTACAACCAAATAAAATCCAACTCATGATTCTATGTGCCTACTCTTCCACCCACAAAGTCTCTCTCACTCTCTCTCTCTCGCTCTCTCTCACACACACACACAAACTGTGCTGGAATATAATGTTCAGAGCAGGAGATGGTTATTAATTTAATTTGGTGTTTGGTGCTGTTGCGACACGATACAGTCCCCTCATACTCCTTTTCCACCAGCACGAACCCAGAGCCAGTTCAATGGGTTTAATTTGCTAGCGTTTGTAGAACCGTTTGCTTTTCCACGGACTTGAGAGCCACGTCATTACATCATTATATACGTCAGTATACGTCTCTGCTTACACAGCAACGCAAGCCTCAACTACAAGAATAACCCTTCTCAACTAAAACGCACAACAGCAATGGCGGACTAACGGCCGTGTCAACTGAAATTGTTTTTTCAACTTCCAGTGCCTCTTCCCCATTATTTACTTATTTAAAGATGTGCCTGGCTTGCTCCTTTTTCAAAGCGGCGTCCCCCTTGTACTTATTCATTTTTGGCAGACCGCGATGTAGCCTATCTGATGTGGCAAATAGTTGAACTTTTGCCGAAGTGCAGCGCTCATCAATGTCACTTCTTTGTCCGCCGGCCAATCAAAATGGATTAAAGGCAGGACTAAATTTTTTTTAAATAACATACTAATTATTTAAAAGAGTACCTTGTAATTATGAATAAGTTGTATTATATATGTACTCTTTTTCAGAGAGTGATTTGAGTTATTGATTCGAAAGATTCTGCTTCGAATAAAGGTTGTGGACTTGTTCAATTTCCGCCACGTCGCCACTGCTCGTTCTCAGTTGGACTTATCTGGTTAAACAACGGTTAAAAAAAATAAAAAAAATAAAAATAAAAAAGGAAGTTAGATAAAAAAGGGGATTTTATTTAGTTTTTAGCGCTTTTCTCGAGACTCAAAGCGCTTCACTCAAATTGGTCGTCAATTAGTTACACAGAACGAACAATGAATGGACCGACAGCTATCAAACACAACACTCAGTCTAAGTGATACCACGGCAGCCAATTTGCCGGACTTCCTCACCCAACAGATAAGGACAGACTGACACACAGACCGACTCCAGGTGAATTGGCAGTGACTGGTCAGGGCACTGGTAGGAGAATGGAGCATGTTTTTTGATGGTGGGAGGAAACCGGAATACCCGGAGGAAACCCACACAAACATGGGGAGAACATACAAACTTCACACAGAAAGGCCATTGGGTCAGGTGGGATTTTAACCCAGGACCTTCTTGCTGTGAAGGCAATGATGCCCAGGGATATCATAAAAGAGAGATTTGGGCGAGTGGAGAAACTTCAAAACAAACACGGGCGGAACTAACTAAATTAAGGAGGCAACAAGAGAGAACATATGGAGAAACCGAGAGAACATAGAACGAGTAAGAAATAGTCTACAAGGACCCCTTCAAGTTTACTAATAAGTCATTGTACAACAACGCAGGTGACGGAACGTTTAAAACAACCACACAGGAACTGGAGTCACCTATAATAATCTCACTTAGATGAGAAAATACATGAGGCATTCACAGTTCCCGTAGATATTCCACCAATTGAGGACCCAGTAGCGCAAATGAACACCAGTCCTCCAAAATGGAAAGAGGTGGAAAATGCAGTGAGACGTGCAAGAGCAGCATCAGCACCAGGACCAAAAATGCTAGAGTGGCGGCTCGCCAGTAGAGGGCGCTAGGTAGCCGCCCTCCCTGGCAAAAATAAATTATCAATATAAAAATAAATAAAACTTTCAGTTTCTTTTTTTTCTACTCATTTTCAGCATGCATGTGTTTCAAATGCACAATAAGTGTAATATACATACAGTATATATATTTGGGGTAAAATTAGCTGACTATTTATTTTATTTATTTTAATTGTATTAATTGTTCTTGTACTGTCCATCCCATAGACACGTATCTATGTGAATGGTTCATCCACCCTCTAAATATCTCTTCTTGGGCGGTAGAAAACAGCGCCCATTCAGTGCAGGGACACATCAACTTGTCAACATTCATTTAGCCAATCAGCGTCCTTGAATCTGCTACCAGATGGTTGCTGAATTTAGCGCCCTGAGCAAAGTCCGCCTGTGGTAGAGAAAGTTGGTTTGCCATCTGCCAATAAATTGAGAGAGATGTAGACGTTGTTGAACGCGACTACTCAAGACAGGATCTTAGGCTATCTCTAGTTCAATATTATCTATTCATCAAAACCCATTTGAGTGGAGAACTTTGGTGAAGAAAATAGGAGTTAAAGAGCTTGGACCAGACCATATTAAGATTGCGCAACAGGCTAGTGAAAATAACAAAAAGTAGCCTACATGCGAGGCACCTCCATAAAAAAGGCTTGGATAGCTATATAAAGTCATGCGATTGCATTTTTTTTTGCTTCCGATGCCTACTTTTTGGAGCAGCTGGGGCGGATACGACTGTTACAGAAGTAAAGGACATGAAACTTAGGGAGGAAATTAAGAAACATGAGTGTTGACATGGAGAATACGGCCAAGCTAGCCATGCTCGGCAGTTAACATAGCTACTCAACTGGACGAAGCCCACATGATTGGGGTGAGGAAACAACACAATGAAGAATTGGATCAGAACAGGCACATTTCATAAAGACAATTGACTGTTCAATTCTGCGGGATGGGCAGTGTTCTGAATTCCCCTGTGTGCCATTGTTTACATTGGACAATTGTACCTGCGCACATTACATTAGTTATATTTTGCCTCTCTTTTCCTCGTTGAGTTCATGTGTGTGTTTGTCCGTCCATGACCTACATAAATTTATCCTATTATTATCATTAAGTTCGCCATAGACCACTGTATTGTTTCTGGTTATAATATTGTTTTACGAGTTCGTGCACTATTATTATGACCACGAATGTCTGTAACTGCACTTCAGCAGTAATAATAATAACGTAATTTAGCTAGTTTAGCCGTGCTGATCAAGTCAATTTATGTTGCGTTGCCTTGTATGGCTCGCTGTTGTGTATGTGTCACTGTTATTCGCATGCATGTTGTTCCTACTATCAACAGTGTATTAGTCTAGTAATGCTTTTTGTTATAATTTGTCATTGTCATGTTATTTGATGGTCTCTGTACCTCTGTTTATAGAAACCACACATCGCATTATCATTTCACAACAGCATATAGGCTAAAGAACACTAAATTAACTCCTGTCTCCATCTGCTCCTTAAGAGTGCAGTTGATCGAGTAATCCACCTAAATGCAAGTCCTTTCAGTTCTCAACAGGCAGTCTTCATGCGCTTCATGCTGTCCATGGAGAAAAAAAACATCCCTGACTAATAATTAAGAGGTTGGCCACTCAGGACGATGCCACACGCACGCACGCACGCACGCACGCACGCACGCACACACACACACACACACACACACAATTCCCCTGACCCAATTTGTGTTTATAGTTGACCTTGGCAAAAGATCTTACTGTGTAAGGATGCCTCACATTTTTTATATTGGCATTAAATAAATACTTCCAATTCCACAAAGCCCTGGTATCCTGCAGTAGCCTAATTGTTAAATTGTATTGGCGAAGCTGACATTGTGGCACAGCCCCACCTTGAATATTTTTCACCAGCCGCAACTGCAAGTCAAAATTCTGTGCGTAAATCTGAACAGATCAAGCGTGTCCTTCGATCGCCAAACGTAGATTAGTCAGTGCAAGCAAAGCTTTTGATCTGTAAACGTGAACATTGGAAACATATCTGAAAATAGTATTTGTGGTTGGTAATATATATTTGTTTGCACTCATGCAAATGATGATTTACAAAACACAAGTTGATACCTATACGAACAAAAATTGAGAGGTCGTGTATTTGGACGGCAAAACACATTTGTGGATTAATTGTACGAACACAAATTGAGAGTTGTGTTTGTGGAATAAATTTAGAACATATCGAAAGGTGTGTTTGTTGAATTTTACCTCTACATGTGTGAGTCTTATTAAAATAAATTCGCTTGTTTGTAAGTTAACTGTCGTTAAATGTCTGCAAAATTACTTGACTTTTTACTTTAATTCATGTTCTAAAATGTGCCGTAAATGAAGAGTTTCCGTAAAACCCTGATGAATAGGCCCTGTACTGCTCACTGTCCGGTTTATTAATGGAAAGCATAACAGTAGTCTACCCAAACCGAGGAATTACGCCCTGCCTATGAGGCTGACATTGATACATTAACACAGGGGCGTTGCCACCTTTCCAGAAGTGAGGGGGACAGAATGTTCAGGAGTGTGATATAAAAAAATAATTATAATTTTAAATGTGGCTGATAAGGTTTTGTGCCATCACTGAAAATCTAAACATTAAAGTCCATATGTATATAAAGTTATGTGTGATAAAGTGGAATGAAACAGGAAAAAAGTATTGAACACACTAAGAAAAAGCAGTACACCACAGCAAATAAAGGCAAGGAACCAGCTGAAAACCATAACTAATTAGGAGTCAACTCTAATTAATGTCAGCGGGGTTAGAATATATTGATGGGCTGTAAAGGGTTTTTTGTTACCAAGGTGCCACACAACAAACATCTAATGATGGGTAAAAGCAAAGAGCTGTCTCAAGACCTTCGCAACCAGATTGTTGCAAAACATGAAAATGGAATTGGCTACAGGCGTATTTCACAATTTCTGAATCTTCCAGTAAGCACCATTGGAGGCATTATCCGTAAGTGGAAGCAACATCACTCCACCATCACTCGGCCACGCACAGGAGCTCCTCGCAAGATTTCTGATCAGGGTGTCAGAAGGATCCTTAGAAGAGCAGCCAAAGAGCCAAGGACCACTGGGAAAGAGCTCCAGAAAGACTTGGAGGCAGCAGGTACAACTATGACAGAAAGAACAGTAGGCAATGCCATGTGCAGCCTCCCCCTATGGTCGAAAACGAGGCGCTGAGGTCTCCTGACCCAATATTGCAATGCACTAAATTGAGACTGAATCACTGAAATAACAAATGGACCTTTCAAAGATCTTTCAAATCTACTTGAATAGTTTGTTAATTGATTGCACAGAAATTAGGTAGGCCTAAATTGCAATGTAAATTATGATGTATTAAGGTGCGAAAATGTTAAGGAAGAACAATTGTTTTTGGGTGGAGACTCTGCCCCACCTGCATATATGAATGGGAGTGTCTGAATAGTAATTGAAGCATTGATATGTTTTGTGCTCTTATGAAAATAAGAGGGCTGACTGACCACTCACCTCAAATTAGGTGTTCGGTGATCATTAATTAAACTTGGAATTTTTTTACATTCTGTACACACAAACAGGAAAACCATGGAACATGTGTTTAATCATTTTAGATATAGGCCTAAGCATAAAGCAAATGATAAGAGATTGTTTTAGTTGTTTTTAATTAATGATTCAGTAATATAGAAAAGGAGGGATGAGAGATGAGAAGTATCTGTGTGGTAGGGTGCGGGAGACATAATGAACGTGGAACAGTTTGTGATTGAACTTGACTGTAGCTCCCCCTAGTGGCGGAAAGTCTCAATATTTCATCGGAGAGAATGCTTGAAGATCTGCCGTTTCCGAGTCTTACAATTACTATCGAACTAAAAGTAAGAGTCGATAGGCCTGCACAATACAATGCAACGTATCACTACATATGGTTAATACATTGTTGGAGTATCTTCAGAATTTACAATTTACTTTAAAAGTATTCCGCTATTGCACCAGTAACTTGCGCTTTTAGCATCATCCAGCCGACCGAACATTTACTTCCTTAGCTTCATAGAGCTTCCGTCTGGTTCTTGTTTTGTGAAAGTTTTCCAGACATAACCTACCGTCTTATCTGGTTTTATAATTCATTTGGTGTGTGTGGTGGTTAATCGTGCAAGTTATCATATAATCCAGCAGAGGGAGCCATATCATCGTGAAACGCAAGGAAACTAACGGCAAACTGATGGCAACATTAAAAGAAAGACAACCTCAGTTCAACATTTTAATTTGAATTTTTATAGAAACATAATTTCATAAAACGGAGATATTTTCTTATTATTTGACCACAAACCAGTGTACTTCACTACAACACTATGAAGCTAATAAACTAAGTTACACAGCATCACAGACTTAATCATTGCATTGCCTTGGTAGTAGTGTTGGCCTATGGCTATGCCCTAGTATAAGAGACATATACACTCGGGTTATGTGATTGTTTGGGAACAAGACACCGTGGATTAAAATGACTACACACAGCAGACTACAGTTATATCTATGGCCTAGTGTGCCTCTCTCTCTCTATTGAAATGAAATTATGATGTTTTGGTTCTGTTACAAGGGTGTGGTTGGTGGTTTTTGAAAGGGGAAGGGGGCCTATATTTGTGTGCGTGTGCATGTGTGTGTGCTATGTTCAGGTGTAGGTAGCTTTGAAACAGTCACGTAAAGCATCCGTTCAGGTAGAGCACCACCTGTCACTCTCTACTACAACAGCTTCTCATTGGATGTCACAAAGCAAGTTTCGGCCCCTCATTGTCTTCTACTGGCTGGTGATCCAGGAAGTTGGTGTGATGTCTTGATTTTGGTTGGTTCCTAGCACTCACTGGCACGAGCTGTGGACAGACAGGCAGACAATATGGTAACGCTAGAAAAGTTGCAGTGAAATCTGACAGATTATAATGATGAATGATAAAAGCATGATCCTGTAAAAACCATAGTTTTGTATAATAGATGATATGCCTTGGTGTTTCATGAGAAAACCTGGTTGATGGTTTGATGGTCAGATGACTGAGATGATGACCCCTGTTTCCCACCTTTACATGTGAAACCCTGCACTAAGCTCCGCTACACTGAAACAACAGTACACCATAGCACTGGGCTGAACAAACAACAGGACACCATAACACTGGGCTGAACATAACCGTTAGGTGAACGCTCGGCCCTGTTTTTAATGGAAGTGCATTTTAGGCTGTAGGTGAAAAAACATCAGGGGCAAAAGAGAGCATTCTGTGTATGTCTGTAATTGAATAAACGAAGGACAGAGAAAGAGAGACAGAGAAAGACACTATTGAGAGAGAGGGTGCGTACGTCTGTGAGTGAATAAATTAGGGCAGTGAACGAGAGAGAGAAAGACAGTGAGAGAGTGTGTGTGTGTGTGTGTGTGTGTGTGTGTGTGTGTGTGGGAGTGAGTTGAAAACAGTGAAAGAGGGTGTGTGTGTGTGTGTGTGTGTGTGTGTTAAATCGTAGCGTAATGGAAACTATCCATCAGTGTTGTGACTCTCTCACAGCAGGATCCTTTGGGACTGCTCTGCCACCTGTGTCTTGGTCTGCCAGGCTTTTAGCCTTGATACGCGCTCTGCCACAAGGACCTCGTACGTGTGTGTGTGTGTGTGTGTGTGTGTGTGTGTGTGTGTGTGTGTGTGTGTGTGTGTCAGCAAAGGGGAGATGGACCTCCCTGCCATGCATTGTTTTTCACACCCAGATCTGATACAACTAGGATTGGCATATCGCTATTCCGCTTTAGTGAAGGAGCGGCATTCTTTAGAACCTTTGGAGTCTTTTACAATTCCATGGAACAAGGACAGATGGAAAGGAGACAATGTTTTGGAATGAGACTCTGCCAGTGCTTTCGAGAAGGGACCAGCCACTTTGCCGGGGTCATGCTGCCAGCCTTAGACCTGTGCCAGACTGTACAGTGCTACGCTGTACTGTGCTGTGCTAGGCTAGTGTGAGAGTAGCTGTGTCACTGTGTGTGCCAGGCTGTCCTGTGCTAGGCTAGTGTGAGAGTAGCTGTGTCACTGTGTGTGCCAGGCTGTACAGTGCTAGACTGTCCTGTGCTAGGCTAGTGTGAGAGTAGCTCTGTCACTGTGTGTGCCAGACTGTACTGTGCTAGGCTAGTGTGAGAGTAGCTGTGTCACTATGTGTGCCAGGCTGTACTGTGCCAATAGCAGCTGTTCTTTCTGGAGGATGGCAACATACCTTGGTCACTGAGCATCTGTTGAGCGTTGCTTCCTGCCCTCCTCCTGTCGAGGGAAGAAGAAGAAGAAGAAATAGGTTTTATGATGGAGAGTAAAGATGTTAACGTCTCCTCTATGCCACTAACACTGAACATTTAGAACAGCCCCTCCAAGACATTTGTTCACTTCCTTTTTCTGTCAGATTAATCTCAATAAAATATACAATAACCCCACCATTAGAACACCTGCTCCTTGGATAATGACTAACCTCTAATATTACAGAGGTTATGTATTATTACTAATATTACAATGTATTCAGTTGGTGTAGTTGTTTATTTATAGTATATATTTAAACATCACACAACATTTTTACATTTAAGTAAATAATTACAGCAGAAGTGACTTTGGTTAGGATGCATTTATCAAAGTCAATACAGCAGAAACCATTTGGGTTAGGGTTCATTTATCAAAGTCAATAGAGCAGAAGTCAAGTGGGTTAGGGTGTACTTATCAAAGCCAATAGAGCAGAAGTGATTTGGGTTAGGATTAATTTATCAAAGTCAATACAGCAGAAGTGATTTGGGTTAGGATTAATTTATCAAAGTCAATACAGCAGAAGTGATTTGGGTTAGGATTAATTTATCAAAGTCAATACAGCAGAAGTGATTTGGGTTAGGATTAATTTATCAAAGTCAATACAGCAGAAGTCAAGTGGGTTAGGGTGTACTTATCAAAGCCAATAGAGCAGAAGTGATTTGGGTTAGGATTAATTTATCAAAGTCCATACAGCAGAAGTGATTTGGGTTAGGGTGTACTTATCAAAGCCAATACAGCAGAAGTGATTTGGGTTAGGATTAATTTATCAAAGTCCATACAGCAGAAGTGATTTGGGTTAGGGTGTACTTATCAAAGCCAATACAGCAGAAGTGATTTGGGTTAGGATTAATTTATCAAAGTCAATACAACAGAAGTGATTTGGGTTAGGGTTAATTTATCAAAGTCCATACAGCAGAAGTGATTTGGGTTAGGGTGTACTTATCAAAGCCAATACAGCAGAAGTGATTTGGGTTAGGGTGTACTTATCAAAGCCAGTACAGCAGAAGTCAAGTGGGTTAGGGTGTACTTATCAAAGCCAATAGAGCAGAAGTGATTTGGGTTAGGATTAATTTATCAAAGTCCATACAGCAGAAGTGATTTGGGTTAGGGTGTACTTATCAAAGCCAATACAGCAGAAGTGATTTGGGTTAGGATTAATTTATCAAAGTCCATACAGCAGAAGTGATTTGGGTTAGGGTGTACTTATCAAAGCCAATACAGCAGAAGTGATTTGGGTTAGGATTAATTTATCAAAGTCAATACAACAGAAGAGATTTAGGTTGGGTTAATTTATCAAAGTCCATACAGCAGAAGCCTGTGTGTGTACTTATCAAAGCCAATACAGCAGAAGTGATTTGGGTTAGGGTGTACTTATCAAAGCCAATACAGCAGAAGTCAAGTGGTTTAGGGTGTACTATTATCAAAGCCAGTACGTCTTTCTCATACCTCTTGTCCTGGTTAAACTTGCACCTGCAGTGGCCACCTTCAGACGACAAGAAGAGACAATAGAATGAGAATACAATGAATCTGTCTGTCTGTCTGCCTGCCTGTGTGTCCGTCTGCCTGTCTGCATGTCCGTCTGTGTGTGTCTGTGTGTGTCTGCCTGTCTGTCTGTGTCTGTCTGTGTCTGTCTGCCTGTCTCTCTGTCTGTCTGTCTGTCTGTCTGTCTGTCTGTCTGTCTGTGTCTGCCTGTTTGTCTGTGTGTGTTTGCATGTGTCTGCCTGCCTGCTGCCTGCCTGTCTGTCTGTGGGACTCTGTGTGTGTACCTGTGTGTGTATCTTTGTGTGTGTGTATCTGTGTGTGTCTGTGTATGTGTACCTGTGAGTGTGTAGATGTGTGTGTGTGTGTGTGTGTGTGTTCAGGTCTTACTGAGCAGGATGGTGATGCCTATCAGACACAGCACTGCTGCCAGGATCAGTCCTCCCACACGTAGCTGGTGGTAGTCTGAAAAACACATGCACACAATGCTATTACAAACAACTGATATTACAAACACTATACAAATTATGACAATGTTTTTAAATAAGACTTCTATAAGAATCATTTTTCATCATGTCTCCAAATAACACATTGGATTCAGGCACAACCCTAAAACAGAGTGAGACATACATTATTAAAACAGAGTGAGACATACATTATTAAAACAGAGTGAGACATACGTTATTAAAACAGAGTGAGATATACATTATTTAACCAACTCAATACTGGACCGGCCCTCAGTAACCCTCTGACATCGTGTTCACAGCAGTGACTGGTGGGCGGGGCTTACAGAGTAGAGTGACAGCTCTACCTACATTAAGGAAGAGGCGGGGCTTACACAGCAGAGTAACTCTCAGCTCTACCTACAATAATGAAGAGGCGGGGCTTAGACCACATAGTGACTCTCAGCTCTACCTACAGTAATGAAGAGGCAGGGCTTAGACCACATAGTGACTCTCAGCTCTACCTACAGTAATGAAGAGGCGGGGCTTAGACAACATAGTGACTCTCAACTCTACCTACGGTAATGAAGAGGCGGGGCTTAGACAACATAGTGACTCTCAACTCTACCTACAGTAATGAAGAGGCGGGGCTTAGACAACATAGTGACTCTCAGCTCTACCTACAGTAATGAAGAGGCGGGGCTTAGAGAGCAGAGTAACTCTCAGCTCTACCTACAGTAAGGAAGAGGCGGGGCTTAGAGAGCAGAGTAACTCTCAGCTCTACCTACAGTAAGGAAGAGGCTGGGTGGGGCTTACCGAAATTAAAGGGGTCGTCCTCAGCTGTGAACAGAAACATAACAGGTAAAGTTAGAATACATTTAAATTAGCATCCAATAGCTGAATGCCCAACAACAGCTAGTTTCAATGAGGTGATGGTTGATGTTCTAGTAAGACTCTGAAGAGCACAACCGTATTGAAACACCAAAGTAGTGGTGAATGCAGGTAAATGTTATTGAACATAAATTAAACAGGGAAGTAAATGTTATTAAAATAGATTGAACACTCCAGTAAATGTTATTAAAATAGATTGTAAATTACATAGGATTCAGTTAATGTTAATAAAATAGATGAAACACTTCAGTAAATGTTATTAAAATAGATTGTAAACTACATAGGATTCAGTTAATGTTAATAAAATCGATGAAACACTTCAGTAAATGGAGTGGGATTCAATAAAAGATGCTTCTTACGTTTGGCTTCATCAGCGAACACCAGGGATACGACTGGAAATGAGCAGAGAGACATGTCATCATACTGTCCATAACTCTATATCAGAGAGACATGTCATCATACTGTCCATAACTCTATATCAGAGAGACATGTTATCATACTGTCCATAACTCTATATCAGAGAGACATGTTATAATACTGTCCATAACTCTATATCAGAGAGACATGTTATCATACTGTCCATAACTCTATATCAGAGAGACATGTTATCATACTGTCCATAACTCTATATCAGAGAGACATGTTATCATACTGTCCATAACTCTATATCAGAGAGACATGTCATCATACTGTCCATAACTCTATATCAGAGAGACATGTCATCATACTGTCCATAACTCTATATCAGAGAGACATGTCATCATACTGTCCATAACTCTATATCAGAGACATGTTATAATACTGTCCATAACTCTATATCAGAGACATGTTATCATACAAATTATATAGGCCTTTTGCTGCATCACATCGCTGTCCATAACGGTGTACCATGACATAATCTTACCGTTCATATTTTTTCACTGATCATTATTTTGTTGTACAAGACGAACCCCCAGGAGAAAGTCCTTCTCTCCTGCTCTGCTAAGTTTAACACTGGAGAACATGGTTGCCATGGTGAGTCCTGCTCTATGTGTAACACTGGAGAACATGGTTGCCATGGTGAGTCCTGCTCTTTGTGTAACACTGGAGAACATGGTTGCCATGGTGAGTCCTGCTCTGCTAAGTTTAACATTGGAGAACATGGCTGACATGGTGAGTCCTGCTCTGTAGAATGTTGTTTATTGGAATGGAATCAAATATAAACCTTTTTCTGTTTTGTTAAGGAAGGGGTGACCTTCAGTGACCTGCTAGTGGGAACAGCCAGTGCAGCTTCCTGTCTAAATGAGGAAGTCCAACAAATAGTTTCCTGTCTCAAGAGGAAGTAATCCCCCCAAAAGTGTCGGTTGCGTTAACACATTTGTCAAACCAATCTTATGATTGATAGTACATTTTTAGTTTGATCGTTATTTTTTGCTGAATTGAATTAATGATAATTTGACAAGATTTTTAAACTCACATGCCAGCAACACCAATGCAGAGATTTGTTCCATTCTGATGGATCAGGTCTTGTTATCTATGAAACAGAACAGAGACAGTGATTAAATACACAAAGGGAGTATGACACAGTGTGACACACTATTCGTTTTAGTGGAATTCGGTAACTATAGGAAACGATGGATCTGTTTGTGGAGTTTCCTTTTCTCCTGTTATTTCGTATCTGACATTTTTGGACTGTACAAAGTGTGGGGGTCCAACCCTGCCTTCTGAAAAAGTGGCATCCCCCATGTAAATTATGCCCCTGAGTAATACCCTGACAGTCCTGCTTTGGTCTGAGTAGGTTGACATTGCGACTAGCTATGGGTTTAGAAACATAATCAAATTATGCATTTCAAAATGGACAACACAGCCTACTGGAGCTAGAGTCTCTGAGTGGACCGTATCGATCACGGGGGACATAACAATAAGACTCCAGACGTATCTCTACAGAACCAAACACCAAATTACATTAAGGCCTTCCCCTGCTCTGAACATTATTAGGTTAACTCTGTTCCAGCACAGTTTGTGTTTGTGTGTGTGTGTGTGTGTGTTTGTATGGGGGGTGGAGCGTGCAGCGTATATGTGTATGTGTGTGAGAGTGTGTGTGCGTATGTGTGTGAGAGAGTGTGTATGTTTGTGTGGGGGGGTGGAGCGTGTATTCGTATGTGTTTGAGTGTATGTGTGTGTGGGTAGGGGTGTGTGTGTGTGTGTGTGAGTGTGTGTATGTGTGTGAGTGAGCGTGTGTATGAGTGTGAGAGTGTGTGTGTGAGTGTGTGTGCTCATGGGATCATGTGTTGGCTATGCGGGTGTAAAGAGTGAGCTCTGATAAGCGTAGGACTCACAAAACCAGCTGATACCAGTTGTAATGTCAACAGGGGGACAGAGAGATAGAGAGAGAGAGAATAAGAGAGAGACAGAGTGAAAGACAGAGAAAGAGAGAAAAAGAGAGAGAATGAGATAGAATAAGACAGAGAGAAAGATAGAAAAAGAGAGATAAAGAGAGAGATAGAAAGAGAAGGCGAGGCCTGATGTAATGTTTGGCCTGACCTCAGAGCTGTTAGTGTACATGTCTGATCTAATGTGCTCTGGTACAAATGTCCTGACAGCCAAACAATGTAATACCACTGAACTAAAAGTTTAAGGAGAAACCATTACCTCATCCAACGTAATACCACTGAACTAAAAGTCTGGTGAGAAACCATTAACTCATCCCACTTCCTCTTCTAACGTGTCACTCCGGTTTCAGACGCATCCTCGGGCACTAATCATCCCCTCTGTATAGAAAACATTATGAATGCTTGGTGTTCTTTCGTTCCCTTTTAAAAAACTATTGCACTCTGAGGTTTTGCTGACTTTCTCTTCTAACCTACAGGCCATTGTTATGTTAGACAGTTACAGTGGGGGCGGGGCCAGTGATTGCAGACACCGCAAAGTTATGGTGGGGGCGGGGCCAGTGATAGCAGTAGTGAACCAGAAACCCTAGGTTTGAGGATTGGTTTCCCTACATAGCAGACACAGCAAAGTTACGGTGGGGGCGGGGCCAGTGATAGCAGACACTGCAAGGTTACGGTGGGGGCAGGGCCAGTGATAGCAGAGACAGCAAAGTTACGGTGGGGGCGGGGCCAGTGATAGCAGACACTGCAAAGTTACGGTGGGGGCGGGGCCAGTGATAGCAGAGACAGCAAAGTTACGGTGGGGGCGGGGCCAGTGATAGCAGAGACAGCAAAGTTACGGTGGGGATGGGTCCAGTGATAGCAGACACAGCAAAGTTACTGTGGGGATGGGTCCAGTGATAGCAGACACAGCAAAGTTACTGTGGGGATGGGTCCAGTGATAGCAGACACAGCAAAGTTACTGTGGGGATGGGTCCAGTGATAGCAGACACAGCAAGGTCATTCTTAGGGAACCATGTGTACTTGTTTACAGTACACACATCCAGAACAGAAGGACATGTGTGATAGGTAGATGGACACACGTATATGCTCCTTTGGGTTAGGTGGACATCTGTTAGGGTGCAAATCTGATCCTCATATCTATTTGTCTGATTACTATCATTTGTATTTCATAACGTAGTGATCTTTATCTATGGCCCATCAAAGAATAGCCAGCTATTGGCTGATCCGACCATGATGCCCAGAGCTGTTTCGGAAGGGTAACCATGCTGCAGAAATCAAACCACTCTCCAGGGATTTTCTCTTCCATATCCGATTGGAGCTCATTATAACAGAGAACAACATCCACTCTAACCACACACACACCCACATCCACACACACACACACACACACACACACACACACACACACACACACACACACACACACACACACACACACACACACACACACACACACACACACACACACACACACAGCAGTGTGTAGATGGGCACAGGGCTATTTGAACTGTCAAACTACTATGCCAATGTAACGGTGAGCTAAGGTTCCTGCTGCTGCCTCCTTCATTTAAATGCACACCTAGTCCTGTGCTGTACTGCCCCTAGTGGTCTAGAGGTCTCTCTCTCCTCTGTCCAGTGCTGTACTGCCCCTAGTGGTCTAGAGGTCTCTCCTCTGTCCTGTGCCGTACTGGGGGGAGGGGGGGGGGGGGTGCCTTTGGACAGAGAGAGATGAGACCATAACATCAGCTACAGGCTTTGGACAGAGGGAGATGAAACCATAACATCAGATACAGGCTTTGGACAGAGGGAGATGAAACCATAACATCAGATACAGGCTTTGGACAGAGGGAGATGAAACCATAACATCAGATACAGGGGACAGAGGGAGATGAAACCATAACATCAGCTACATCAGATTAAACCATAACATCTACAAGCTTTGGACAGAGGGAGATGAAACCACAACATCAGCTACAGGCTTTGGACAGAGGGAGATGAAACCATAACATCAGCTACAGGCTTTGGACAGAGGGAGGGGGGGGGCATAACATCAGCTACAAGCTTTGGACAGAGGGAGGGGGGGGGCATAACATCAGCAACAAGCTTTGGACAGAGGGAGGGGGGGGGTATAACATCAGCTACAAGCTTTGGACAGAGGGAGGGGGGGGGCATAACATCAGCTACAAGCTTTGGACAGAGGCAGGGGGGGGGCATAACATCAGCTACAGGCTTTAGACAGAGGGAGGGGGGGCATAACATCAGCTACAAGCTTTTAGACAGAGGGAGGGGGGGGTATAACATCAGCTACAGGCTTTAGACAGAGGGAGATGAGACCATAACATCAGCTACAGGCTTTGGACAGAGGGAGGGGGGGGGCATAACATCAGCTACAGGAGTTGGACAGAGAGAGA
The DNA here is from genome assembly GCA_026901105.3 of Galaxias olidus. Lineage (NCBI taxonomy): Eukaryota > Metazoa > Chordata > Actinopteri > Galaxiiformes > Galaxiidae > Galaxias > Galaxias olidus. Next base: position 24,501 of record JAPMUY010006698.1, read on the forward strand.
TGAGACCATAACATCAGCTACAGGAGTTGGACAGAGAGAGATGAGACCATAACATCAGCTACAGGCTTTAGACAGATGAAGATGAAACCGTAATCCCTAACACCATGGAGGGGCATGTTTGCTGCATGGTATCCATGTCGCCAGAAGTCTGTGCGTGACGATATGAGTGGTGCCCAATGGAAGCATGGAACCCCATGACAACAGCGCTTGGTTCTGGCACGGCTGCACCACTGTAGTCCTGGGAGAATGAGTGTCGTGCCCTGTGGCAGAGCGGACACATGACGGGCTGACACAAGCCCTACGGTTCATTTGCATACGTAAACATGGCCAGATCAGCGGCTGTAGGTCGGACCAGTCATGTGATCCGAGAAGGGGCAACGATAAACAAAGCATACATTTCCATGTCCTTCAGCAGGAATACCACGGTCCCTCTGAGCGTTTCCTAGTAGTTACTGATTCTCTGGAGGGAAAGATAAAAGAGGGAGCAACAAGAGGAGATAACCAAGAAGAAGAATGAAAGTCAATGAGTGGTGAAACATTTACCAACTATATCAAAGAACCTCCCTCCACCCTGGCTGTCTGTGTCTTTAAGCAGCTAAACTCTGAGAGTTATAGCACCCAAGGATATAGTGTGGACTAAAAGTGTGCTGTCTGTGTCTTAAGTAGCTAAACTCTGAGAGTTATAGGACACAAGGATATAGTGTGGACTAAAAGTGTGCTGTCTGTGTCTTAAGTAGCTAAACTCTTAGGACATAAGGAAATAGTGTGGACTAAAAGTGTGCTATCCATCTGTGTCTTTAAGCAGCTCCCCTGGACGGGATCATCCTGGAGAGGAGAACCCTCCTCCCCTCCCTCTCTCCCCCAGCAACACGGCCCAACACAGGGGGGAATGCAGATGGCAGGCCCCTAAGTCTGGAGGCTTTACGTTACCCCAGAGACAGAGACAGATAAATACAGAGAAACGGACAAATAGGGAGACGGCTAGAGAGACAGAGACAGATAAATAGAAGGAAACGGACAGATAAGGAGACGGCTAGAGAGACAGAGACAGATAAATACAGAGAGACGGACAAATAGGGAGACGGCTAGAGAGACAGAGACAGATAATTAGAAGGAAACGGACAGATAAGGAGACGGCTAGAGAGACAGAGACAGATAAATACAGAGAGACGGACAAATAGGGAGACGGCTAGAGAGACAGAGACAGATAAATACAGAGAAACGGACAAATAGGGAGACGGCTAGAGAGACAGAGACAGATAAATAGAAGGAAACGGACAGATAAGGAGACGGCTAGAGAGACAGAGACAGATAAATACAGAAGTAAAGAGATATGGATGTGAATACATAGGAGAGGTAGAGTTAGGTAAAAAGAAAAAAGAAACTTGGATTGGAATGACTGTAGGGGGGGGGGGGGGACAGGGAGATGAAAATATGGAGAAAGAGAGGGAGTGGGAGAGTGAAAGAATGTTTTCTCTCTTTTCTCCCCTGTAGTGTTTCAGATTCCTTTACAAAACCAATGTTAGTGAAAGGCGGAGCGGGCTGGAGGACGGTTTAAGAGCTCTGCTCTATGAGAACTCTGCTCTCTGTTATATCTCTGCTCTATGAGAACTCTGCTCTGTTATATCTCTGCTCTATGAGAACTCTGCTCTCTGTTATACTTCTGCTCTGCACTTGACTAAATTCTACAGGTCTGTGGTGGTTCCACAATTCTATTTGTTCCACAGTTCTATTTGTTCCGAAGTTCTATTTGTTCCATAGTTCTATTTTTTCCACAGTTCTATTTGTTCCATAGCTCTATTCGTTGTAGTCAGTCAGTCAGTCAGCTATGTAGGAGAATGTGGGAGTGTGTGCGTGTGTGTGTGTGTGTGTGTGAGTGCGTGTGCATGTGTGGCTGTTATTCTCCTCTGCCTCCATGAACAAAGAGAAGGTGAGAAACTGAGAACAACAGCTGACTGACTGACTAATAGTACAGATTATCCTACAATAGTTTCATGGTCTATTAGTTAATACCAAAGAAAGTTGACTATTAGTGAAGATTTATCCTACAATAGTTTCATGGATTTATCCTACAATAGTTTCATGGATTTATCCTACAATAGTTTCATGGATTTATCCTACAACAGTTTCATGGATTTATCCTACAATAGTTTCATGGATTTATCCTACAATAGTTTCATGGATTTATCCTACAATAGTTTCATGGATTTATCCTACAATAGTTACATGGATTTATCCTACAATAGTTTCATGGATTTATCCTACAATAGTTTCATGGATTTATCCTACAATAGTTCCATGGATTTATACTACAATAGTTTCATGGATTTATCTTACAATAGTTTCATGGATTCATCCTACAATAGTTACATGGATTTATCCTACAAAAGTTTAATGAATTCATCCTACAATAGTTTAATGGATAGTTTAGGGGATTGAGCTAGCAGTAGTTTAAGAACTATTGAATGGATTCTAATGGATTCTACTCTATGAGATTCAAAGTCTCCAACGAGATTCATAGTTTAGATACATAAACACACAAAAACAACACATTCATATAGAAACATCTGCTGCCATTATAAATGGCATGCAGCTAATTCCAGCTTCTACTGCTGCATGACTTCTCTCCATGCCTCTGGGGTAGATATGTATGTCATACAATACCGCTGACAGCTTGTCAGGTTCAGAAGAAAAGCCTCTCCCCTCGACAGCTGTGTGAGTGTGTGTCTGGGTCTGTGTGTGCGTGTGCGCGTGTGTGTGTGCGCCCTACCTAAATATAACAAACATCCACTTTGTTCTCTTAAAGTATGACAACGTTTTAGTTTTCGTTTACGCACTGTGTAAGTGTGTGTGTGCGCATTGTATATTACAGTGTGTATTACAGTTCAGTACAGTGTGTGTGTGTGTGTGTGTATTGTATATTACAGTGTGTATTACAGTTCAGTACAGTGTGTGTGTGTGTGTGTGTGTGTGTGTGTGTGTGTGTGTGTGTGTGTGTGTATAGCCGGTTCATGGCCATAATGGAATTGGGGTCTGGCGAACACAGGATTCCAGAACGCTTCTAATTTAAGAACAAAACATACCAATGAGAACCGCCTGGGGTACACCACACACACACACACACACACACACATTAACCCTAACCAGCTGGGGTACTCCTTTGAAGTGCAGAAACACACACACAGAAAAACATCTTTCCTGCCAGACCTACACTTTAGTCCCATTAGTTTAGTTTTGTATTGGTCCATAATGTCTGCATGCAGCCGACACGGCAAATCTAGTTTACCTTTGTGCTCAGTGTTTAAGAGAGGACATTAGTTTACCTTTGTGCTCAGTGTTTAAGAGAGGACATTAGTTTACCTTTGTGTTGAGTGTTTAAGAGAGGACATTAGTTTACCTTTGTGTTCAGTGTTTAAGAGAGGACATTAGTTTACCTTTGTGTTGAGTGTTTAAGAGAGGACATTAGTTTACCTTTGTGTTCAGTGTTTAAGAGAGGACATTAGTTTGAGTCATGGCAGTTCTATCTGTCACTGTTACAAGGTTCAGTTGTTGGTCAGTGAGCTAAAGAACATCTAGCAGTGTCCTGAACTACAGTGTGTCATCTAGACAGTCATGGAGAGGAAGACGAGGGAGGAGGAAGGAGGTGGAGGCAATTAAGGATGGAGGGAAGGAGCGAGGGAGAGAAGAGGTTAGAAGAGAAAGAGAGCAGGAGGAGTGTCAGAGGAGGAGTGCTATGAAAAGAGGAAGTGGAACATACCGCATGGGTGAGTCATCACCACGACAACCAACCACTACGCTAGAGAACAACAGCAGCACATGGACTGACTGACTGGCTGACTGACTGACTGGCTGACTGACTGACTGACTGGCTGGCTGGCTGACTGACTGGCTGGCTGACTAGCTGACTGGCTGGCTGGCTGACTGACTGGCTGGCTGACTGGCTGGCTGGCTGACTGACTGGCTGGCTGACTGACTGACTGACTGACTGGCTGGCTGGCTGACTGACTGGCTGGCTGACTAGCTGACTGGCTGGCTGGCTGACTGACTGACTGGCTGGCTGACTAGCTGACTGGCTGGCTGACTGACTGGCTGGCTGACTGACTAGCTGACTGGCTGACTGGCTGACTGACCTATTCCTAGGGTTAGGGTTAGGGTCACACCCCTTATCCTGGTCTAGCGGGTATGCCTGTGCTCTGACCTATCCCCAGGGTTTTTATTCTGGAATGTGTCCCAAAAAGCTTTCACTACCTTGTGCTCACAAAGAGCCAGGGGAACCCTCATCGCCAGGGAAACCCTCATCGCCATGGGAACCCTCATCGCCAGGGAAACCCTGGTCGCCAAGGATAAATAGATTAAAGGAACGAGTGTAAAGGGAGTACGATGGAAAAATAGCATCCATTACATACGCCTTCGCTTTCTTTCTTTCTTTCTTTCTTTCATACAAACAATAGTTATTTTTCAGACTCATCACAGTTTGTGTAAGGAGGGTAATGCTGCTGGTACACTCTCCCCTTCCTGCTTGTTCCTCTTCTATCCTGTTATAGTGCAGCGCTGCTGTTGCTGCACAGCTTTATCTGTGAGGCGAGGTGACACTGAGAAGTGATAATAAGGTGTAATCATACCTCTCACCTTTCCTCTCTCCGCATGCACTTCTCTTTCTCACTCCTTTTTTGTCTATTCCCCCCCCTCTCTCTCTCTCTCTCTCTCTCTCTGTACCTGTGATAATGTGACAGTGTGAGAAAGCACAAGGCTTTATGGTCCCTCTCCAAGCTATTGACCTCTGACCTTATCCTTCTTATCCTATCTCACTGCCGGTACGCCACACACACACACACACACACACACACACACACACACACACACACACACACACACACACACACACACACACAGACTGTCTATCCCTGCGTCAATGAACTCTGACCTTATCCATCTTATCCTGTCTTACTGCTGGTGCACCGCAGCCTTCTAATCGACCAGGTTCAAAGAGTGAAGGAAGTCCTTTTTTTTAGAAGGGAATTTATTAAATGTTTGTTAAATAATAACTCAACTCAAGTCTGACAGTCAAGCCAAAGCAGGTAGAATGTGGAGATAATCAATATTATTTAATTTAGAGAAAGGTTGATCAAGGTCTTTCAAAGAATAAAGTCATGAAGTAATTTTGTGCCATGGTAAAATCTGTTCCTGAATACTTGGATGACAGACAGGGTGCAGTCTATAGTTCCTTTACATCAAGATTACACCAAAGACCAGAGAGAAAAGGAAAGGAAAGAAGGATGGATGTGGAGATAGGAGAGGTAATAGGCATCCAAGTGTACTTGTTCTACTCCACTCCGCCTCTTGAGGCGTTCTACACTACCGGATCCCATATAAAAAAACTGACTCCAGCTGCCTGAAAGCAAGTCATCTTTAACCCATCCATACTGCAGACGCTGTCTTACGTTATCTTACAATCACTACTGGCTTATGTCTTATCGTCGTGGTGCTGGTTAACTGAAACAAGGAGCACGAGCGGAGCGCTACAGGGTACAATGACAGTTACCAACTGAACTGACCAACTGCGTAGCTTTTTATTTAAGATGCCACGAGGAAAGCGTGTTTAGACTGGTAGGAGAGTTTTTCAATCTTCAGTCATGTAGAGCCTATCCTCCTCAAAGGTTAACCTCGTGCTATACACTTTTTACGCACAGTTGGCACAGGAACGCATGTCCGTACATTGGTCCTAATTAGCAGCATGGGACTAGCGAAACAAAACGTGCTTCTTTCCGAGTTTTTCGGCAAAAACATTTTGGTAGCCACATTTGAACAGAAAACTAGCTTATCTATCCCAAATATGAGGATATTAGCAATTCAAAAGTTAATGGTTTGATACAATCTTGTACTATTTTAAAAACGAGTAGTGGTTACGATATGACGCATCTTCAATATGTCTAAGATTCCATCTAGCCTGTAAAAAACAAAAACAAAAAAAAAGCTCGGAAGCGCGGCGAAGTGGGTTAGGGTCACCAAACAAGTTTCCACAAATAAGAAATGGAACAAACTGTTTGTTCACTTAAATAGGCTATAACCTTTATTGTATTACTATATTGCCTTATTTTGGCTCCCAACAAACTCAAAAGCTTACCTTCCGACGCGTTGAATCCAAATGGATGACCGCGAGCAGAAGTGAAATATGAGGAAATCTTTGGCGTGCAGCGACAGACACGGAGCGACACAATGAACTGTAGCGAGGCTATTGCCTTTGAAAGTCAAACACTGCCAACACCCTTCCACCGCTGACGCGCAACAGGTTTGGCAGGGGCTGAAAAGGGGCTGAGTTTAAACGGTGCTGTTAGGGGATCACTAGCGTTGTCTAGGACGAGAAGCCGCGTGCGGTAATTATATCGAGAACAGAATTGTGTTCATTTTGATGGCCGTTTCCACAACAAAGCATTCCGTAAATAAAACTATGTATTATATCATCCTAACCACACGTCTTTCCACACTGCATTTCTGTCTCGTGCACCAATACTGTGGGACTGTCTTCTGAAAACAAAACAAAAAGGCTTTGTTTGGACGGAATGTAGTAGCAGTAGAACTAATCACTTGAATATATTACACATATACATATATCCTTCCTCAGCTTACATCATGTTATTTTTGAACTGTTCAGAATAGGTACATTCACTCATCACTTTTGAAGAAAGAATTTGAACAAATTCAAATTATTTGACTACATTTTGGTGTAGTTCTGTAATTTTTGATAATTGAAATGTTTGACCACTGTACATGTAAATGGTTATGCTCTTGGGATTATTGATTTTATATTTGTATTTTCAACCACAAAGGTACTTCAATTTACTTAACTAACAAATATTCAATCATGCAACTGCCAAACACAGACAGGTTCCCTTATTACGTCATAGCCAGAGAAGTTCTTTGAATCTTACACCACAACTTTCTCACATGATTTGATTTGATCAATACAAGTTGAAATGTGATTGAAACTTGTTGCAACCCCCCCATACATGCCAGCCCCCCCCCCCCCCTTTCTTCCAGCCTGCCAATCATCCTCCTCTCTCCAGTCTGAGTGAGCTGGTCACTGCAGGTCCTTCTCAAGCCTCACTGTGTTCTTCTTCAGCATTTCTTTATAGAGACAAAATGAAAGAGCAACTTTTATTATGAAGGTTTTCATAAAAGTGATAATGGAAAGATTTCAGATTTATAAAATGTATAAAAAACGTTGTAAAAAACATTCTTATAGCCACAAGGAAACGGATGTACCTGTGTGGGTATCACCACACAGGAGAGATAGGAGACATGATAATAATAGATTATAAATAAGAGAGAGAGAGGAGAATATTCACGTTTATTGAACGCACGAGAGAGAGGAGAGTTATTTATACCCATAAGGTTAAACAAATCATGTGGAAATTATAGAGGAGAAGAGTGAGTCAGACCACACAGGTTTAGGGAGGAAGATATCTTTTGTCACACTGTTTTTTCCCTTTATGACTGAAGCTTATTGTCATTGGTTTGATTGGTAACAGCACACACTATCCCTGTACCCATGATGTCATTCCCAAGAGTCCCTGATGGAATGAAGAGACAAAAGAATGGAAGAAAATAGAGGAAGACAGGAAGTGTAAAGATTATATCGTTTACTTACTTATTCCCAGTGCATTTGTTATCTGCAAAGAAAAGCAGCGTTTTATTAGGACATGGTAAACACACTGTTTTAGTTTAATTTGTATTTCCTTGTGTTTCATTAGGAAATGGTAAACACACTGTTTTAGGATAATTTGTATTTCATTTTGTTTCATTAGGAAATGGTAAACACACTGTTTTAGGATAATTTGTATTTCATTTTGTTTTATTATGAAATGGTAAACACACAAGATAACTTTGATTCCTGTATTTCATTTAACAGAAGAGCCAAACAGATAATCGTTTTACTATTAGAGAGTTCCAATGACATCACAATCGGCGACACCATATTTGACTTCTGGCAGACTTTAGGTTATTCAGGGTATTGACCCTATTCTAAGCATTATGGGTAACAGTCTATTTTGAGGTGAAACAGGAAGGAAAATAAGAGTGACTTGAATGACTGAACTGTGTACACAAGTTTATACATGCCCTTTGCTCACCACTATGAACAGCTAGTGCAGCTATAGCCAGTGTGTGTGGCTTGCTTTAGACTGCTCTACTCTCACCACAGTGACCGGTGTGTGTGTGGATTCTCTTGTCTCTGTGTCAGTGTGGGAACTCATGAGGTTTAGGTGTTTGGGTCAATATTAATGGTCTATTCCAGTGCTTAAAGAGTGAAAATTAAATGGCTGGCCAAACAGAAGTGAATGGTGAGTTGTAGATGGGTGCGTCACTTCCCAACTGCAAATATTATAATATTGTATAGTAATGTTGCTAAGGAGACAGAGTGCAAGGAGTGTACTTACAGAACAACACAATGAAAGCCCCAACCACTAACATGCCAGTGAACACCAGCCCTCCAATCCGTAGTCTCTCATAGTCTACAGGATGAGAACAGGAAGTCACTGAATATTACATATGATTATCTAGAACTGGAAATTAGATTATCTAATAGATGTTCATTTCTAAAATGAATCCATCGTCTCTCATAATCTAGAGGAAGAGAACAGGTAATCACATCATATTACATTATCTAGAACTGGAAATTTGATCTAATAGATGATTTCATAATACGCATTTCTAATAGCTATGTTACACATTCTGCCAGAAGGTAACATCATGAAAACAGCCATTCTTTACTTGTTTCAGGATTCAAGATTCAACTAGCTACACATAAAACAGGTTCTCACTGATGCACAGGCTGGTGTGAAATATGTATTCCCAAATGATATCAATATTATGGGATGTCACTGATAACCTGCATGCTTCCTTGTTTATGTAATCTGATTAATTTCAATCTTAAAAGAGATGACAGATTGTCATGAGGGAAATAGTGAGTGTACTGCATGTGGCTCTGGAGAGGGACAAGGTGAAATAGTGAGTGTACTGCATGTGGCTCTGGAGAGGGACAAGGTGAAAGAGTGAGTGTACTGTGGCTCTGTAGAGGGACAAGGTGAAATAGTGAGTGTACTGTGGCTCTGGAGAGGGACAAGGTGAAATAGTGAGTGTACTGCATGTGGCTCTGGAGAGGGACAAGGTGAAATAGTGAGTGTACTGCATGTGGCTCTGGAGAGGGACAAGGTGAAATAGTGAGTGTACTGCATGGCTCTGTAGAGGGGCAAGGTGAAATAGTGAGTGTACTGCATGTGGCTCTGTAGAGGGACAAGGTGAAATAGTGAGTGTACTGCATGTGGCTCTGGAGAGGGACAAGGTGAAATAGTGAGTGTACTGCATGTGGCTCTGGAGAGGGACAAGGTGAAATAGTGAGTGTACTGCATGTGGCTCTGGAGAGGGGCAAGGTGAAATAGTGAGTGTACTGCATGTGGCTCTGGAGAAGGACAAGGTGAAATAGTGAGTGTACTGCATGTGGCTCTGTAGAGGGACAAGGTGAAATAGTGAGTGTACTGCATGTGGCTCTGGAGAGGGACAAGGTGAAATAGTCAGTGTACTGCATGTGGCTCTGGAGAGGGACAAGGTGAAATAGTGAGTGTACTGTGGCTCTGGAGAGGGACAAGGTGAAATAGTGAGTGTACTGCATGTGGCTCTGCAGAGGGACAAGGTGAAATAGTGAGTGTACTGTGGCTCTGGAGAGGGACAAGGTGAAATAGTGAGTGTCCTGCATGTGGCTCTGTAGAGGGACAAGGTGAAATAGTGAGTGTACTGCATGTGGCTCTGGAGAGGGACAAGGTGAAATAGTGAGTGTACTGCATGTGGCTCATGTGGCTCTGGAGAGGGACAAGGTGAAATAGTGAGTGTACTGTGGCTCTGGAGAGGGACAAGGTGAGGAAAGAGTTACTTACTGTAAACAAATGGATCTGCAGGCGACATCAGGAGAGAGGGAGGGCAATAGATGAAGGAGGAGAAAACAGAGGAGGGGAACAGAGGTAGATTAGGGAGGGGCAGCAGGGGAAAGGGTAGGAAAAAAATGGAAAGAGGGAGAGAAAATCCAACATTAGAGAGACAAATCACTTTTATCACTCTGTAGTCTCATTTCCACTGTCACTACCAAGCAGGGCTCAGCAGGGACCTTTTCACTATAGACCAAATAATAATAATAATAATAATAATAATTATTATTATTATTATTATTATTATTAATATTAACACTAATAAAAATAATAGTAATAATAATAATAATAGTATATTTATTAATAATTATTATAAATAATAATAATACATGATTAATAATTACTATTGTCTACCCCTTTCAGAAAAGGGGCTTGTTTTCAATAAAACAAAATAGTTATTCAAACTGTTATCTGCATGTTGTTTTGATCAGGAATAATACAGGTCAGCCCTGCTTTGCCCAGTGATGGAAATAAAGTAATAATTTAATAAAAATAAACTTTGCTCCTTCATTTGGAAACGTCCCCGGCATGCATCCTGGCCCAACCAGTCACGCAACCTTTTAAAACATATCTTACTTGCTTCAGTGTCCGCAAAGAGGGCAAAGAGAACTGTACAAAAGAAGAAGAACAAAAAAAAAGGGTTTTGGAATAATATTTTGCGTGTGCGCCCTCTAGGGGTCAGTTTAAGGTCAATCTTCATTACGTCAGTGTCCTGAATAACTTGTGTTGTTGTTGTTGTTGTTGTTGTTGTTGTTGTTGATATTTACCTGTTAGCAGGACGAGGGTGGACTGGAGGCTCATCTTCAACACACTGACTAACAGAGAGACACAGTTAGAGGAGGCACTCCCGATAGAAACAGAAAATCAAACTACCGAAAATAGTCCATGTGTCATCAGAACTACTCCGTTCTATGACAATTCTACAATGATCCGACCCTACAGTGTACAGGTGAAGGCTATACATCCAGGATCACACCTTAGGAACACACACACACACACGTTCAAACGTGCCGTTATACAACCCTTCGTCAATGCGTGTTGTTGGTAGTTTCATTTCCAGACAAACAGTTGTTGCTGTAAACAGTTGTTGCTCTAGTCATTTGTTTCCTCTACAGTGCTATTGGTACACTTGAAGCAGGTACGATCATATCTTATCACATATCTTACAGAGCCTTTTAAAACCAGAGCCATTTTAAAACAAAACTGCAGTGACTCTTCTACCATTCAAAGGGTTGCCGTGGGGACCACAGTCAGAGCATTTTCTTTGTCCCCACTTCCATATCTCTCTCTCTCTCTCTCTCTCTCTCTCTCTCTCTCTCTCTCTCTCTCTGTCTCTCTCTCTCTCTCTCTCTCTCTGTCTCTCTCTCTCTCTCTCTCTCTCTCTCTCTCTCTCTCTCTCTCTCTCTCTCTCTCTCTCTCTCTCTCTCTCTCTCTCTCTCTCTCTCTCTGTCTCTCTCTCTCTGTCTCTCTCTCTCTCTCTCTCTGTCTCTCTCTCTCTCTCTCTCTCTCTCTCTCTCTCTCTCTCTCTCTCTCTCTCTCTCTCTCTCTCTCTCTCTCTCTCTCTCTCTCTCTCTCTCTCTCTCTCTCTCTCTCTCTCTCTCTCTCTCTCTCTCTCTCTCTCTCTCTCTCTCTCTCTCTCTCTCTCTCTCTCTCTCTCTCTCTCTCTGTCTTTCTCTCTATCTCTCTCTCTCTCTCTCTGTCTGTCTCTCTCTCTCTCTGATCTAGTCTCTCTCTCTCTCTCTCTCTCTCTCTCGCTCTCTCTCTCTCTCTCTCTCTCTCTCTCTCTCTCTCTCTCTCTCTCTCTCTCTCTCGCTCTCTCTCTCTCTCTCTCTCTCTCTCTCTCTCTCTCTCTCTCTCTCTCGCTCTCTCTGGCTCTGCTTGACCTTGTTGGTTGACCTTGATTTGAAAGAGTGACCAATGCTAATGCTATATTGCCCACAAGCCTGGATGGTATACAGTGTGTTTGCATGGAGTAATAGCAACGTTTTCCCAACATATCCCCATAGATCATACCCACAATAAAATCCATTCATTGTCCAATAGTAACACCAGTAAAGATTGTTGACCTTCCCCAGAAACAGAAGACTGTTGTTGCTGTGTACGCAGTAGAGGTGCACTCTGGGATGTTGATAGAGACAACAGAGCAGAGAGAAGCCTTGGAAAGGAACAACGCAGGTTCCAGCACGTAACCTTCACCCAAACGTATCCTCAACCTTCACCCAAACATTTCCTCAACATTCACCCAAACGTATCCTCGACGCACACACAAACGTTTCCTCAACCTTCACCCAAACGTATCCTCAACCTTCACACAAACATTCCCTGAACCTTCACCCAAACGTTTCCTCAATCTTTATCCAAACATTGGATAACAGTCTCCTCAACCTTCACCAAACTCCTGAGAAACATCTCCTAAACCTTCACACGACGCTTTAGAAACATCTCCTAAACCTTCACACGACGCTTTACCAGCTTCTCCTTAACCCTCACCCAATGCTTGTGCAATTCCTCTTAAATGTTCACACAACGCTGGATAAACATCTCCTAAACCTCACACAGCATGACGTAGAGACAGCATGTTTAGGAAATGCAATATCCCCATTCCTCTCTCTCTCTCTCTCTCTCTCTCTCTCTCTCTCTCACTGTACTGCACTGTAGCTCAGTGGGCACCAGTTAGCTGGACGTCTGGCTATAACCTGACAAGGTCAAAGCGAAAAGGTCAAACGCCGTCACGACAAGACATGCTCTAGTCATCTTTGAATTGATGAGCCAACCTTGTAGCTGCAGGTAACATTTACACTTTAAAGTACATTCAGTGGTCGCTTTCATTTAAAGCTGCAAATAAAACATGTATTGAACCCTGCTAGCTAAACCCCACACATGCATCCCTGTAACAATTGTCCAGCTAAGAGCAGTACAGATGTTTCTTTTGCAAATATATATTTACTATTTCTAATATCTAGGTTTGAAACTATTTGTTTGAGTTAATATGAAGAGAGTGTTTTTTTTAGAACCCACACAACCCACACACACACACACACACACACACACACACACACACACACACACACACACACATATTTCCTGGTCCATACCTGAGCTGAAGGTCTGCTCGTCTTGGCCAGAGGTTCTAAAAGGTTTGAGGGCTACAATCTATAACCTTACCAGTTGTACCTGACCAGGTATCCTGGCTCCGCCCACGTGTTGAAACTATAAACACTTATGAGGGTACAGATGCCTGTGTGTGTGTGTGTGTGTGTGTGTGTGTGTGTGTGTGTTTAGAGGGTAAACAAAAAAACAGTCTTTGGTAACACAACCTCAACCTGTGTGTTTGTATGAGAGGCCGAGAGAGAGAGACGAGACAAGAAAAACGAAACAGTCACAGGGGGAGTTAAAACAGAAGTAAAAGAAAAAGAGATTACAGACAGAAAGAACGAAAGAAAGAAAGAAAGAAAGAAAGAAAGAAAGAAAGAAAGAAAGAAAGAAAGAATGTTTCTTCTAAGGTATTTGTGTTCTGAGACTGCTGGGGGTTAATGGTGGCAGACTTCAGATTTAGAATAAAAATGGCTACAGGAAGTGGAGTGACCTCACTTGCTTTCTCTCTCTGTCTCTTATCACCGTGCGTATCATTTCTAACAAGAGCCATGTGGCACTAGCATGTGTTGGTATGTGTGTGAAAGACAGAGAAAGAGGAGAGAGAGAGAGAGAGAGAGAGAGAGAGAGAGAGAGAGAGAGAGAGAGAGAGAGAGAGAGAGAGAGAGAGAGAGAGAGAGGGAGAGAGAGAGAGATAAAGTAGTGTGTTTGAGAGAGAGAGAGAGAGAGAGAGAGAGAGAGAGAGAGAGAGTGAGAGAGAAGTAGAGAAGAGAGAGAGAGAGAGAGAGAGAGAGAGAGAGAGAGAGAGAGAGAGAGAGAGAGAGAGAGAGAGAGAGAGTATAGCTGTGTTTCATAACTGACATGGTGACATGTTGAGAGAGAGAGAGAGAGAGACAGAGAGAGAGAGAGAGAGAGAGAGAGAGATGATCAGAGAGAGAGAGAGAGAGAGAGAGAGAGAGAGAGAGAGAGAGAGAGAGAGAGAGAGAGAGAGAGAGAGAGAGAGAGAGAGAGAGAGAGAGAGAGAGAGAGAGAGAGAGAGACGGAGGGAGAGAGAGAGAGAGAGAGAGAGAGGGAGGGAGAGGGAGAGAGAGAGACAGAGAGAGGAAGGAGAGAGAACTGTAGTGGTCAGTGTTGGCCATAGGCAGACACAAAACACATTGTCTCCGTGGTCGTCACGAATCTGATTATAATTCTCTATCGATCATCATTGTGCCCACTACAGCCACTTCTCCAAACATTTAGTCCTCAAATGAAACGATACAATGCTTTGAGATGTTTCCTGTACACACTTAATGATTTCCTGTCAGCCAGCATGCATTAGGAGAAGGTGTGGCCTTTTTCCAAATACTTTCTCTTTTAGACGGAGCTCTGGAAATATCCACCCCCCTCCCCCATGGCAGACTGTGTAACAGGGTTTATTTGTCCTTCAGTTTCTTCAGCCATGGGGGTCGTGACCTTTTGTATGGTGTTACTTTTGTGTGTTTAGCTCACACGATGGACACCAAACCACATTCCAATTCATCATTTATTTTCAACGATTTTTAATGTGTGCAGTTTGTCCTGCAAACACGTTGTGAAAAATTATGTAAATATTAATGATGGGACTTATTTGAATTAACCATCATTCTTAGAACTTGAAACTGACTGTTACAGTCTTTGTAATGATGCCTGTCTGTTTGACAAAAAGACACAACCACACACAGCCCACAGGCCCACACACACACACAAACACACACACACACACACACACACACACACACACACACACACACACACACACACACAGGTTATCAGGAAGGAGCTTGCCGAAGTAGAGGACGCACACACACACACACACACACACACACACACACACACACACACACACACACACACACACACACACACACACACACACACACACACACACACACACATTTCTTTTGGTAGTGCCACTAGGTGTTTTGTTTAACACTAAACAAAGCTAAAGGTGTGATTGATGGATCTCTGTGTATCTCAGTCTAAATGCTCATCTCATTTTCAGAGCTTAGTGCTTTTCTGCTCATTAAAGTTTTCCTGCTAAGAAACTACAAACAACATTGATTTTATTTTATATTTTATTTCTATAAAGTTAGTTCACTTTGTAGTAAAATGCATATATTTTCAAATCAAAAACGGAATGAATGTCATATTTAAAAAAATGCAATAGATTCGGACAGGCAGGCAGGCAGGCAGGCAGACAGACAGACAGGCAGGCAGGCAGGCAGACAGGCAGGCAGGCAGACAGGCAGACAGGCAGGCAGACAGGCAGACAGACAGGCAGACAGGCAGGCAGGCAGACAGGCAGGCAGACAGGCAGGCAGGCAGACAGGCAGGCAGGCAGACAGACAGGCAGACAGGCAGGCAGACAGACAGGCAGACAGACAGACAGGCAGGCAGGCAGACAGACAGGCAGACAGGCAGACAGACAGACAGACAGGCAGGCAGGCAGGCAGACAGGCAGACAGGCAGGCAGACAAGCAGGCAGGCAGGCAGGCAGGCAGACAGATGGGAGACAGACAGGGTAAAGAAGAGGGGATGAGAGGAGGAGTGTGTATGTGTTCTTTCCTCTTTCCAGCTGAGTCAACACAACGCACCACAGCCCCTCTGCACTAAGCCCAGGAGAGCTGCCCCCTGTGGATACCCTCACACACACCACTCTCTGCTGCCCCCTGTGGATACCCTCACACACAACACTCTCTGCTGCCCCCTGTGGATACCCTCACACACCACTCTCTGCTGCCCCCTGCAACAACCTGTGTGTGTGTGTGTGTGTGTGTGTGTGTGTGTGTGTGTGTGTGTGTGAGTGTGTGTATGAGTGTGCCTCTTTGTGTGGCTGTGTGTGTGTGTGGTGTGTCTCTCTCTCTCTCTCTGAGTGTGTGAGTGTGTGTATGTCTGTGTGTGTGTCTCTCTCTCTCTCTGTGTGTCCGTGTGTGTGTGTGTGTGTGAACTCTCCCCTGGTGATACACTGTGACGGCCTGCCCTGACTGTGCGTGCTGCAGGTGTCACAACACAGAGAACCTGAGGGTCACGACCCTACAGCTATTCCATGATAGAAAGCCTAGGCATTTGAAAACACAGTTCCACTTCATTTAGATTTCATCCATATACACATAACACAGATAGTATAGCTGTAATATAATCCAATATAATAATAGTGAAGACAATGTATTTTAAAGTGCATGCGTTTCTACTTCAGGATTCAAGACTTCCCCTTACACTGCTCTCCTCTGGACAGAGAGAGTAACTGCAAACATTTTGACAGGAAAACTGCTAACTGGCTTAAAGTGGTATGTACTCAAATGAACAGAGAGGGAGGGAAAAGAAACATTTCTAACTACAGCACAAAGTCACTTCCATATTAGAAGATTGTATACAGATCAACAATAAATCACTTCCATATAAATCCTATATGGAGGATTTGTCCTACAGAAGATACAGATGCATGTCAGTAACATCTTAACAGTGGTTTCTCTAGTCTTTGGTGACAATGCTGATGTCATCATTGTCCTCATCTTTCCCCCCTGAAGGAACACAGAAAATAGATTAGTCTTTAATTTTGTTTTAATATCCAGAAAATAGATTAGTCTTTCATTTTGTTCAGATATCCTTTGTCCATGGACATCCTCTCCAACAGAGGGCGCTCTAACGCAGCTGCTGAGCTTGAACGTTCAAAGGCCATCATTCGAATTTCAGTGATTCTATGCAGAAAATAGATGGAAGATTTTCTACACTATCCATTCAATCACTTATGCTGTCATGACTCGGGGAGAAGCCGTGTGCGTGTGTGTGTTGTGGGTGTGTGTGTAGGACTGCTCCGCTGGGGAGCTGAGGGGAAAGGTCAAGGCGGTTGGGGGAACACTCACTGAAAATCCTCTGCAGTCTGGGGGAGCGCTGCACAGCCAGGTAGGCCAGGACGATGAGCACCAGCACCCCAAAGAACCCTCCTAAGACACAGGCTACCATGGTGGTGCTGTGTGCTTGTGTGTGTGTGTGTGTGTGTGTGTGTGTGTGTGTGTGTGTGTGTGTGTGTGTGTGGGAGAGAGGAGGACAGAGAGAGGAGAGAGAGAGGAGGGGAGGAGAGAGGAGGAGGAAGAGAGAGGGAAAGGAGAGAGAGGAGGGGGAGAGAGAGGAGGAGGCTAGGAGGGAAGAGGGGAGGGAGGGAGGAGGGAGAGAGAAGAGGAGGGAGGGGAGGGGGAGGAGAGGGAGAGGAGAGAGGAGGGGGGAGAGAGGAGGAGGGAGGTAGGGAGGGAGAGAGGGGAGGGGAGGGAGGAGAGGGAGAGAGAGGAGGGAGGAGGGAGGGAGAGAGGGGGGAGGAGGGAGGTAGGGAGGGAGAGGGGGAGGAGGGAGAGAGATCGGAAGGAGAGAGGAGAGAGAGAGAGGAGGCAGGTAGGGAGGGAGAGAGGGGGTAGGAGGGAGAGAGGAGGAGGGAAAGGGGTAGAAGAGGAGGAGGCAGGTAGGGAGGGAGAGAGTGAGAAAGGTAAAGGAGGGTGGTTCTTCCTTAGGAGCGTTCTATAAGGAGCCGTGCGTCTCACCCTGGACACGGAGGACGGCCCAGGCTGGAGGCCCGTCCGGGGAGCTGCACGTCACGCGGCTCCTGTCATCCCTGTTAGTGGTTACCCCCATAGTCCACACTGCCTGCCTCCTCTCAGGAGAGGCTGACTGACAGGCCCCAGACAGAGGCGGAGGGACGGTGGGAGGCTGGGAGAGGGAGAGGGTTAAAAAGGAGGGATGGTTGAATAGGCAGATATGGAAAACATGGACACATTAACCATGGTGGAGGGGTAAAGATGAGACAGAGTGAGAGAAAGACAGACAGACAGACAGACAGACAGACAGACAGGCAGACAGGTAGACAGACAGACAGACAGACAGACAGACAGACAGGTTGACAGACAGACAGACAGACAGACAGACAGAAGGAAAGACAGACAGACAGACAGACAGACAGACAGAGAGACAGACAGACAGGCAGTCAGACAGACAGAGAGACAGACAGAGAGACAGACAGACAGACAGACAGACAGACAGGCAGACAGACAGGCAGCAGAAGACAGAACATATATATATAAAACACAGACAGACAGGTCCAGAACCAGGGAGGATGTCATAGGTCAGACAGACACAGTAGGTCCATTACAGACAGAGAAAGTTCAGAGAGTGTAGACAGCCGATGGCAGACCTGAGAAGCTGAAGGTGATGTAGGAGGACGTGGGGTAGTCGCAGTAAAACATTGCAGGGTCTGACCCATAGGTCACTCACAGTAGGTCCATTATTGGTCCCGCTGGATGAGCAGTTCAGGTGCCGATGGCTCCTGAGAAGTGTGTGTGTGTGTGTGTGTGTGTGTGTGTGTGTGTGTGTGTGTGTGTGTGTGTGTGTGTGTGTGTGTGTGTGTGTGTGTGTGTGTGTGTGTGTGTGTGTGTGTGTGTGTTAAATTAAATTAATCTCAGATTTCCCGACATATTTGCATGTCTAAATTATAACGGTGATATAGGTGTCTGTCACATAAGACAGGTGTGTGTCTCAAGCTGATCTCTCTGCCTCTAGTCTCTCACACACACACACACACACACACACACACACACACACACACACACACACACACACACAGGTGTGTCTCACTCTGATCTCTCACAGACAGACAGGTGTGTGTCTCACTCTAATCTCTCTCACACACACACACACACACACACACACACACAGACAGGTGTGTCTCACTCTGATCTCTCACAGACAGACAGGTGCGTATCACTAGTCTCATGCACACACACACACACACACACACACACACAGACAGGTGTGTATCACTAGTCTCTTGCACACACACACACACACACACAGACAGGTGTGTCTCACTCTGGTCACACACACACACACACACACACACACATACTCACACAGACAGGTGTGTGTCTCACTCTGGCCTCACACACAGACAGACAGGTGTGTGTCTCACCTGTGGAGGGTGCAGGGAGCTGCAGCAGAAGCAGAAGACCAAAGCACAGACACACCTCCCCTCTTGGTACTCTCCTCTTCGTCTCCGCCATCTCCTCCCTCGTTTTCATATCTGAGACATACAGAAATATGACTGCGATTCTGCATAATTCTCCGTTCAACTACAAAAAACAGATGGGTATGTACACCTAACAGGTGCACAGAGAGAGAACAAGACAAAAACAGATGTTTCTTACCGTGAAAAACAACTGAACCAGAAAAACCTCCTTACACGGCACCGATGACACTGATGAAGACTCCTCAAAGACGTCCGTCGAGCCTTCCACACCGTACAGTCTGTCTGTGGAGCTCCAAACCACAGGTACACCGCAACAGACGGTCAGGGAGGTGCCCAGCTGTGGACCTGAGAGACTGCCAAGAGCTCAATAAGGTAAAAAACAAATCTTAGAACACTGCTCATTTGCAAGGAAGATTTCTGAGAAGGAAAGTGTTTCTGAACAGGTTGAGCAGGGCTGGCCTGGGCCAATAATAGCTCCTGGCAAAGAGGCTGAACCAATCAGATGAAGTGTTTCACTTCCTGGTTCTTGCTTTGTGATGGGCAATCCTTCTCTTATTTCTTTGCTCTGTCATGCTTTTCACCCCCCCCCCCTCTACACACACACTCACACACCACTTACAGACACACACACACACACACACACACACACACACACACACACACTCTCGTCATTCCCTGTCTGCGTCAGGTCTGAGATTTGAGTAAAGGTATTTCCCTGACAAAGCAGAAGCCCTGTGTTATTATTAGTCAAAGATGTTGCTTCTGGTGAGGATGCAGGTCAAGCTTGTGAAAACACAGCCATTCATTGTTAGGTAGCCGCCAACAGGTTCTGCTGCAATGTGCTGTCTAATGCTCGTTTGTAAAATATTGTAGATTTAAACCCTCAGACACTGCTGCTTTACACACAGACACCAGGTGGATACCATTGGCTGTGGGTCCATACTCAGAGCTAAAACCACAAGCTGCAGTACTTCAGTGCCCCTGCAAAGCCCATACTTTGTAAACCCAGCACAGGATGTGGACTGATCATTTTGAATCTAACGACATCGTTTGTTTGAATGCATGTGGTTTCAAAGCCTCCATAAACTTTAGCGAGATGTTTCACATGCTTTAAAGCAGGGAACCATTGACATGTATGACCTCAAACCAAACCGGTGAACCATGCATTGATACGTACAATCTCAAATGAAAGCAGAAGGCAGTGACCAAACTTTGAGTAACCCCCTACAATGTACAGCGCTTTTGGTGTCTAGGAAGTGCTGTATACATTCATACATATAATTAAAAAAGCTCAAATTAAATAAGTCAGACACAGATTTACAGCTTGAACTACAACAGGCCCACTTCAATCACATACTGGAGCCTTTGCTGTGCCTTGGTTGCATCAGTGGTTTATTTTTGTTTTAATCTGAATTAATAAAAAAAGTATAATATGCCATGTTGAATTTCTTTCAACCGACAGCTATGAAAAAGGGTTGTCAAAAATATGTTGATGTTGACAGTTTCCTGTAATGTGATTGTGCCATAGGAAGAGGAAATGGTTTAACCACGACCACTTCCTCTTTTAATACCCTAACTCCTTCTATTGCTCTGCTCGTTCTATTTATTCATTTAGATGCAAATCCTGCCTGCGTTTTCAACAATACCAAGTCCAATTGGGAAATAACGTGTGCAATTTATGAGTTGACAAATTTAATATTAGTAAAATTCAAGTTCTGTGGTGTTAGTTAAACGCATTGTTCCATTCATGTTAAGGAGTTTTAGTTTTAGGTTTTTGTTGCAGGGTGGTACCATGTGGATTCTGAAGATGACCAGTGTGGTTCTACTGGTCCTGATACCAGGTGAGGAGAATGGTAATCTTTGTGCATGATTAATCTTTTCATTGACAGCGTACTAAGTAGTGGCTGTTTGTTGAACTTTAGTTGGACTTTGTTTAAAATAGTTTTATTAAGTAGAAGTGCAACTTCTGCTGAGGTCATCAAAAAAGGATGTCAAGTCATCTCTTCAGGTCATTTTCTCTTTGCCAGTAAAGATTACAGTTTTTTTTTCCAATTGCTCTGATCAACTCTGCAATCAAAGCAAATCAAAGTAAATTTGTATGGAACGGGGTGGATGGTGTTGTTTGCCAATGACCAGTTCCTGTTCTTGGGTGGACAGACGTTGCCTTTCATCCTCAGAAGGTTGTGTGACAGTTCTTTAGAAAATGCCAGAAAGTGATGTCATTGGACAAGTTCTTTTTCACATACTGTACTGTCATACTGTGCACAGTACTGTAACATCAAAACTGTATGACATGTACTTCGCAGGACTATACCTAATTATTTTGTTCACTGAGTACATACCTATTTTGTAGGACTGCATAGTATTCTACTGTGGTGCAGAATGGTGTGCAACAATTACATAGGCACAGTCTGGTGGAGACAATGTACCGTATGACAGACCTGTTCTCTGGTCTAAAGGTCTGTATTACGTATGGATGCTAGCATGTAGTGACTCAGGTTGGGCTGGTCTCTCTGCCCTACCTCTCTCATTGTCAGGCCATGATTTACAGAATGACGTGGTCCACCAAAGTGACCCTAATGTTGTCAGAAAGTCACTATGTCTCCGTCTATTGTCTTTGTTCTTGTCCTTCTCATCTCTCTCTTCCTCTTCCTCCTACTCCTCTACCTCTTCCTCTTCCTCCTACTCTCACTGCCTCCATGTGTGCAAAGTTCAGAAGAGGTGATCTTACCTGAGGTCAATTTGTGGCACTAAGTCCCAGAAAGATTGGAGTTTAATTACTGTATAAGTGTTTTCATGCGTGCAGCTGAGTGTTGCAAATTTCAGCTATGTTTTGGACTTGGAACAGAAGAGTTTTGTCTAATGTATGAAACAGTGTGTAATGTTTTGCAATGTGTGTGTTGCAGAATTGCAAATGAAGTGCAAAGCTGATCGATTTGTACTTCTGTGTTAGTGGTTTTGGTGCCTTGGTTTAAAATATGGTTTCAAAAGTTAAAGTTTTGATGCTTGAGTTTGAGCATTCACTTTCAGCGTGTAAGCAATTGGAAACAACTGCAATAAACAGCTATTTATTTCTGTATGAGGAACTGCTGTGTACATTCCATTTGAATCGCTGAACTGACATAGCACATACTTTCATCAACGTTTTTATTTTCCTTTAGGAGCATTGAGCAGGGATTGGAGTGTGTTCTTCACTAATCCACATCCCTGTGTTGTGAGAGGGTCATCAGTGGATTTAGGATGCCGCTACTATTACCCAGAGGGTGAAATAGTGACGAAAACCTTCTGGTCTAATAGAAAAAAGAACGCGAAGGATATCTCTACGTTGTTTAAATACTCAGGGCGTATTGAATACCTGGGAAACAAATACCACAACTGTACAGTGAGGATCAAAGACACAGAGGTCACTGACAGCGGATCATACTTCTTCAGATTTGTGGCGTCCGTGGGTCGGACCAGTAAGGAAAAGGTCACTTTGTCAGTTACAGGTAAAAGGCATTTTCTACCTGTTTTCAGAAATCTAGAGTCCTTTCATTTTCAGACCGTATACATACAGTATATCCTCTTCACCAGGGCTGACTATCAGAGTAAACAACACCACTGTGAGAGAAGGAGAGAAAGTGACTCTGACCTGTAAAACAACCTGTAACCTGACTGGTAATCCTACCATTGTCTGGTTCAGGGATGGACTACCAGTACCTAACCCAGAGTTCCTGGCCAGGAGAGAGGATGCTGGGAGCTACACCTGTGGTGTTAAAGGACAGGAGACAGTCAAATCTAAGCCTGTGGTTCTAAAAGTTCAATGTACGTGATTGAAAATCTACTGATCACTTCACTAGAATTACTCCAAACATCAAAACTACATACATTAACATGTTGATACTATTTTTATAATCATTCTGTGTGTTTGCAAACAATGTAGTCCTATCTGCCAGACTGTTACTGTGACTGATATCTGGCACACGCTAACAGTGAATTGCTACCTGACACATGCTAACAGCGTATTGCTATCTGACACATGCTAACAGCGTATTGCTATCTGACACATGCTAACAATGTATTGCTGTCTTACACATGCTAACAGTGTATTGCTATCTGACACATGCTAACTGTGTCTTGCTATCTGACACATGCTAACAGTGTCTTGCTACCTGACACATGCTAACAGTGTATTGCTATCTGACATGCTAACAGTCTATTGCTACCTGATACATGCTAACAGTGTATTGCTACCTGACACATGCTAACAATGAATTGCTATCTGACACCAGCTAACAATGTATTGCTATCAGACTGCAGTTTGAGCTATCCATTTAAGAGGAAGTTCAGGAGAACAGGAAAAGTGTTACAATAGGGGTTGAATATGAAGCAATCTTCTTAAGCAAGACAGAATGAAAAATGACCAGAAAGTAAGTTAAATGTTGGTTATTTCACCAGTATTGATTTGGTTTGATTTGACACTCCAGTGACAGTAAAAGCGCATGAGTCATATGGCCAACTGCAATCCATTATGTTTTTAGAATCAGTATTGCTTTGATGGATAATAATTTATAGTTAATTTATTGTAAGTTGTAACATAGTATATACTAAAGTTATCATTAATCAAATCAAATCATATGTATTAGTATAGCACATTTCAGACACAAAGGCTACTCAATGTGCTTTAAAGAGTTAACGTTCTTACCTAGCCCGGAGAGAGCTGCCTAATCTTAGCCCCTCACCTTTCCAACAGATGGTCCCCAGAATGTCACCTTGTCAGTTAGTCCAGCAGGAGAGGTTGCTAAAGGATCCTCAGTCACGTTGACCTGCAGAGGGAGGGCCAAACCCAAAGTGAACGTCACACTGTATAAGGACTCTATGGAGGTGGCACAGGGGACCACGCTCACCATAGCTGACATCCAGCCCAGCCACAGTGGACAGTACTACTGTCTGGTCTCCAACAACATAGCCACGGTTCAATCTTCAACGGTCACCATCAACGTTCCCTGTGGGTACTTGTCTAAATATCGAAGCTCCTTCATGTGACCTTTTACGTTATCGCGTATGACTTTAATTTCTTATCATACAATTCTTTGTTTGACTCAGACCAACTCAGTAACTAGTCACTCACTCGATCACCCATTCACCCTGCTGCAGCCGACAGTACCCCTGCGGTCTATGTTGGAGTTGGAGTCGTTGTCCTCCTGCTAGCGATGTCTCTCATCATGGTTCTGCACGGCCTCTGGAGGTTGGTGTCCTGTATGTCTCTTTCTGTCACATCATTGTTTGTTTTTCTCTGGAGGTTAGTGTCCTGTATGTCTCTTTCTGTCTCGTCATTGTTTGTTTTTCTCTGGAGGTTAGTGTCCTGTATGTCTCTTTCTGTCTCATCATTGTTTGTTTTTCTCTGGAGGTTAGTGTCCTGTATGTCTCTTTCTGTCTCGTCATAGTTTGTTTTTCTCTGGAGGTTAGTGTCCTGTATGTCTCTTTCTGTCTCGTCATAGTTTGTTTTTCTCTGGAGGTTAGTGTCCTGTATGTCTCTTTCTGTCACATCATGGTTTGTTTTTCTCTGGAGGTTAGTGTCCTGTATGTCTCTTTCTGTCACATCATGGTTTGTTTTTCTCTAGTGGTTTGTGCTGTTTTTTATTGTCATGTCATGGTTGAGTTTTCTTTGGAGATTAGTGTCCTGTATGTCTCTTTCTGTCACATCATTGTTTGTGCTATTCTGGCTTAAATAATACTTATTATAATACCTTTTTTGTACAGCACATAACTTGATATTACAAAGTGCTTTAACAACAACATCACAGCATTTAAGACGATTAGTGTGTTACTTAAGAAAATATGTGTATTATAGCAACAGTCATTAAGTATTTTGCTAAAACTTTTAATCTTACATAGCTTTGTCTGTCTGATGTTTTCTTTTAGCAGGAAGACTGTTTTCAAGGAGAAGGTGATTATATGCGTGATTATATGCACCACTAATTCACTTTTGGACAGTGTCACCCTATAGAGTTAATGATTAATTGTTTAGATGTATTCTTTTGCCTGGTTCCTATTCAAAAGAGAGGAATAAGGAGAAGGAAGTGCCTATGACAGCTTCCTGTTAATCTGGTAACACAGTGGGAAGTGGCCTACATCTGAGCCTGATAGCTTTGTGTGCAATGTTCTATTGGTCCGACTAATCTTATCAGATCAACGTTAAATGAGACAAGGAACAAGGGATGTTCTGGTTGACATACAGTATAGGTAAGGTGTTGTTAGGTCACGGTTGTTCTAGGTGGTGTATTTCTATATCCTGTTTTCTAATCTCCAATCAGACTCCAGATCCAGTTCACCACGACAACTCTGGATCCATTCTCAGTGGGCGGAGCTTAAAGCACACAGCCAATCAGGAGATCAGAGAAGAGGAACAGGAGGACTTACTTTACACAGATGTCCATCTCTCTTCCACTCCTGCTCTTTCTGCTTTGTCTCTGGAGGAATCTCCCTACTCCACTGTCCAATATCATCAGACCCACTCTGACCAACAGGTAGGAAGCCTTAGCCATCACAAATAACAGTAACTCCAACAGGTAGGAAGCCTTAACGATCACTAACAACAGTAACTCCAACAGGTAGGAAGCCTTAACCATCACTAATAACAGTAACTCCAACAGGTAGGAAGCCTTAACCATCACTAATAACAGTAACTCCAACAGGTAGGAAGCCTTAACCATCACTAATAACAATAACTCCAACAGGTAGGAAGCCTTAACCATCACTAATAACAGTAACTCCAACAGGTAGGAAGCCTTAACCATCACTAATAACAATAACTCCAACAGGTAGGAAGCCTTAACCATCACTAATA
>JAPMUY010006699.1:0-50035 GCA_026901105.3 Galaxias olidus
CGCACACTTGCAGATGTTGCAAGAAGAGCTTGCTCATATTTCTACTACCCCTGGTATTGATCAGTCAGCAGCATAAAGGTAACCTCTTAATTTCAAAAGAAAATACTATAACCAATTTATAACCTTTCAGGCATGCGAATATACATTATTTGCCAACTGCTGCAATCTGAAGCTCCTTAAATTTGAGGCAGCCTGGTTACAGTAGCCTTGTTACTAAATCAAATTAAAACTGCAGCTCCACATTAACCCTTTAACATTAATTAGTGGTTAGTTAGGTTAGAGACCATAAGGCAAAAGCTTACCTGCTGTCCAACGATAACTGGAAGACACCTACAACTAGACGGCAATGCGTCAGTCGAGTCCAAACTCTCTGTGGGTTGAATATGCCGGTGTGCTTCAAAAATAACCAGATAATTTGATACCGTGCTCTATACAGTGCGACTATCTGCTGATACGGTGGAACTGGAGATGCGCTTCATATGACACCCCTTTCGCTTACAGCACGCATCCACCGAACGGTCGATTAGTTCTGAACACTGAGAAACTGTGGCGAAGGAGTACGTCAAAAGCCACAATCGTGTCTGACTGTGTAAATCCTTAAATCCAGTCCATGCTTTGTATATGACACACACCTTAAAACTGTGCGTGTCTTCCGTGCTGCTCCTAAATTCCAACAAATCAGGCGCGTCATTTCGCGCCCACGAGTGCACGCTTTACCACGGGCACGCTCTCTATCACTCAGCATTTGTGATACTGTTACTGCTGCGATATGGGAACACCCTTTAGGAAGGGGATTTGGAAGGGAGGGGGCATTCTTTGCACATTCTTGTTCGCAGTCTATCACTATTACTGAGCCAATCAAGCATATAATAATGTGGCAATTAATCATTCACGATTTAAAGAGAGCATTCAACAATAGTCTTCAGCCTTTAGTCTCATTGTTCTTTCAGTGCTGCATAAAGTACCACCTTCTTGTATAATTGATTGGATGGAAAACATGAATGGTTCCTGATTTTAATCCAGTGGTGTTTTTTAATTTCATATTTGGTTTCCTAGGACAACAAACATGTGTTGACCATAATGGGCAACCACTTCCAAGACATGAAAAATGCAGCAGCTCAAGGGGCAGGGTTTTTTGGCTTTCATTCAACTTATGTGTCAGAAAAGATGTATCCAATTTAAAAAACTCAACTCTGCAAACAGAACCATGCCTCATAATGAGTGACTATGAGTTTTGTTCTAAGAATGTGCCATGATCCACTGTGGAAGTGTTCAGAACATGGCAAAAGCTAGTTGCAAAGTGTTCAGTTCTGTCTGAGCCCGGATAAAGGGTAGTGCACCATTGTATATTTTTCCTTCCTTTCCAAGCAGCTCCAAACACAACCCAGTTGTTGTTAATGACTTGTTTTTGAAAGATTACATGGACTTCAGTTATTTCCGTTTAAGCAACGTGTGGTATGTTTGTACCCCCTTACCATGACCGTGTTACCCCATTACCATGACTGTTACCCCAATAGTCCTGTACTATGACTGTTACCCCAATAGTCCATTACCATGACTGTTACCCCAATAGTCCTGTACCATGACTGTTACCCCAATAGCCCCTTACCATGACTGTTACCCCAATAGCCCCGTACCATGACTGTTACCCCAAAAGTCCCTTACCATGACTGTTACCCTAATAGTCCCTTACCATGACTGTTACCCCAATAGCCCTTTACTCTGACCATGTTACCTCTTTGCCTTGAGTGTGGACTGCTATGTGACACAGGGAGAGTTTCCACTTCATCCCCTGCAGAGCTGCTCTCATGCATAATGTATTGGGGCTTAAGACTAAGTAAATCAATACGGCACAGCCTTGGTATTGTGCTAAATGCTTTTTCAAACACAATAGAGATTTTCTATGGACAATATGAAATTGAACTTCTTTATCGATTGTCTGGTGCATGAAAAAACATTCCTGCGTCTAAATTATTTGCTGAAAAATTAAAAATATTTTTTTAAATGAAAAATCATATACAGTATGATATTGCAAACCACCTGCAACACATGAATGTGTCTCAAAGCCGAGAGTTCCACAGACATATATAGGTGTTCATGGAATTGAGTTGCCCAGATAGGCTCCTTCAAAAACAGACCTACATTGTGTGGGAACATTTTAAATGTGACAATTGCTGCATGAAAGTACGGCAAAAGCTATGTTTCAAAATGGCATACTCACCAGGATTTCATCCTTTGACACCATGATAGTTTAATAAGTTCCACGTTAGATTCACCTGTGGCCTAGCCTGCATGAAAGCACTTGAATCCAGTGACTCGTCCCGCTTCCACCTCACTGATGTCCTAGTCTTTCCCCCTGGAGTCTTAACGGTCGCTGGGTAACAGGCTATTGTTAAGTTAATAAAATGGGAGCCACAGAAGGCTGGAATAAGGGCCCCCCGAAAAAAAAAGCCTCAGTTTTCAGTTGCCGAGGTATCCCGGATACTTGATTAATTGAGGTCGCTGTAGCCACTGGCACAAATTGAGCAGAAAGAAAGGATTGGATTTGTCTGCTACTATGCAGATCAGCACATTTGTGAAACTCTTAGCTCCAGACAATATGCAAATACCCCTAATCCCTTTTGGTATTCAAACAAAGCAGTGAATACCAATAAAGAGCAGTTATTTATAACTGGCATAATCAAATTGAATTTTGTCACATTAGTGATGGTAGACGTTTTTAATTAAGCACCTAATGTTCTTCAGAATTCATAGACAACATTTATACTCTTGATACTTTAAAGAAATAGCTGTATTTTAGAAGGGCCGGAATTTAACCAATATAGAATTTAACATCTTAACGTAACCAGGACCTCTATAAATAAAAAAAAAGAGTATAGGGAGATAACTTGAAGTGAAAAAAAGGAGAGGAATATACAACCAAACACTTTTCAGAGCTGGTTGTTGTAGCAAACATGAGACAGGAAATGTCCAAAATCCCTTTCCTCTCCCCTCTGCGTCAGCATAGGTTTTTTAGGATGTGGCTGTTTATACCAGGTCTACATTCGTAGGCAAACATGGGACTCAAAAGATTTGGGATTTAACTAATGGCAAATCAGATAACTTTGCACTATAAATAAATATATTTTCTGAGGAAAATATTGTCATTGTCTCGAGTCAGGTATTATTTAGGGTAATAGTGGAAGAAAATAAATGTGATCTAGGATCAGTGAACCCACAATACATGTGATCGTGTTCCATGAGCCCTGTGTTAAAACGAGGTCCAATTCTGCCAACCCTCAACATAAAATCAAGGCTAAACCTGTTACTGTAACTTGAGAAACAAACGTTGAAATCGTTCAGCAGAAAATGTTGTTTTAAAATTGGCAAGACAATTCTGTTTGTTGCAAAAAGGTAAAACAGGAAAGACTGGGAATGAAAGGAAGCGTTATGATCAATCAGGTTTCTTTTAAACCATGTTTTATTATTCCTAATATTAGATGTAGATACACAAGTCAACAAACATTATTTCTGATTTATGAAAATGCTCCACAGCACACTGACATCTTGTGGAAGGGTCTGGTATTACAGACACATACCTGAAAATGGACAGCAGTTATAGTTGCAGTAATAAGTTGCGGTAGTAACGGTAGTAGTAGTAATTATAACAGTAGCAATAATAATAATGATGATAATAATAGCAATTAATAGTGGTATTAACAACTTTGAATTAGTTAAAGAAGAAGCAACAGACATTCTTCCAAAAAAAATCAGGACTGAAGGTGAAGGTAACAGGCTTAGCAAGTGCTGCAAAACGGATCACTGGTTGAGAAGTTGCAAGCTCCTAGGAGACACGTTCCCTGTACGTTTTTAAAAAGGGAAGCTCAAATTGTTTTCAGTCTTTTTGTTTCACGTTTATCTAGAACTAAAAGAAAAACTTTAAAATGAACCTGTTTTTCTGCATATCTGTTCAACGGTTACAAGTACTTTTAAAAACCAAAACTCAACCCAAAAAAAACTGTCATCACTTCTGCCATCAATAATGCAGACTAGAAGCTTTTCCTGTCAGCGCCTACCAGTAGGTCAATCTTACATTTAGCTGTATATCACGCACCAAATGTATAACCAATTCCCACTTTACTGGAGCACCAGTGTATGTATGTGTGTCAATGTGTTAATGGCAGTGTGTGTGTGTGTGTTTGTGAGCGAGAGAGGGAGAGGTTGTGAAACGTGAAATACTGGCTCCAAGTAAAATTCTAATTCATCTTTTTTCTTTCTTTCTTTTTTCAACAAATGACCAATTTGGCCAACTTACTTTGACAGCCATAAACATTCATAAGAACTGATAAGAAATACATTGTGGAACTTCATCCCAGGATTGAGAGGATTCTGTCGATTGCTTCCACCAAATACTCCTTCCAGGTCAGGTGAGAACTAGAAGTTTACTGAAACTATTGATCCAGTAGAGGGCGACAGAAGCTACTGTCAGAAGCTGTGGGGCCAATGAGGCTTCATAGTCACAGTGAACAGCACATATCAAGGCCATTGGTTCATTCACTGATCTCCAAATCATTAACAAACATGCTGATAGAAACCTGCCGAAACTACCTCATGTCTGGGATTAAAACTATCAAGGAACAAGAACACATTAAACTGCCTATTTTGATGAGTGGGCTGAACGCCACCTTTAAATCACAGGACATTAATCCAACTTTAAGAGGCTGTTTAATCAACAGTCGGAAGTTAAGATGTGGAGTTCTTTCCATTTTAAGCCAGGGGAATCATTAAACATTAAACTTTGAAGGTACCAAACATCAGGTTCCAAATTCCATCTAAAAACCAGAAGAAAAAAAAAACAGCTTACTGCATGAGGAACTGTTGTCCTCTTGAACTTGTAAAAATAAAATAAAAAATCTTCCGCCATAAGGGAATCATTTTGTCAGAGAGGAATTAGAGTGATCTGATTGGGCAATACTGTGTAATACTCCACCCTCCACCGCATGGGCTTCATGGTATATCATGCCATGCGACACGTCACTTACATGTGATCTCAATGTACCTAGAGAACATCAAAGTAGATACGAATCGAAAAACAACAATGAGACACATACAAGTATATTCCTACATGAAGTCATGCCACATACTGTATGGACAAGGGTACACATCTCCTAAGAAATGACTCGAGACTATCCATTCTGTCATTGTTATAAGGTTTGATTCCACACCGCATTCCACTTCCCCTATCGGCCGATTGGGATCGGCCTGTATAAAGTACATGGAAAGCTGTGAGCAGAGTCCACTTACATACCCACTCTTAAGTCAATGGCAAGGGGCACAGTTAAAAAAAAAACATTCTGGTGTGAATTGTAACCATAAACTACATAGCTCCTTTACTTGGGTTAAGCACTGTGAAAAAAGAACGGATATCGACGCTTGTTGAAAAGGAAAAACATTAGCTGGCTCAGTGGACATCGACCCCTCATCCAGATGCCACAGCACGTTCATCTCATATTCTGTCCCTCCTCTCCAGGCCTTTGCCCAAGCAGTAATGAGGCCCACATCCCCTTTGCCGTGACTGGGCTGCCCACGAATATGTATGTGCCAGAGGCTGGGCTTAAGCTTTGGATCCTTTGTAGCCCGTTAAACCACCATACACTATTTGAAAACCCAAAAGAGACTAGAAAAAGATTTAAAAAGTTAAAGTCTGAAAGTAAATCTACCAGGAACGTTTAATTCATCAGCAAATGCCGTGCTCATGGATCAAACCGAAAACACAGTAAGAAAATTCGATATAAATTCACCGTAATAGCGTTCTTTTGCGTTATGAATCTGCGTGAGTGAAGAACCAAAAGCAGCATCCAACTGTCTTTCTAGAATTAGGAATAGCAGAAACGTGCAAAACCCACGACACCACAACACACACTCACCCTCACTAGAAAACTAATCCTCTGTGGTTCATCAAGAAAATAGTACAACTCAAAAAAAAAATCAAGCAAGAAACAATCCCTCAGAAAAAAAAAAAATCAAATACAGATACAATTCCAAGATAAAATGAAAAAATTTAAAACATTTTAAATATATTTCATTTAGCAATGAGAAACTTGCAATCTTGCACGCAGCTACAATTTACTGAGTATTTCTCTCCCCCCAAAGTAAAACGGTGATGGCTAGAAATTAAAAAAACTTTACAAACAGAAAACAAGACCTACATGGTCCCGTAGTTTCAACCAAATCTTTTTCTCCACAATGACTCAAGAGTACCTACTGACATAGTCTTTTAAATAATTTCTTTTTGTCAAACCTGCAACAGCAAAAGATAAATAATAATAACAGCAATAATATTGGTAAGGTTAATAACATCAATACCAAAAAAAACAAAAACAAAACAAAAGAAGGGATGTTGTCCTTCCTAAGGAGAGATAAGGACAGAAGAGAGGAATGAGGAGAATGCTGTTAGCCTCAATAGTGCTATCCAACCTTTACCACTCCCCCTAATCTCCTTGGCCTTTACGAGTGACTTGGACCAACAAATAAACCCTGGTCATTGGCTTAAAATGCCACTTAAGTTATAGACAAAGGCTGTGTGTTGCTGAATTTGAGAGATGAAGAGCGCAAGAGAAGATGAAAGAGAGAAAACTAAATAGGAAAAAAAAAAGAAAGAAAAAGGACAAGCCCTGTGTGAGCCACACATGTATTGACCCTCTCCTTAGGACCAGAGGGGCTGAGAGCGATGCGTTCTTATGCAACGAGAGGGCTTTTCCTTTCTGCCTGTTTCAGTTTGATGGAATTTTTTTGGGGGGGAGGGGAGGGGGGTAAAATATTGTTTTGACGCGCCAATGTTTTGCTTTTCTCTTATTTCTTCTTCCCAAAGAAGCTGAACCTCTTCTCGCTGTTCTTGTCTTTGCCGTCTTTGTTGCGCATGGTGACCCCGCCCGCGTCGGCGGAGCCGGGCGAGATGGGGGGCATGGTCATGGCCCGGCTCAGGGCCCTCTGACCCACGGGGGAGTCTCCCGAGCCCCTGGGAGGAATGGTGCTGTGAATGGAGTCGATCCAGGAGCTCATCTCCGCCTGAGAGGGACAGACACGAGGACCATGTTACAGACACTGAGGCCAGAGAACACCACGGTCGGCGTCAGTAGAAAGACAAGGGATGTGATTGTGATCACTTACTTCGTCCTTTGCTTGGAACAGGTACTCCTTACCGTCCCCTAGCCTGCAGGAACACAACGACGTTGAAGGAACAATGTGAACCCTTTTTGGTCGTACACATGAACTTTATCATACTAAATTATTATTGACTGAAGATTTAGAAACGTGACAGGCTACTTTGTTTTGAGTCATGTTCCGACACTGACTGACATTCCCTGACGGTCCCTTACCGCAGCTTAAAGACGTGTTTCCTCTTCTTGTAGTCGTGGGCCACCTCACACACAGCCTCGCCCAGACTGATGGGCACCTCTCCGTGGTAGGGGATGCCGTTGCTGGCACTCTTGTTGTCCTTGTAGAAGCCCAGGCTTCCCTTCCGCAGGACGCAGTACACGCTCTGCCAGGACCTGGACCAGTATGAGAGAGAGCGACGGAGGGACAGAGTGAACACCACTTTACTTTTAAGACAAACCACACAAACACATGCACACGCGACCATACTGTCTGTGGATACACAAATCAAAGACCATTGTTACAGAATAAAAGGTCATTTAGTCAACGTCAGAACCATTTGAAAGAAAGTGTCCCACGCTGCTCACCTGGTAGCTGCCTTCTTGTTGTGGGACTCCATCTCCTGCTTGCGGATGAGCATGCCCTCCATGGTGCCGGGGCCCGACTCGGCGCCTCCCCTGGTGGGCAGCGTGGCGGACGGGTCCAGGCGGGAGGACGCCAGCCCACTGTCTCTTCCCGGTCCATTTACCGAATCCGACTCAGAACTCTGGGAGGGGAGGGTGGAGAAAATACAAGCTGGTTTAGAATTCAAAAGGAACGACAAGATGTAGTTCGGAGAAGAAGCGTAAAGAAAAAGGTTGAAGGTCAGAAGCCAAAAGCACCCACTGTTGCAATGTTGGCATGATGGCTAGCTGATATTGAAGCAGCATCATCACGGCTTATATCTTCTTAGCATTCCAATAACATTGAACAAATGAGTTGAACACAGTTAGAAAACTAGACAATAACACTGAACAAATGATGTGTACAGCTACAAAACTGGACACTAACCTTGAACAAATGACTTGTACACAGTTCCAAGACTAGACACTAACATTGAACAAATGATTTGTACACTGTTACACAACTGGACAATAAGACACACACGTACACAAACATATAAATCTCACACACCTTCTTGGGCTTTTCATCCCCAACCGATGAAATGAAAGACAACAGATACAAATCTGAGTTACACACACAAAATGTTTCTGCAAAATCATTTAGCAAAAAATAGTGCTGAGTTGCGAAAAAATAGCAACTTAAGATCAAGACAAAGCAGCAGCAAGCATTCCAAGAGCACTGCCACAATAGGAAGGGAAGTTGACCAGTTCCATTCCTTTACAAAACCAACTCACAAAAATAGCCATGTGTTTTGAAAAACAGAACGCAGACCCAGCATTGCCACACTAGGAACAACTGTTCCAGACCGTTTAAATTTTTTTTTTTTTTACGTCCGTTCTCGGTGACATTGTTTTCCTTGCACAACATAACATTGGGTTTGAGGGTACATCAACATTTCCTCAGGTCAAACCCTTATTTCCTACTTAGAGGGAGACAGCCAAAACAACAAAGCTGGGAGGGTCACCATCTCTCAACCTGGGAAATCATCGTCTAGGTGGGGACAGGTGAGGCTAAATAGTCACATCACATCTACAACAATCAGAAATCACAAAGACGAGTCTACCACCACTGCCCCAGCTAACACTCTTGTCCTGGCCTGACCCCCAGAGAGGCTCGTAAAGCCTTCGACCCATGAAGCACAACGCGCTCATGAATACTCAAGCCTCAATAACATTGGGCTTTGGGCAATGACATTTAAAAAAACAAAACAGCTCTGTGCAGTGCATAACGTGTTTCAAAATAAAGCAATGGTGCGTTTAAGTGACGGTAAGAGAGCGTTGGCGCCCTCTGGGTGGCCAGGCAGTGGAACTGTGGCGGACCGGTAGCTGAGCGCAGGCAGACAGAGAGAGAGATGGCGGGGAGTGGGGAGCGATGAGGAGGGGGAGGCTACGAGGTTGAACACGACCCCGACGGACCACAGGGTTGGTACTCACACGCTCCGGCTGCTTGGGCCTACACACAGGCTTAGGCTCTGACTTAGGCTCTGATTTCACTCCCATTGACAACGATACTGACAAGGACTGCAGGTAGAGATGCAACAAGACATTGTTAAGTAGTCCTTCGAGTAGGCCGCAAACGATTGAAGACGGCGGCGAATACATTACACGATAGAAAGGACACACGCTTACTCTGTATAGCATAACTCAATAACAAGTAACAAACAAAAGGGACAGGTGTTTTAGGAATGATGACATGTACATGCATGTAACAATCTGACCTCCTATTATGGATATGGATACATATCCTTTATGCCACATACAAAGTCAAACATGATAGTATAACAGCTCAACGTCCACCTTTACCATGGACAGGACACCACAGACAGAAACATGACACCAACCAGCGGACTGACACTGTTCATTTACACTGAAAAGCACTTTACGGAAATTGGAGGCGTAATATTAATACTAAACCTATAATAATAACATGATACTTCAATGGTAAAATTCATCACAGGAATACATAAATAAAGCAGTACAAAGCGGGCTCTCACCTGTGATGTGTCCAGGTCGCTGTGCACGCCGTTGACTGATACTGACTGGTTCAGGGTGGTCTGGTCCAAGCTGGTCCTGGGAGGGGAAAGTTAGTTTGGCTTATGATATTTCTATTACAACATCACTAGACACAGACAAAACACAACAGACCCAATAGAGTGAATCCACATATTATTATTATCATTATTATTATAATTATTATTATTATTGTTATTATTATTATTATTATTATTATTATTATTATTATTATTATTATTATTATTATTAATAAAAAAAACTGTTAACCCTAGGCCTGGGCTAGTCTTGCTTGGCTCTGCACTTATTTCCATGGTCCCCGCGCCTCTTACCTTGCGGCAGACTCATGTGCTTGACTCTCCACCTCCGACGGAGGCACTTCCTCTGTAGGAGGAGGCGTGGGAGGCCGCCGTGCCCTCTCCTCCTCCTCTAACCTCCTCTTGAGCTCCTGTTCCTCCAGCTGGAAGACGACAACTCACACAGGTTATTAGACGACCCTGACATTAACACACTGTTGTTTCATCCAGCACAGACAGGGTCGGTGGGTAGAATATAAAGCGCTATTAGGACTGATATAGATCTAAACTCCATTTCAACCAGATTTTTTATCTCCTGTTTCATGTCTTCCACGTCTACCCGCGTGCTCCGCTCACCGTGGTGAGTTTCTCCAGCAGGACGAAGCGCTCGTCCCAGCCGGCGGCCAGCTTCTCGAAGGCCTCGTGCCTCTTGATCAGGCTCTCCACCTCGTCCACGTTGGCGCCCAGCTCGGCCGCGCGCACCAGGGGCTCCTGGCCCGCCAGCCAGGACTCCGCCACGCAGGCGTCCCGGCCGAACTGCAGCACCTCCAGCACTGAGGGAAAAGAGACAGCAGGGTTACAACAGCGCGATCCAAATAGGTTCTAGATCCTAATCTTATCACGACTGACTAAAAGGCAGAGCTGCAGCAGCTCCAGCACTGAGGGAGAAAACATGGCAGGGTTGGCGATTCAAAACGACCCTAGATCCAAATCGGTTCTAGATCCTAATCTTATCACGACTGACTAATAGTTGAGTGGACAGGCAGTGAGAGACAGAGGCTTACCTATCTGAAGGTGATCCATTTTTTCCTGCCATTTCTGCTTGATCTCCTCCCTCTTCTCCTGGAGCTGAGTCAGCTTCTCCCGAACCTAAAGGGCGGAATCAGACAGCAGGTCAACAACAACAACAAACAAACAATTACCTTTGTTTATTGAAAACCACTTAGCGTCACATTCAGCTACATCAAATACACTTTAAGACGAAACATAGCACATTTTTTGAAGGTAACTGAGCATCAATATTACGGCCTTTTCCCGTCTAACATCAGTGCCTTAATGACTGTGACGGCAGAGCGGAGAGACACCCTGGCCTGTACCTCATCGGCAGCATAGTGGTTGTTATTGACCAGGCTGTTGCCCATGTCGATGCAGGCCGTGAAGCTGTCCGCCCGTGTCTCGATCTCCGACTTGATGTCCTGGTGGTTGGCAATAACCAGTCCGGCAGACGACACATCCCTGGGAGAGAAAAACGCAACAGAAAAATTATTTGTTTGAGAGATCTTTAATTGGTGTCAAGAAAAAATAAATAAAAGACGAGGCAACATGTTATGACAAAATGTAAAGGAAGAAAGAAAAGCAGATCATGGTCAAATGAGTTCTATTAAATATTATTAGCCTGGGATGTAGTTTGTAGTTTTTTTTTACAAGGATTTAATCCAACAAGGTCACAGTCAACCACATAAAGGAAACTCAAGTTCAACCAAATAATTGTTTTCAGGTGAAACCAGGCCAGTCAAACGGGTACAGCCCTAGACAGCTCCTCACCTGGGGCTGTCGTGGGCGTCGATCTGAAGGTTGACCCCGTCCATCCACAGCATGAGGTCCCTGACCATGTTGAAGAAGCGGAACTTCTCCACCGTGTCCAACAGGAGGAGCCGGCGAGCCTTGCCCGCGCCCAGCAGGCCCTCCCAGGCCTCGCTCACAGAGTGCTCGCTCCGGTGGATGTCCTCGGCCTTCTCCCCGGCGTAGGCCTTCTGCAGGCGCGCCGCGTCGTCCTGCACCTGGTTCACCTGGACGACGAAGAGGACGAGGAGCATAGGTCAATTAACTGAACGAATCTTTGTCCCTATAAAACACGGTCATTAACTTTCCATAAATTGGATTGTCACTAAACTTCACTGGGATTTATTGGTCGTATTAACAATTTCCCTGGAGCATCCCGTGAACAAAAATAAACTTGTCAAGCACAATACGGGCATTAATCCAAGCAAATGTGCAACACAAGAGGCTGACAGATGAATGGGCGGAGCCTGTGTTGGGCCTCTGCAGCCCTCGGTCTGCCACTGACCTGTCCACTGAGGGCCTGGATGTCGTGCTCGTAGGCGTTGTGCTGCCGGTGCAGGTGCTGCACCGTGTTGAGGTCTCGGCCCAGGTCGGAGGGCAGCAGCTCCCTCTTCTCGCGCACGCGGCCCAGTGCCTCGCGGGCGTCCTGGTGGAAGCGGTGCAGCTCGTAGGAGGCGGCCAGCATCTGAGTGCGTGTGTCGATCAGCTCCAGCAGGTCGGCCCAGGCCTCGTTCAGGCCGTCCTTCCACTCGGCCACGCTGGCGTTCTCCGGGTGGCCCGACTCGATGAGGTCGTCCGCCAGGCTGTTGACGCCGTCCACACGCTCCTGGCCGATGGTGCTGGTGTCGCGGGCGAACTCGCGGAACTTGTCCCTCAGCATCTGGTTACAAAACACAATGTTAGGGTAAATTTAATACTATACGGGGAGGGAAAACAAAATAGGAAAGGGTGTAGGCACGTCTTTTTTTCAAATTAAGTTCAACTAAGATGTATCTGGCTTAAGTAAAATAATTTTTTGCTCATTTTGTAAAGTTAGTTACAGTTGTAGACTGCCAACAAAAAAAAAACGCTCACAGTGACATGCTCGTAGTCTTGTCCCAGTTCGTGAGAGCCGGCCACCACCTCCCTCTCAGCGATCCACTGCTCCAGGTCGTCCACCTCTCTCTTCAGCTGGGTCAACCTCAGCCTCTCCTGCAGCCGCCCGCGACGCTCCTCAGCCAGGTCCTTCAGGCCCGCGTACAGCTTGTCCACCTGGGCTTGCCGTAGGGTGATGCGCTCGCTATATTCAGGTAGGAAGGAAGGTCACAGGGTCATTTCCTATTTGGTACACAAACACAATGTTAGGGCAAATGTAATACTACACGCACGGTCCTTAAGAGTGGAGCGAAAGAAAAGGTCAACAAGCTAGAGCGCGGGCCATCCTGCACAGCTGCTCCTTTTGCATCTTCTGACCTTTAGCCATTCTTGCTCCAATAACCCCTATTGATCCCCACTAGGTCATTGATATGCCCTCTTTGTGGGACAGCCCCCCCTCACCTCTCTGGGTGTTCACTGGTGACCATGAGGCGGCTGCTGTTGGCCAGCTGGTGGATGGTCTGGGCGTAGTCCTCCAGAGCCTGCTCCAGAATCTGGTGCTTCTTCACCATCACCAGAGCACTCTGCTCGTCCTGTGAGGAACACAACAACGGACTGAATACAACCCTGTACTGGGTGTGGTCATCCACCTATGGTATAAACAGTCAATCTAAATGATAGTCAAATTAAAGGCATTTTTCCAATACAATAGTATTACGTATTCTGGGATTCAACTACTCTCTTACCAAACATATTGGGATAAATAGATTTAGTAGGATATATTTAACTTCATTGTTTACTTCATAGTTTGTTCTTATTACATATGTTAAAGTGGACAGAACACTGTTTCAAACCACTCAGTCCGCCCACCTTGGCCTTCTCCTCAGACATCATGTGCAGCTCCTGCTCGCCCATCCAGGCCTCCGCCTCGGCCGCGTCCGTGTAGAACTGCTGGGCCCGGTTGGCGTCCATCAGGCGGCCGTGGCGCTCGTCCGTCTCAGCGATGAGCTGGGCCCAGAGGTCGCGGAGCTCGGCCAGGCGGTCCCCCAGGGCGCTCTGCCGCTCCCCGTCCACCTCCTCATGGCCCTGGGAGCCCCCTCGCCGGTGGATGTCGTCGATACGCGGCTGGTGACCCTGGATCTCCTTCTGCAAAGTCTGAGAGGAGCGAGGAAGGACAGCTCAAGGTTTGTAGAAAGATTCTAATCATTGATGCTATTCATATGACTTACATCGTATAATATTTGACGTTCTATCATTTGGTAGGCAGACTCCAGGGTATGGGGCCTGTTTTAGCACTTCTTTCTATTTCTTTAACGATAGTTAAAGGCTGTGCTGTCAAAGTCAAATTCTCCTTATTTTTTATAATCCCTAGTGGAGCCTCTTAAGCTAAATTTGTCACATCTTAAGGGTTGACCTCTCCGTTAAATCCCTCCATTTCCACTCCACTAAATCCTTCCACACTGGCAGGCCACTCTGTCCGCTACCTGGTTTTTCTTGATGAGCAGCTGCACACTGGGCAGGTCCTTCCCGTGGTCTGTGGAGTTGGCAAGAGGCATTCTCTCTTTCACCCAGAGCTAAAACAAAAAACAAAACATTCAGTCAAAACGAGGAAATGTCACGGACAAAACACAGATTTGCCAGAGAAACCAGAAGATAATCGACCGCTTACAATCTCGTCCTCCAGGTCTCTGTTGAACTGGTGGGCTTCTTTGGAGGCGAGCAGCCGCTGTCTCCTGAGCTGAAGGGGCTCCTGGAGCTCGGTGAAGCTGTCGGCCACGCGCTTCTGCTGGCCGTCCACCTCGGCCAGGCCGGAGTCCTCCTGGGTCAGCACCTGGGCTTGGGACTGCAGCGAATGCACTTCTTTCTCGCGCACCTCCATCTGGTGCTCCAGCATCTGTTGGGATTAAAGAGGGGGCATATTATGTTATCGAAGTTCAAGGGACCAGCCTTAATCAATGGACTGTATATAAAGATTTTATACACTTTTCACTTTTTTTGGCTTTAAATTGATAGCTTAAATTGATTCATAGCTACCCCTTTTTGTCTCTCTAATTCTATAAACGTCTCTAAAATAATAAGAAACAAATAAATAAACATAAAAAGAGTGTATCTGCATTAAACAGAATACTGATGACAATAAAAAAAACAGCATTGCTCAAATGGCCTTGGTTAGATCCCGACCTGGTGCTTCTGGAGCAGGATGTTGACGCTAGTCAGGTCCTTGCCGTAGTCGTCGCTGTGCAGCTGGCCGCCCAGGTTCTTCAGCCACCCGCCCAGGGCCGAGCAGCTCTGCGTGAACAGCTCGGCCCGGTTGGCGTCGAACAGGCACTGGGCCTTGGTGCGCGTGGTGCCCTCCAGCTCCTCCCACTGACGCTGCAGGTCCTCCAGGGTCTGCTGGACCACCGGCTGGAGCTCGGGCTTCTCCTCGACCAGAGCCTGGCCCTCCTGGTAGGGGGAGAGGGGGGGAGAAAGAGAGGGGGAGAGAGAGAGAGAGGGTCAGAGAGATAGGGAAAGTGAGTAATTGTTAAATCGATATTAGTTTGAACTAAAAATATTTTATTCACGTCATCATGTTAATATTCTATGTTTTATTTAGAAGTCCCAGCTAAACAGGGCTCCTTTAATAAAATGTGATAACATACATTTATAAAATGTATAAATGTTTACAATTTATAAATCCAGTAAGCACACACAACTATATACACCACACCTTGTCAATCTTGTCCAGCCAGTCTTTGTTGGAGGCCAGTTCGGCCATGAAGGCCTGATGTTTCTGCCACTTGCTGTGGAGGTTGCGCGCCTCGTCATAAGACATGTCCTGAGCCGTCAGCATCTTCTCGTTGATCCAAAGGGTGAGCTACACAACAAAGAGCGGAGATGTACAAATCATACACGTACATAACTGTCATAACTGTCTTACTACGATGTATTGCTGATGATCTTATCTTCTGTTGGAGTATTTTCTGCTAAGCATGATGATTCTGCTTTCAAACAGCACACATTTGTCTTCCAGGTCAGTGAACTACCTTTAGACTTGCACTAGAACAAATACTAGAGAAAAGTCCTGTGCTAAGCTGTGTTCCAATCCTTTCATATGAAACACAGTATAAATCTTTTAATATTTTCCCAGCCATGTTATAACAGAGCCAAGCTAAGCACTTTTTAATGGCTTTTGTCACACTATCTTCTAAATGAGAAGAATCAGAAGTAAAGAGGGAGTTAGTAAAAAAAGCATGTTCACAGTAAGCATCCCAGTAAAACATATTATTTACCTCCTGTCCGTCCTGGAGGAAGTGCTGCAGTTCCCGGTTGTCCTTCAGCTTGGTCAGCAGTTCACTGGCTGCCTGCTTGTTCTTCTGATGCCTGGACGACAAACACAGTGAAAGGCTCAAGGCCCTCTTCAAACACGCTCACAAAGAAAAAGAAACTCCAGCTTGGAGACTGTCCCACCATTAGCTGTAATGTAAATGACATGTAAACGTCCCGTCTCTCTGGCCGTCTCCTCCGCTCACCTGTCCTGGATGGAGTCGGCCTTCTCCTGGATCTTGTCCGAGTTGGCGTTGAGGTCGCTGACGAGGTGACGGCCCGTGTCCACCACGCCGGTGATCTTCTCCTCGCTGGCCTCCATGGTGGTCATGAAGTCCTC
Source organism: Galaxias olidus (assembly GCA_026901105.3). Classification (NCBI taxonomy): domain Eukaryota; kingdom Metazoa; phylum Chordata; class Actinopteri; order Galaxiiformes; family Galaxiidae; genus Galaxias; species Galaxias olidus. The sequence goes on from JAPMUY010006699.1 coordinate 16,389, forward strand.
GTGCTTCTTGATGGACTCCTCGGCCCCCTGCAGAGTGGAGGGCATCTCGGCGTGGGACAGCACGTACTCCTAAAGAGAGGGAGCAGATTATATTATCGTTATCTCCACATATGATCATATCTGTATTTGATGTGTACTGGACATATTTGGAACAGCCCAGTGAAATAATTGGACTGCATTTGGTGTCAAAATATGTTTGTCTCTTGTATTAAAACGGGGTCCCTCCCTACCTTCAATGTAGCTGAGTTGGTAAAGCACATATACTAAGTGTGACTGCCCCCACTGTACTGTAAACAGGGACAGATACCCGATGTAATACGGATGCTTGCGTTGTCTAACCTGGCTGTTGAGGAAGCCCTCGGCCTGCTTGGCGTCCCTCAGGAACGTCTGGAAGTTGAAGGCCTGGGCCAGCAGGCTTTGGCGGTTCTCCCACATGCGGCGAAGCTCGTGCCAGCCCGTGTCCAGCGCCTGCAGCCTCTGCGCCAGGAACATGTGCTGGGAGTCCGTCTGGCCCTGGGTCACCTCCTCGCCCGTGGCCCGCATCCTCTCGTAGTCCTCCTTGTAGTTGTCCACCTCGTTCTTGATGTTCTCGTGCTGCGTGAGCAGCCGCTCGGCCTCCGGCAGCGACGTGGGGATGTCCTCCGAGGCCACGGCCGTCTGCGTGCGCGACAGCCAGCTCTGGAAGTCGTCCAGGTCGCGCAGGAAGCCCTGCAGCTTGCTGGCCTCGCCCAGCGACTCCTCGCGGCGCTTCATGGTGGCGTTGAGCTCCTCCCACACCTCCTGGATCTCCCCCAGGCGGGCCTGGATCTCCTCGGCCTGGTCCGGGTGCTCGCGGGCCAGCTTCTCCGCCTCGCCCTTCAGGTCGTCTAACTTACCCTGAGGAGCAAAACGCGTATGGCAGGGAGAGTAGGTATAAGCTTATTAACAATGAATTAAAAATGACGAAATAACAGTTCTTTATAGAGAGACATTAATTTGTTCAGCTCAGTAAAATTGGTTGACTTATTCACAAATTTTTGACCGATCCATGTGAATCAGTCATGAATAATAGAATGAATCCACCACCTTACAGATTTGACTCTTATAGCCTAGCCCCTACAAGATCTGCCCCTGCCTAACTATCGTCTTCCCCAGCCTACCTGGATGGCCTCCAGGTCCCTCTCCATGCCTGTGAGCTTACGCTGCAGGGCCATGACCCCCGCCAGATCATTCCCCAGGCCTTGGGTGGACTCGATGACCTTGGTCTTCTCCTTCATCCAGGTCTGGATCTCGTTGCACTCCAGGTGGTAGTTCTGGATGTTCAGGGCAGACTCCAGGGCCTGCTTCTTCTGGTCCGCCAGCCGCTGGAACTCCTTCCACCTGGAATAGTGACACCACGGCACGGTGAATGGTCAGAGAGATGGACGGCATGCTCGTACTACATTCAAGGGGATCAATTTGTTTGAATGCCAGCATAGCCATTTGCAACCTATATTAGGACTGTGCCTTGAATTCCAACGGTTTGTAAATGCCTTTATTTCTTCTTCCGTTTATGACTAGAAAAACTTAAAACAACGGTTCAAGGATTTATTTTCACTTCAAAGCAATTGACAAAGCTGCACCAGCTGAAAGTTGACAGTTCAAAATGCGGCATTAAATGTAGTGCACGGATGTGTCTCCGTTGATATAAGTCCACATATACACTCCACAGCACTGCACTGACCTGTTGTTGAGTTGCTCCTGGGTCTGGTGGACTTGCTCCTTGCTGCGGTCATCAGAGCCCAGCAGCTGCTCGGCGACCTGATTCACATCGGTGATGCGAGTGGCCAGGTTGTTCATCTCAGGCTCCAGGGTCTCAAACCTGCAACAGCACACACAGCCACATGGACAGTGAGTAAGGACATAGATATGTCCAAAAACATGGACATCATCAATCGCTTGTGCTGTTTTTCATATTGCCCTTCATGAAGCATAGCAAAAGCTTATCTTATTAATAATGGAAGAGTCTCTATGCATTCTCATTCTCTATGTAAACTGCTAGTCCACGTTCCTCCTGTTTACAACTTTTGTTTCTACGTTTCCACGTTTCTACTTACTCACTGGGTTAGTAGAATCTCAAAAAGAAACCATAAAAGAGGCCAAATATATTATTCAAACTTAATTCCTCTACAAGCTCACAGTTATACTTCACTAGTGTGTTTAGGACGATGCAAACCGTAAACAGTTTAGTCTTATCGAGGTCACCGTTCGGTGCTAAATGGATCATTCATCCAAAGTAATTGAAAAGGGAGGTAACGAAGAGAGACCAGTATTCTCCTGCAAACAGACTGACCTCTGCTGCACCACCTCCAGGTCCTCCAGCTTGGTGGGGATCTCCATGCAGTCCAGCCACTGTTCCTTCTCCCCCACCCAGAGCTGGCAGGCCCCGGCTTCGCTGAACATGCGGTAGAGGGCCAGGGCGCCCTCCAGAGCCTGGCGCCGAGTCGCGGACAGCGACTCCAGCTCCTGGTACCGCCGCTCGATGTCAGGCAGCCGTCCCTCCACCTAAGACGGCGGTAATCGTTCAGTTTCGTACAGTATGCGCACTGTAAGTTTGAAGACGGCAGTGTTGTGACCAAATTTGTGCAAATTCTTTGGGGGGATTATTGCTTATTTATTTTGGTTGTAGCAGTCATATTAAACTACAAATAAACAAAAAGTAACTTAATTTAATATAAAATTGTATCATATATGATATATCATATCATATTTATACATATATATTTACATGTATAAATACATGAAAAAGGCCCAAACCTCCGGGGAGTGGGCGAAGCACTGCGGCAGCGTTTGTGCCTGCTCGTGCAGCGAGTCGATGAGCGGCCGGTGGCTCTGGATCTCCTCCTCGGCCTCGCGCTGCTTGCGCGCCAGCGTCTGCGTGGAGAACTCGTCGTGGCCCACCTCCTGGCTGGCCACCTGCCGCAGCGTCTCCAGGATCCACGCCTCCATGTCGCTGGCGTCCGTCTGGAACTGGTGCAGGGCCACCGCCTCCTTCAGACGCTGCTCGCGCAGCATGGACGTCTGAGCGGAAGAGAGAGAGAGAGAGAGAGAGAGAGAGAGAGAGGCCACAGGGTTTTCATACACACTCCTCACGACTGTGGTTTTAAAAGCATTTATAGTAACGGTTACTACCCGTTCTTTATAATTGGATAATCTAATCATAGGTAATAATTATTTTAATACTTTTTTTTTTTACAGGGGATTTGAAATTAAACAAGCCCTAATACCTAAATGTCAAAACCACACAATACTTATTAGTAAATAAGTATCAATTGCTAAAAAAGGACGGTTATTTAAGCGTAATTTTCCACTCCCAAACCCGCTCACCTCCTCTAGGTGTGCCCACTGAGCGCGGACGTCAGTAATCCTCTCGGTCACCTCTCCGGCTCCAAAGTGCCCCTCCTCCACCAGAGCCTGTCCCGAGGCGATGCTGTTGCCCAGCGGGCCGTAGCGCGCCGCCATCTCGTCGCGGAAGGCCTCGTGCTTGCTGAGCAGGCGCAGGGCCGAGGTGAGGTCGCGGCCGCAGTCGCCGCCGGCCAGGATCTGCTCCTGCTCGCGGATCCACGCCGTCTCCTCGCCCAGCTCCCACATGAACTGCCAGAGGCGACGCGAGTCTTCCAGCCGCTCGCGCCGCTGGCCCGCCAGCTGGCCCAGCTCCTCGTAGGCGTGGCCCAGCAGGGACACCTTCTCGTCCACCAGCGCCGGCTCGCAGGGCTTGTAGGCTACGAGGACCAGGAGGAACTTTAGCCTTTAGCGGTACATGGCATGCCTTTCTCAGGCTTTTTCTCTCAATCAGAACTTTCCATAAACCTCAAAACATACCAACCGGTTCTTTCATTCGTTTCTCCCTAAAACAATCATATTATGATATAGTGACACGGCTTGAGACATTATACAGGTTGGTGATCGTGTGAGGGTCCTCACCCTGTTCCTCAAAGGTGAAGCGCTGGGCCGCCCCCTGGACGTTCTTCACCCTCTCAGCCTGGCCCGAGATGTCGGCCTCCACCAGGTTATGGGTCTGCAGCAGGTCCTCCACGTCGTGCAGGTGCTTCCCACAGTCCTGGGACTGCAGGCGGCCCTGAGAGAGGGGACAAACAACAACAACAAGGCTTTAATAACATGTTACTGGCTAATGGAAGATCCTACAGATGACACCACAGACCCAAAATGTCACGCCCAAGACACAATTTATAGGCCAATATATACATGGACTACGGTCATAAAACATGTCACCATGGAGAGACGAAAGGCTGAAATAAGACGGGACATCAAGTAAACACACTTGGAATAAACTGTTTGAATTTCTGGCAGCGAGCAGCCTCCTCTAATGACAATGCAAGTGGGAGGGTGCCTCAATAGGAGGTTTATGCTTCCAGCTGCTACAAAAACATTATCTTCATTGGGAGCAGGCCATTGTGGTAATTGTTTTTCTCCTGATGAAAACACTTGCTGGTCAGAGTGCTTCATTTGGGTGTTCACGGGGTAGTGAATAACAGCAGCGACAGAATGTTAAGAGAGGTAGGAGATGGCTGGGGACTGAGGTGAATGGGCAAAGGAAAACTGGGCACTCTGCCAGGCAAAGGACTCCCAGTTGACCTGGTGAGGGTTTTACCGCGCGACCAATAAAAGGATTTCATCAATACCAACACAGTAATAAGTAGGTCAGAAAAGGGTTTATAAGTTGAACCAAAAGACACGCGAAAACATCAAATTCAGATAAAACAACAGAGATATACACTTTACGTAAACAATAAGTGTAAAGATGAGAAAACCGCACAAAAAGAACGACCAGCGGGGAGGGTACCTTCATGTCTCCCATCCAGTCCATGATGTAGCGCATCTCCTGCAGCAGCCTCTGCAGGTCCAGGTGGGCGTGGAGCCTCTCGCGGCGCGCCGACAGCAGCTCCTTCAGGTACTCCCAGAGCCGCAGCACGTTGTCCCGCCGCGCCAGCACGCGCCGCACGTCGTGGTATCCCTCCGCCTCCAGCTCCCGGGCCACGGCCTCCACGGCCGCCACGCGCTCCCCGTACGCCCCGATGTCCGTCTCGATGGCCTCGTGTTTGCGCGTGGCCGCCTCCACCGCTCCCAGGTCCACGCCGAAGTTGTCCTGAAGGGTTTGGAGAGTTTAGGTCCCGGTGTTAGTTCCCGAGGTTCACTTTTTTTGGACGGGCATGTTTCTACCGATTTGTTTGGCCGTGAAATGGGGCAGGGTAAAGATGGAGGACGGCGAGGCTGAAAGCTTTCTCAACCCACTGAAGCCCTTGTGGGGAGATAAGCTGAATTTAGGTAATCACTTCCTCCTGTGTGAGGGAGATAATTTGAAATAAATCATCTGCCGAGCGGCATGATAATAGACTCGGTCCACTCAATAAAAATGATTTGACGGCATCCCAGGCAAGGCTGGAGATGATTATAATTATCCGTAATCTGGGAAACTCGAGAGAAAAAGAGGAGGCAGAGAGGAATTAGGCAGCCTGGTCTGGGTGTTTTTTGTGTGTGTGTGTGTGTGTGTGTGTGTGTGTGTGTGTGTGTGTGTGTGTGTGTGTATGCGCGTTACCTGAGACACCAGTCTCTGGTTCTCGCTCAGCCAGGTCTCCCTCATGGCCGCCTTGCGGTCGAAGCGGGCCGCCAGCATTTCCAGCTTCTCCTGGCGGATCAGCTCGTTCCTCAGCGCCAGCTCGCGCTCGTGCTCCGCCTTCTCCAGGCGCTCCCAGGCCTGCGGAGCCAATCGCAGGGCAGCTGGTTAGAGACCTGGTGCTACTTGAGTTTATGAACGAATGCTCCTCTAAAAATCATTCCAAAAGTTGCTCAGGGAGTTTTCTGGTCAGTCAGCGTGTCTTTGTGTTTGTACATCCGTAAATGCTTCTACCTTATTGATGTCAGAGATGAGTTTGCCCTCGCGGGGCATGTAGACCTTCTGGTTGTTGGCTCTCATCTTGCTCTGGATGGTGAACAGCAGCACCTCCAGGTTTCCCTTCTCTGTGAATCTGTGGACCACACACACGCAACTCAGATACATAGGCTGCACCAAAAGCTATTTACAATATATTCGTCAGTCATTTGATTCTTTGAATTGTCCAGACATTTGAACTTAAACGATCCACGTGGTGAATTAAACACGGTATTATGTATAGTATCGAGGGACAGCAAAAACGGTCTGCTCTTTAATTTCTCAACCATACGGCGACATTTCGACCGTTGGCCGGTGCTGTCTGTCTTACTTGGGGGGTTTCTCCACCGTGCGATACGTGTTGAAGGCCTGCAGCTGGTTCTGCACGGCGCTCAGGGAGTTGGCCAGCTGGCGGTCGTTGAGGGTGAGGATGGTCTGCTCGATCCACTGCAGCAGCTCCGACGCCAGGGTCTCGTACTTGTCAATCAGCTGGTCTGCCTCGATGGCATAGTCCAGCACCTGGGAGGGGGGAGGGGGTGTTACACTAAGCTCAGAGAACAGTGCCCAAGCAACAGACATGGCCTGAAACACACACACTCAGCTATGCCCTGTGGCAATGAACAAAAAAACACAACACACGAATGTAGGATCCTACCTTGCCAATCCTCTTGCCCTCCACAGCCAGGGCCTTCATCTTGGAGAAGTAGTGGTAGTACGTTGCCACGTAGGTGATGATGGACTTCTCATCGGGCTGGTCCACGTTCACATCTGGAGAGAGAGAGAGAGAGAGAGAGACACACAGAGAGAGTAAGAGGGGAACAGATCATTAGCACCTGATTGACTATTTACCGACACCCCTGTAATTTGTTTGTTAGGTCTGGCCATACAATTGGCTCAGGAGGTGATATGCACATGTATGTACCTCCGGCCTGAACCAGTGAGGTCGCCAGCAGGCCTTTCCTAAGCCCCATGCCGTGTCCCCAGTCTGTTCACCCAACTCTTGTCCTGACTTAATCTGTAATTAACTCCAGTAATCCCACACAGCCATGCATCCCGGTCAAGCTATCTTGGGATTGGAAGGACTGGTGAGGAGTTTGTTAGCGGATGGGGGAGCGGTCGGAGCTCAAGGGGTTACCCCCATTACGACCCCACGCCCCCATGGGGTCATTAGGGTGTGTCCTCAGTGGTAAACTCACCCTCTGGGTCGAGCAGCTTGGTGAGCCCCAATTCCTTCTCAGCCACGTTGAAAGCATTCTGAAGGTTGTAGTGGGCGTTGGACCTTTTCAGGGAGTCAAACTCAATCAGGTCGGATCTATAAAAGGAACAGGGACAGTCGTCATTATGAAACACCTCGGGAGCGAACTGATTATATCTGGGTACTAGCAGGCGGATTGGAACAAACATGATGTTTTATAAGCCCGACGAGGGAAATGATTTATTTTTGACATGCTCTTCTACCCCATGTTAGTTGTTCATATTCTATTCAGAACACCTTCCTCCTTGAACGAGAGGATCACAGCCTTTCAATCGCATGCATTTACATGTGCACCCATGCTGCCTTAGATCTGTTAAAAACACTGCTATATGACTTTGGTAAAGCAGTCATCTAGGTTCGCAGCCTAAAGCGTTCTATATACAAGCACTGACTGGGGTTTGACTTGACTGATGAAGACCTATTTTCCTCCAAGCTGATACAGGTCTGTAACATTATGAAAAGGTTTTATAATTCCTCTGTAAAACGACCAGCAGGGTGCGCCAGTGAGACACAACGCCTTGCATGCAAAAATGTGTACGTTTTTATTTCTGTTATCTAGGTCAGCATTCAATTTCGCTTTCATTTATTTAGCCAAAGTGCTGTCTTTGAAAGTACCTAAAGCCGGAAGCCCAAGTAGAATATAGAGACATAGACACCCCTGAGAGGCGTGGAGGGAGGCACGACGGCTGCAGCTAATTTTGCAAGGGAAGAGAAACGACAGCGTTGGGATTGCCAAGGAAATAAGCAGCCATTCAGCCAGTGGAACAGATATTACTTTCAAAAGAAAAGGCCATTTAAGTGGTGGACAATACGACACAAAGGGGAGCGCGGTTGACAACGTGACACACTGTCATCCTGTGCGACGTGCGTGATATGAGTGAGAGGAGGAGGTCAATGACCTGTGTTTGTGTACAATGGCATTGAACGCCAGGCCGTCCCTCCAACTAGTGGTGAAGTTGTGGACGTTGACATTGGGGTACCTGCAGAGAGAGAGAGAGAGAGAGAGAGAGAGAAAACCCACATCAAAGCTCAATTAATCATCAACGCAAAGAAGCTCGCCACTTCTCCTAAAAACAACAAGCCAACTCCAGGAAAAGATAAAATCATCCGTGTATTCAAAGAAAAAAAAATAGGACAGGCAAGCCCCTTAATGGCCTCCATTGTTCTCTGTCTGAAAAGGCCTACTATTTCGCCATCCCCTTTTTAAGTCTATGCACTCGTGTGCCTTCCCTTTGAGAACGTAATAGATCCCATGCTCACCCAGCCGTCTTCATCTGACACCAGAGCAGCAGGGCCTCCTTGGCAGACTTCTTCTCCTTGTTGTCCCCCGTCTCCACGCTGATGTCCTGAATCTGTTTGCAAAGAGAAACATCTCCCCAGTCAGACAGACCTCCCTGGTGGCCTACTTAGCACCTCACCCAGTCCCGCTTCAATTACAAGTACACTTTGAGCAGTTACAGCCCATTATAACGCAGCTTGTCTAAAGTAATGGTTCCAGAGCAGAAGAGACATTTGTTACTGATTCATTTACAACAGTAGGGAGGGGAGCTGACAGGTCATAATAGTCATTACGTATTCTGCCAGGAAAAGTCCACCACTGAAATAGTATCTAGAAAACATAATCACATAAAATTGTAAAAAAAATAAAATAAAAGACAACGCTGCCAGCCGTAATTACTCTATTCTCTGTTGGTTTGCCTGGGGGCTGGTACGTGTAGAGACCTGACGTCTCATATTCAGGCTCGCTCTTAGTTTTAATTTTTTTTTTTTTTTATGGCAGGTGGTGGGGCTGGTTTGGACTAGCGAAAAGGACAACCGTTACGAGGGCCAAAACCAGAGCCAGACAACAGCGGGATGGTACCTGGAAGCGCAGGATGATAGTCCAGATGAGACCCAGGGTGAGACGGTGGTTCCCGTCCACAATGTCGTGCGACCCCATATTCTCCAAGTGCACTTTCTGCTCTTTGAGGAACTGCAGGGCTTTGTCCACATTCTCCAGACAGTGGATACGCATGCGGCCCTTGGTGGGCTTAGGCTGGAGAGGTAGAGAGTCAGGGTGTTGGTATAGAGAAAAGGATTTGAGAATAGCATACTATAGGGAGTGTGAAAAAAGGGGAAATAAGAAACAGTGTGTGTGTGTGTGTGTGTGTGTGTGTGTGTATATGTGTGGTTAAGCCAACCATTAAATACTGAATATAAAAAAAACTGTTTGTCATTGGGGTCAAAGGTCATTCTCGGGACAAAGCAGGAAGCATTACTCACCAGCTGCTCCCCTGACAGCACCTCCAGGAGGCGGATGAGCATGCGGCCATCGCGCAGGTCCGTGTAGAGGTCGCCGATGCGGCAGGTCACGCGGCCCAGGTGCGAGTTCACCCACTTAGTGAAGGTCTTCTTCTGCACCGCCTCGCGCTCATCTGCGACGGGACCACAACAGGAAGGGGGAGGGGGCGAGTGCACGGGTTAAAACTAGTCGCAATGCCGCTAAAGTACAGTGACTGGGCAATCATGGCCCGCGGGGGAAAAAAGAGATTTGCGGTGTTGCTCCGTCGTTGAAATAGATATGTAAACGCGGGAACGCAACTTCCTGGAGACAAACACGGATGAAGAGGTCGTAGTTTTATTCAAAAGCTACCGTCACTCCCAAACCTAAGAGGGATGATGCACTAAAATCACCTAAACCCTCTCTCCCCGGCCGGCCAAGTTCATTTTACCAATGAAATGTGCCATCAGGTCAATTGAATCACTGATGTGACTGCTTAGCATGGGTGGGGATATGTTCCGCCCCGGGGCTCCCGTGCGCTGACGCGGAGTGACTGACCGCTCTGCTGACGTACACCGCCGAGTGACGCGATCCCGAGACGACACCTTCTGGACGGTGGCCCAGCTAAACGGCTCAGATAACGATGCAAACACAAACAAACCGCCCAATAGTGTGGCTGAAGGGAAATCAATGGGCTCAACCTTACCCAAAAGCGCAACGCACTGACTTGCAGAGCACATCTCTTTACAAATGACGGGAGCGAACAAAAGGGGACAGAGTGAATTAAGCTGTGACGGGAGTGAGACATATGGGGCAGGGTTCTAAGGAGCTAAAGCAGTTTCCTAACAAGGTGACCTCATTTACAGGACACCGGTTCTCTGCTGTACGTGCCGTCTATTCAGGCGAGCACTACAGTGAAATAATATCGCAACTGCCTCTCACTGCAGCGAGCACGTGCCCACACAAACAGAGACACCCTTGTGTAGGGAGACAAGAAAATCAATCCGAAAAGCATGAGGGAGGTGAAAATAAATAAAGAAATACGTCTGCAGCTCGGATCTGCGTTTAGCAGAAACACACTACCGAGTCAATCAGACCAAACAGTCAACACTTTTGAACATGGCTGCCGTTTCAACATGAAACAAAAATTAACTGCTAAATGGGAGTGCTTAGTGGTTTCAAGGGAAGCCTTAGCCTTAGGGATTACAAACCCAGTGGGACATGGTCTTTCATCTCAGGTAGCAAACTCAGTTCCTTGCTGTAAAAACACCATGTAATAACATAATGACGGCTGAAACTTCAAAAAGTGGGATCGAGCGTACATTAAATGAAGTTAGCTTTATGGGGACAAATGTTTAGAAGAGTGTAAATATTACTGAAGAATTCAAGCATTAACATTTCAATGGTAACGATTCACGCAATAAAAACGTATAAAAAAAAACATTTAAATTCTGTGACACAAGCCTGTTATTAACCAATATGCTCCAGCTAAATGTTTACACGTGTCAGAGGTCACATTAAAACTAGTTTCCAGCCTGCCAACCCGAAACCTAACCCTCCAAGGCCGGCCGGGCCCACAGGTAGGACGAGGCCTTAGCCTCACAGCAGGTGACCTTAAGCCAGGCTAGGAGAGGAAAGCAGCTGGCGGCGTGGCAGAGCTGGTCGGTAATCCTGAGCTGATTTATGGTTGGGTACTTGAGGGATTAGGTGGCCACTTTACGAGGTTTAAGGAATCCCCCTGGCCCCACCCCACCCCCTTGTCCAAGCGTCCCGGGGATCCTTTCAATCAAACGGCTAAAGGGTTTGTCCAGTGGAGGAAAAAGGGAAGAGGGGAAGGGAAGAAGGGGAAGGGCAGGACCGGTGGTCATCCAGGGCAGGCAGTCTGGGTAAACTGCCTCTGCTGGAGTGGTGGTAGTGAGGGGTAAAGATTTCAGCATCAAGGGGCGTTGATTTCTTTGTATTACTGCAAGCCTGGATGGGTTACAAGACCTGGCACCTACACTCGAGACAAAAATATTAAAAGCCCATTAGACTTTAAAGTCACTCAAAGTTTAATTTGCAAAGTGTAGTGCTTGCGAAAGCTCCAGCAACGTCTGCATAGCTGTAGTCTAAAGGAGGAGCAACTAGTCGATATCTGAAGTGGGCGGGATAAGCTGACCTAATTAAATGCTTTGTTTTCATCAGACCAGTGGATAATGGGGGACCTGACCGTTGAATCTTAAAGAGACATAACCCAGACAGTCACAGAGGCCTCTTGATCACATGACGGTGAACTTCTGTGTTGAAACAAGATCAGAAACCAGTTGAACACGTTGACGACCTAATCCCTAACAGCTGGAATGTACTTTGACGCCATAATCATTTTGAAGCTAAAAACTCCACGTCTGCACATAACTGCCTATTAGAGGTCATCAATGGGATTCCACAACGTCAGTCCCGACAACTCTGCCCTGTAAACCCCGCAAACAGTTCCGACATTGCTCACCCTTCGCCCGCACCAGAAATGTTCACTTATTTAAGCTCGTCCGACTGGTAGAAGGCATAAACAGTCCAATAAATCACTACGAGGGACAGGGATTTAGACCAGGTCTGTCTGTGTGACATCGATTATTAAACAGTAGATAAAGACAGCAATTAAGAAATGTATGACATTCCAGGGCTGGGGATTCTCTGGCTGCCCTGGTATGGAGGTTTAGCAACAGAGTAGGCTGATAGGGTTATCAGGGGAACAGGTCTTAGGCAACACAGAGCATTTTTGTGTTTGTGTTTGTGTGTGTGTGTGTGTGTGTGTTTGTACTGTATGTATGCATGTATGAAAAGTTTGTGTTGGAATATATAAATACATTTATATATACACACACACACAAAATAGTTCATCTCTGAAGAATGAAAGTGAGATGAATTAGTCTGCTATGGAGCTGACGACACTGTGTCTGGTTCCGGCAGCCGTGACCACGCTGTGGTCCAGCACCAGCAGCACCAGCAGCCGCCATGTCAGGCCCATGTGGCTCCACACACAGACACCGAGGCCTGAACCTCACCCCTCCTCTCTTTCCCTCTCCACATCTGACTTCTCGGTGTCGCTTCGAGGGATCCGAGGGGGGCTTGGCAAACAAGTGAAGCAACGCGGCGAGCGCACGCGGCCCGGGGAGAGTGACTGACAAGCCAATGGGGGGAAAACACAACCGCTTGCCAGACAGCTCCGAGTGAAAGAATGACATTCACAGGAAAGGTTGTTAAGGCTCTGGAGCGTGAAAGTTCATTTTGTTTGGTTGATTTTGCAAGGCAAGACAAGGGCAGTTGTTCACCGTCAGTGGCTGAGAGAGAGGCGCCTCACAGGCAGCAATATTTATTTAACGATGATGTACCTGATCAGACAACCACCTTGTGGAATTGTTTTCTTTTCTGTACATTGCTAACAGCTGCATGCAGTCCAGGTTGTGGCGAGGTGAAAATACCCACGAACAATCCGTTGAACCAGGTCGTTTCTTAGTTCTTATATTTAGACCATCGTAACTGTTCAGAGAAGTAGTGGGGCAACCAAAGCTACTAAGGTTGTGTCAACAGTTCAAGCAACTGAAAATAAAAACTCAACATGGGCCCTCTTCTCCGCAGCATTGAGACATTGGCCTAACCTCACAGTTAAACCATAACAGTATATCCCATAACAGCAACAGGAACTTGTTTTCGCTTTTCTCGCTGACCCTAGTCACAGATACTGGGGATATTGCAGCTTACCTCGTGTTACAATCTTTGCAAAAACATGCTGAAAAAGGACATCGTCATCTCATCACCCAACAAACATCAGGCTCCACACGGAACTTTTGACTGAGTTGACAAAACTTACTGAACTCCAAACAAATAGATTTGAGCACACACACACACACACACACACACACACACGATTGACACTACATTGTGTGCCATGGCTACTAACCTTGCCGGAAAGTGCTTTCAATGGCAGAGAATACTACCTGGCTACTACGTACGAGATTCTGTCTGGCAATACTGTGCATGAACAACAAAAAATCATGCTGAATAAAAGCCTTCATATTTTAGTTTTAAATGGACGCTAGTCGCGACCATATAAACAAAGGGATCATCTGTGTGAACAAACGTAGATAAATACAAGTAGATCTCGGAGATTAGATAACAGAGCCTCCCCTCCACTCCCACCCATACCTCTGGCTATAACTCAGGAGAGCATGATTTCATTTCTCTGAGGTGACCTTTCCCAGACTCAGGAGCACCATTTCTCTCCTTTCTTTGACGACCAGGTCCCCTGCACCCAGAGTATCAAGTATGGCATGGGATTGAGTAACGATAAGCTGAGCTATAAATTACTTTATCTCTGCTCAATGTCTTTCTCTCTCGCAGCTATGTGGATGCCTGGAAGCTCGGTTAGACAGTGAGGAGAGCACTTAAACCTGTGACTTGTCTGGCAAAAGCCTCCAGGCACAACTCGCCAGTGCACATTGTGCACGCACGCACGCACGCACGTACGCACGGGCACACATGCACACGGAACCATATCAAAACACACTCAGAGATGAATATCTGTGGCTCAAAGGTGGTTACGATGATCTGAAATGACACAGGCAAAACAACTGGATTAGGGCTGAAAATGTACTTGACTAAACTTCGCAAACATACAAAACTTCCCGTACCTGACCAAAAGTAATTAGCCAGTCCACAAGGTGGATATCATATGCTTCATGTCCCAGTCAGACATGTGGAGGAAGTCGAAATGGGACGCGGGTTGGTTGGCGACACAATTTCTCTCTTGCACTGTTTTCTCACTCAAGGCGAGAGATTAAGAAAAGGATTGCAGGGCAAACTACAGAGGCTGCCAGAGCAGACCAAGAACAGACCTGTCTCTCCAAAAGTGTGGTCACATGGGTCCTCAGTCCTTCGTCTCCATGGCTACCCGCACTCTCTATTGACTTTCCTGCTCTCAAGGTAAACAGCCCAGTTTGCCAACGTCCAAACTCAACGTAGACACGTTTACCTTTCTACCAGAGTAAATACGTTGAGAGATTTCTATTAAGACGAAGAGAGCTCATTTCAATTTGCCGGCCGGTTGCGACTAGTCTTTGCTTCGTGAGCTTGTGGGCATCTGCCTCATTACACAACTCTATACTGTAGACACGCTGCCGTGGCGGCTGCTCACTACAACACATAGTAGGGAGGTAGGTAAGAGCTCCACTCGCCCTGACTGAAGGGTTGGGCCTGGGGCCTGCTTGCCTTGCAGGAAGGACTGATCGTAAGGAGAAAGAAGGCGGAAGAGTCTGTGGCCACCGTGCCACACCTGACGCCACAGATAAAAGATCAAGGACCAGGGTAGATTGCAAAAGGTATTGCAAAAGGTATTAAAATGGAGGGTTGAGGGATGGGGCACATTCCTCCTGACAACTTGTCGTGTTGTGAAAGCTTCTGGAAATGAGCTTCTGCTGCAGTGCTAATGACAAGGCCAGGGGACAGAAGCACGCAACAAAGACACGCACGCACGCACGCACGCACGCACGCACGCACGCACGCACGCACGCACGCACACACACACACACACACACACACACACACACACACACAACCTCTGCAGACAAACACCAACTTGTCATCATCTGGAGTCTTCATTGACTCAGGTATACTGACACCAAACACAACTTATTTCGTCATGAAAAATCACAGACATTAGCTGTTCTCACAGACGGCTTGCGTACGGTACTTAAGTTAATATTTGGGTAAACATATTGACACTGGGATATATTTTTCTCATGCCTTAGCTGTATCGGAATGTGCCTTGAGGGAAATGGTTACGGTTATTGGCTTGTGTTTATGAAACTGTGTTCCGGGACAGTAGCACTATGGTCTCTATAATGGGCCATAAAATATACAATTTAACAACACGGTTAAATTGGGAAGAGTCTAATCCGCCCCGATGCTTTCCAAATGAACCTATGAACCTCAAAACAGCCCGATGGCGTCAAAGCAATGGAGATAACAATAACAATGCTGATCTGAAGCTAATCCAGGAAAGTATGCCGCCAGTTATAATCCTGTGTTTCTGTGTGTGTGTGTGTGTGTGTGTGTGTGTGTCCTGCAGACTGAGGCGCTGTGTGGTCCTCTAGGTACAGATGGACGCAGTGATACGGGAGCCTTTATTATGGCTGGTCACCCAGGTGATCTGGCCTGTGCACCTGTCCAGTGTCCTGTATGCTCATGGCTGGTCACCCAGGTGATCTGGCCTGTGCACCTGTCCAGTGTCCTGTATGCTCATGGCTGGTCTCCAGGGTCACGTTGCGTCATGGTAATGTTGGTATATGAAGAGTAGGAAAACAATTTGCAGTAAAAAAAAAAAGACGTTTGCAAGATTTTAATTTTTGTTTTTTATAATACTGATAAAAATCTACTTTGTAAAAAGGTATTAACACGATTTTTGCCCTCCAGTCTTCGTTTTGCAAAGATCTCTGCTGAGTAACTGAATAGCCTCTCCAGCTACTGAACTTTGCCAACAATGACTTTCAACATTATCAAGGGCAGCCCCGGTCTAGATAGAAGAGGAAAACAGGTTCCACTCGAAACCACAATAAAGCCTATCTGCGCCGCCAAGCAGCAAGATGTTCCCACAGACAACTCGCCCGTCCTTGACTTCAACCATCTGTTGCTTCCTGGCGGGCCACATCATAACACGCCTCGTTTCCCCTTGATGGGGTGCGACTAGTCGGGTCTGGCCACATCCACGGCAGCCCTGCCGGTTCCCTACCAGCCTATACACTGAGGGGCATAGGAGCCATTGTGGAAATGGAACATTTCGAAACACCAGTGTAGTTCACATTTCGTGTTTTCCCACCAAATTGACAGCCAGTAAGCCCCGCCATCTCACACTGGAGAGAAAAAAAGAGCCAGTACCTGTTGCTAAGTGAATGATACTGGCACTGCTACTTGTGCCCTGAGAGTATAAGGAGAGCAAGAAGATTACATGTAGGCATTACATTTAATCAAGCTTTAGAACATGCATTTTTAAATTGTTAGTTCATAACTATAGCTCCATTCTAAAGCGGTATTGAATAGGGTCAACGTGTGTCAGTTCTCTCTCTCTCTCTCTCTCTCTCTCTCTCTCTCTCTCTCTCTCTCTCTCTCTCTCTCTCTCTCTCTCTCTCTCTCTCTCTCTGGGTAGCAGGTGCTGTGACATCATGCGTCAGTGCCAGGTCACTCTGTAGATGGCTGACCTCTGAGTTAACAGGCTTTCTACCAGCCACTGCCAGTGCTCTGACCTCTGCACCGAAGACAGGAAAACGCGATGGGGTAAGAACTGGAGTGTGTGTGTGTAACATCCCTCTCCTGTGTGTGCAATCCCGCTTTCACAGCAAACCTCCAAACGGCAACACTACTTTTTGCTTCATTCGCGTTGGCAAGGGCATATTGAATTACAGTATAACTGTAACTTTTTACCACATTGTGTGAGTTGTGGTGGAGAACACAGCTCTAATACGCAATTACCCGGAAAGAGCACCCGTGAGATTTACTTCTCTGCATGTGATTTAAAGCTGCGTGTCCGACCTTCAGCACAGTTTAGGACAAAGCAAAACATCTGGGGAAAGGTCCCGGCTGGTTAGCATTAGACACGTTCTCTCAAGCACGGAACACATCTCCTCCTTTCATCTTCACCTCAGGTCATGCCTTCACATCTCCCTTCCCTCCTTCCCTCCTTCTCTACCCTGCTCCAAATGCCTCTGTGACCTTGGGAAGTCTGCCCTCTAAAGCGCAGTTGGCTCGCACGCTTTGGGGCTTGCGTAACCCAGCCCGTTGCGGTCATCGCGTCCTGCGAAGAAGAATGAGCAAGAACCAGCGCTGCCGATCAGTCAGTCGGCCTGCCTAGAAGGGCCTTGTGTCACACGTTCCCTCCGCTGATAGGACGTGATGGGAGCCCGCCACAGGGTCCTGCTCTGCCCACATCTGGCCAGCTCAAGGAAGTTAGGGATCCTACAACAGGTCATCTCTGTGTGTTGCAGATTAAGAGACGAGAGAGCAAGCAAGGCCCAGGCTTGAAAATGCTGCACTAACAGACCCACACTTCTGCATTTGAATTCAACTCAAAAACCTGCTATCAATTGCAAATACAGCTTTAATGGTAATTGATTTCAAGCAAATATACATGTAAACGTAATTAAGCGGAGTGGAACAATAGGCATATCTCTTGGCAGCCGTGGGAGTATAGTAGGAAGACATTTGCAAAACAATGAACATGCGTAGGTAGCACTATAAACTGTAGGCTTTGGCCACTTGTTTGATTGTTTGAATGTGTGTGTGTGTGTGTGTGTGTCTCTGTGTGAGATAGAGCACCTTTATCAAGAAGGCTGTATTAGTGCTCTTACAGCGCTATAATTGAAGCCCAAACTGGGCTGAAGAATCCGCTTCTCAGCCACCTCCTTCCAGCTGCCATGCACCCTGTGATTACAGGCTCAAGTCAGGGCACTTATTAACAAACGCGCGCACACGCGCACACGCGCGCACACACACGCGCACACACACACACACACACACACACACACACCAACTCAAACACACACACATATCAACACAAACACCGACACTAAGGCCCCTCACGACCAAAAGAAATGCACAAACATAGGCAGACAAGACAGTTATCAATCATTCATGATGCCACCATAGCACAGGTAAGCAAACTTTTTCCATGAAGGTTTGAACTGCGCCTCTCACTTCCTCTTCTACAAGACGATGTCGTCATTCGTAAGTATTTTCCTCGTGGAGAAGACTACAATTCACTATTCGAGGCCCCTAAGCTTATAAAGGAATGTTACAAAAGAAGAATGTGAAATTAGACAAGTCTGAACGGGAAAGCTCCCCCTCTTTTCTTTGAAACTCACAAAGACAGCCTCTCCCTCACTTCAGATTAAGCAGCTACTTTTACCACCATCAAGGAACCGCAAGCTCACCATGCGCCGAACGGCCCCAGACTGAACACACAGCCAAAAATAAACCAGCCGAAAAGAGATCACGCTGGCAGTGAACCAACCGAGAACACCTTTGCAAAAAGCGATCAGTCTGGAGCGATCATTTCCGCTCTGACAAGAAGACGGTCGCGAAGTGGCATGGTGCTGCTGACAGAAAGCCCAGGCTTAACCTGTCTTCTGTGCCAGGGACGGCACGGCAAGATGGCTGCCTATCCCTCGTGTGCCCTGCTCATATTTAGCGTGGCTGTCAGGCCAGGGACTAGGGAGACATTCAAATCAGAACCGGGAATTTGGGCAGTAGAGCGGCAGGCAGAAGGTGAAGGACAGAGGAATGACACCCGCACTTCCCCTTTTTTTTCCCTCCCCGAGCGATAAACAGGGCCCATATTGTGTTTAGGATGTAGGCGGTATGGCCGAGGCGTGGCCCAGCGCTGCCTCCGCAGCGTAACCACAGGACCAGCCACGTGTGCTGCTATTTTTAATTCTTAACGGCCTGTGGGCACGAGCAGCAGAACAACAAATTGACTGTGCGTCGCCTGATGTCATGCCAGCGCTGTCCATGCCAACCCTAATAAAAACGAGAGAAAGACAGACACAGAGGAGTGAGTATTGATTCGGTGGGGAGAGCGAGAGAGAGAGGGAGAGAGAACACATCGACACTACCGGCAGACTTTGTCAACTGTAAGTGACAGAAATCATCAGACGGGGAGGTATCCACCCAGCTAGCTGGTGGAAGGTGGAGGTGTGGACCTTGCCCTCAGTGGTTAAGGCCGCTCTCTCTTTCTCTGCTATGTGCAGCTGTTCCAGATAAGGCGGGAGAGGGAGCGGCTGGGACTGAGCGAGGTAGAGGGGTGGGACGACAAGGCCAGGCCTATGAGACTCCAGACTGGGGCAGCCTCCCAGTCCCTTCCCCATCAGCCAGGACATGTGCTTAGAGGCAGACAGGGAGGGACACACTCATTGGCCATGAAAAAGAAAAAAACGGCACTCGTTGGCCACTTTCCCCAAGTAGTCTTCGGTCAATACTAGGAGAAGAGCGCCAAAATCACTGTTGCTTTATGAGGTCATTGTATGCGCAGGGTAAACCCCTGGCTTGGTAATAGAATTCTGGTGTCTGAGCTGGAGGACCCCCGGCCTTAACAAGGGGGAGTTAGTCCGATTGGATTGCTACGGTCCATTCATACCTGCCGCTAAAGCTGTAACTCAACCCAAAACGGGACACTGATCTCCTAAAGGGCCAGTTCAGCTTTATGAATAAAGGATAGGAGCAAAACGAACAAGACCCAAACAGGGCAGGAATAAACATGCTAAGGAGTTTTATAAAAAATTAAAAATAAAAACAGGGAAAACATCAACATACCTTGTCTCAAGTCACCTCATTGGGACTACTGCTAGGGACAAAAAATAACAAACTCTAAATATAATGTGAATAAATACTACACGACAAGAACCACTTTTTCCGAACACATCTTTGAACATACAGAACCAGTATATAGTTAACCATTGCATACTGACCTTGAACACATGTATCGCACACAGTTATCAGACCACCCTTAGGCAAGTGGCAGCAGAGCGGGCAGCCATTTTCTAAATCAATATCACGGATATTGAAAGTGTGACCTTTATCCCTGGTCTAGCAATCTACAGGCCCACTATAAGTCCCCTATATCAGCTCAAGTGTAGAGAATCCCAAAGGGTTAGGCATATGAGCTTTGACATTCTAAAATAAAATAAAGATTAAATAAATGACTAGGTCAGCTGTTTCAGAGGCAGTTTAGCCTTCACAAATGGCAACATGGCTCACTGACCTCTGAGTCATCGCTACCATTCAAACTATATACATATATATATATATATATATATATATATATATATATATATATATATATATATATATATATATTTTTTAAGGCTTTGATGTCAATAGATGTTATTGCTCTTGGACTGTCCCTTTGTTTAACCAGAGAGGTGCTACTGATGACTGATGAGTAGAAGTCTCCTCTTGAGGCACACAGCCAGCCAGGGTGTTTGCTCAAGCAGAGGACTGGCACCGCAGGCAGTGACCCTTTGAATCAGACGCTGGTGGTGCCCATGATATCAGTCAACTAGTTTACGCTAATGGCAAATTTCATTTGTAGCCATGAGCCTTATTTCTCATCTGCATCGATAAGATTTTGTGTTTTTTCTCAAGTGCATAGTTCAAACATTTGTATAGGGAGGACGCTGCAAATTTATTCACTTGGCACCCTTATAAAATCTATGCCGTTACTGTGCGGGCAGCAGACAGGCAGGCGAGCACGCTGACATTGACTAATAGCTGTTTTTTGTTGTTGTTTTTTTTTAAGCTAAAATAACATTTGACCAATAAGTTAACATTATGATTAAAAGGTCTGGTGAAACCATGTAGTACCTAAAGCAGGCAAACCACAACACTTCATCAGTAACCTGCTTTTAAACCCAGGTTGTACATTCACCCAGGCTGATGCCTAAATCCTTTGCCGTGTTCGGTCAATGTGCCTTACGCAAAGGCTCGTGTCGGCTAACTGACTGATAACTCTCTGGCTGTCTGAAATTCCTTTACGTGCTCGATCAATACAAGAAAAGATTAGACTGATAACAGAGAGATTTAGGGTGTGGTCTGTTGCTAGGCGACAGAGGAGTCACTCAAAAAGTCTAGTCTAGTATATTCTTACCGAAATAAATTTGTCGTTAACAGTAATCAAGTGATCAAATCCTGTTACAATTGGTTTGTGGACAAATTCTTAGCGTGCCGTGAAGCAACAAATACAAAGGCTGTGAGGTAGTGACGCAGCACTACGGACTAGAACATTACAAAGTCTCTCTTGCATGAACACGTGCGATGTACTTTAAGACAAGGCAATATTACACATTCTGCTCTATTGTACCAGACACTTAGCTGTCCCTACTGGGACAACAAAGAAGCAGGAGAAGAAAGAGGGAGAGAGAGAGGGAGGAAGAGAAGGAATGAGCCTCAACGGCAGTCAGACCGGAATTACAAGTGACTGTCGCCAGTGTGTGTGTGTGTATGTGTGTATGTGTGTGTGTGTGTACAGTATGTGTGTGTGAGCCTGTTTGTGACTTTGCACACGTGTCTAACAATGACCCAGCTTTTCAGAACGGTGGATGCATCTCTCTCTATTGCTCTCTATCTTTATCGCTCTGGCTTCATTTTGTATGTGAAGGGTTGTAGACACAGCTGATAGAGCTGCTGTCGCCCCACATCAGGCAGAAAGTGTGATTGATGTGCATATGTCTGAAGAGAAAGATTCAGCAGACAAAGCCTCCGCGCCCCCACCAGATGATTGACAAGCGCCCACTCTTCTCGAGCTCATCTTGAACCACTCAAAAAGAATAGGGCTGATAGCAAGAATGCTACCTCTCAACTTTGACCTTTGCACTAATTGAAGAGATATAGTGTTTGATCTTTTCAAGAAGGATATATAAAATCTATTCCGCTACAAGTGATTTTTCTCCACTTTCTAATCCGCTTATAAAGGATACTTAACCTGGATTGTCTAGCCATAGTACCAGTAGAAAGCAATGGGTGTGACTCTGTGCTTTCATTTTGATGCATGGAAACATGATATGATAAGATGTATAGATATGATCTCATGCAGGTTTTTATCTCAAATGAAACTCTCACCTTGTTTTCGGCAGTGTTGCTCTACTCTTCACTTTGTTTCCCCCCTCAGACCAGACAAACAAAAACACTGTTGTGGTCATTTGCTGAGTGAGGGGCCTCTGGGCCACTCACAGCTCTCGCTCTCTCTCTCTCTCTCTCTCTGAAATATGATTACGGCCGAGAAAGAATGTCAACCATGTGCTGGGTGTGTGAACAGGTCAACTCTGACAGCTCTCTATGGCAGACGACCCCACGTCAATCTGTTAAGACAAGTGGCTGGAGAAAAGCGTTTAAAACCCTGTGACGTTAGTGGCGCTCCATTGACTCGCTTAGCCGCAACCCTCATACCACAGCAAACACATCCTAGGTCCATAACCTAACCCAACAGGTCCATGATTAAATGGCGCACAGCTCAACAGCACACCTGACTACACAATCTACGTCGCCTTAGAACTACAGATTGTCTTACTCAGACACACAAACGACCGATGAACCTAAGCCCCATTCACCACTATCGCCCAGCTGCTCCCTTTCTGAAACATCGAGTCTATTATCGAAAGAGCCTGTTACGAATAGACGTCAAGAACAGGGGGGATTACCCCATTTACACTGGCTTGTGGGAAGCCCCTGTGATAAATTGCCAACCAATTTGCGAAGGCATTCGTCACACCGCACCAGAGTCGAAATGTGTGTCAGGCTAGTAGCTGGCTTGTTGTTTGCCTACTAGAGAATCCCCCAGCGCGTTAGCGCCTTACAATGGCCACCGTGACTTCCGTGCCCGGGACCTCACACAGCTTACAGCCCACAGACGACGGCTTGGCCTGGTAATTGGATCTATCCGGAGGGACAGGTGGCCATGCTGCCTGCGTTTGAGCTGAGCTCCTGCCCATCGGGTGTGTGCGTGTGTGTCTCTCTGCTTCTCCCTGGTTTCTATGCGTGTCTGCTTTGAAGCCCCGTCAGGTAGACGAGGGAAAAGCGTTCTCGTTCATTCTCTTTCTCTCTTTCAAATGAAAAGAAAAAAACTGTCTGCAGTGAGAATCTCAGTGGGGGAAAAAAAAAAGCGTGGCCTAATCTTTTCAGGGAAACATGTATAATACATTACGGCCAGCCCACACCTCTAAGCTTATTTCAGCGATTCAGACTAGGTCACACTCCAGAAGAAAGGACAGTGTCAGGAAGAGGGGGGCTTTATTTTTGTCGTTCTTTACCTTGGAGCTGTTTGAATCGGCCCTCCAGGATGTTGGAGTACTGCACCTGATTGACAAAGGCAGCCGGGGACAGGCAGGGCTCGCGGTCTCGGGGGTCAAACTCCATGGTCTCCTTGTGTAACGTGGGGGCCCCTTCAGGTAAGACGCTCTGCAGCACACCGCCTGGAGCCGAGGGGGCTCTCCAGCATAGCACAGGGACCCACTCCTCCGAGGGTGGGAGGCTCTACAAGTGGTGCACACTACACAGCCAGGCAAACGAAAACGTGGACAAATATCCCAAACGTCCCACTTTCTGTCCTTGGCTAGTAGATCCCAGTTATTTACCTAGTGGAACAGAGAGTCGGAAAGGCACGCCATGTTGTCCTCAAGGTTTCAAAAAAGCCTTTTCCTTCCCTTTCTCCCACTCTCATCCAAAGTCCAAAAGCAACGTGCCGTGGTGGATAGGTTTTTCAAACTAAATGTTCTTTCTCTTTTTTCTTCTTCTTCTTCTTTAACCTCTGCCTTTCTAAAGTCCCGGACACACTCCCTGCCTTTGAGCGAGGAAAAAAACTTTCAGTCAACTGAACCTCCTCCTCAAATGAAAACTGGCTCTGGCCTTCCCTCCAGAACTTTGAGCGCGCATTTAGCCACGCACGCACGCACGCACGCACGCACGCACGCACGCACACACACCTTGTTTGAGCAGAGAGCGGAGAACTGGCCGTGGTCGGGTGGCTGTGTAAACAGAGCCTGCTGCCGCTCTCTGAAAGCTGGCTCATTTGCATAAGGTGTGTTTGAGGGAGGAGCGTGCGGGGAAAGAGCAGGGTGGAGAGATGAGAGGGCGAGGAGGAGGAGGAGGAGGAGTGAAGTAAGAACAGGGGGGGGTTGGTTCAAAAAAAGGTGGACTAAACCACTGCGGCCGTGTGACAGGGAGTGGATTAACCCACTGCTCAGGGGAGGGTAGGGGGTGGGGCTCGACCGATGAGGTGGATCACAAAGGCCGGCAACAGATTGTGTTATTCTTCTACTCCCCTTCACAGCCACTCACTCTCTTCTCACTCTGTGTCTCTCACATCTGAGCTCTCTATTTTTCTTCTTTCTGCTCCCTGGCACGGAACTTAAACAAGGCGTTAAGACAGGAAGGAAGTAGTTGAGAAAGAGTCAGCAGCAGCAGCAACATGCTCTTTCCTGCTCTGGCAATATTTGAAACAATTGGGTGTGCTTGTGTGTGTGTGTATGTGTGTGTGTGTGTGTGTGTGTGTGTGTGTGTGTGTGTGTGTGTGTGTGTGCACGTGTGCAGCGGGTTGGTGATTGCTTGTGAGTGCCAGAGAGAGTGAGAGGGGAATCCCCCAATTCACAGACTAAAAGAGTGAAGAGAAGGTTTATACGATTCGTTGAGAGTGAGTTTTAACCATCATCAGGGCACACTTAGACAGTCAAGCATTGGAACAATAACATGGCAGGTGCCTCCATTAAGCAGCAGAAGACTAAATATCTCCCACGCTTCCCCGAGGTTGGACTGCGTCAGCGACTGTATCATTCAGCGTGACACAACACAGAAGTGTTCCATCCTGTTGAAGCTAAATGAACTCGTCCGTCCCTACGACAATGTCTAGGCGGCTAGTCTACTCCTCCTCCTCCTCCTCCTCCTCCTCCTCCTCCTCCTCCTCCCCACCGAACACAAACCAGAGCAGGCCAAGAGATCTGGGGACAGTTTATCTTTTCTCCTGCATTATTAAAGCCATGTCAGAGAATAAGGGGGACGACGGATGCTGGACAGGACCTTCAAATGGCCTGAGGGGTTGAGTCCCCCGCGGAGGCAGGGGGGTAGGCAGGCCACTGCTGCACGGGCCGACGTGTGGTTTTACTGCCTCGTTTAGACCAGAGGAGATGAGAGCCACTGCGGTCTGTTCTCATTAGAGAGAACCAGCAAACAGGATCTTTACAGGGAGCTGTATGGGGGCGGGGGGGTGGGGGGGTGGGGGGGGATAGCCTAATGAGAGCCAGAGAACAGTCACTCTTGACCGGGTAAGTGAACGGGATGGTGGGGGGGTGATGAGAGGAAAGCAGAGATGCATGTCAAACGCAGCAGGAATGCCGTGGGATTATATTTAAAAACATTGCTGTTCAATTGAGGCACCATAACGGGGTTAGCTTGGTTTATGTACAATATATATATATATGTATGTGTGTGTGTGTGTGTGTGTGTGTGTGTGCAGGCAACACTACGTGTTTGTGAGTGTGAGTTAATGTGTGTGTT
The DNA here is from genome assembly GCA_026901105.3 of Galaxias olidus. NCBI lineage: Eukaryota > Metazoa > Chordata > Actinopteri > Galaxiiformes > Galaxiidae > Galaxias > Galaxias olidus. The sequence continues at coordinate 41,877 of JAPMUY010006699.1, forward strand.
GGGGTGTGAGTGTCGTGTTCCTTAGCTGCCTCGGGGTAAAGGAGGCATGCTTCCTTCCTCTATAAACCATCCCTCTGCTAGTGGTGCAGATGGTGGCTACAGGCAAGATCAACAGAGGGGACAAACAACCCGCCTTCAGCATCCCGGAAAACAAAGGGGGTGAAGAGGGGAAAAAAAAGAGAGAGACCGCATAGAACGAAGGAGGCGGTTTTAGAAAAGAGGCTGTTGTGTGAAGCACACCGCAATTACAGATAATGGCCTGGTCTGGTCTGGTCTGGTCTATGGACACGAGCTAGACCGTGGAGAAGGAGGGAGGAACGGACGCAGGGGTGGAGGGGGGGAGAGGGAGGTCAAGATGAATTGGCAAGGACATGAGAGTAAACACCTCTCAGCCGTCACCAAACTCCTCCTCACATTCCTCCCTCCCTCCCTCACGGCGGATGTCAGGGGGTGTGGGGAGCGCGCCAGCCATGGGACGCTGTTAGCTCAACGGCACGAGGAGCCGGTGCAGCTGTCGGCCCGCCACCAGGGACCAAAGGACCACATCCCAGACCTCAGGCCCGTGTCTCGGCGGTACGGTCCGTTACCCTCTCCTCCACTCTGCCAGTCTGCTACCTCTCTGTTCGGGGGGCGGCTCAGCTGGCGGCGGTAACGCTGTCGTCCCACCGGTCTGCTCGCGGCTCTCTCTTTCTCTCGTCTCCAGGCCGTCTCCGTTTAGCCGGGTGTTTCTGAGGGAGCGGGTGTTTGTGTCTGCACCCCGGGGCCATTTCACACTCCCGGTGCCTCCTGGCGGCCACGCTGTCATCTAGTGACGGGTGTGAAAGCGCCGCGGGGCAGGGGGCCTTATTGACTCACCTCTGCTTGGGTGTGACACGCGCCGTCGTAATGCTGCACGCACACATGCATGCACCCACGCCCACACACACCCACACCCACACACACCCACACCCACACCCACACACACCCACACCCACACCCACACACACACACACACACACACACACACGTCCGAAGAGTATCAATTTTAAAAAAGTAACTTATTAAAGAGGGAGGAAAAAAAGAAGGGGTGAAGGGTTAAGCAAACGAAGCGGGGCCAAAGTCCTGTGCAGGGGCGGGGGGGGGTTACATCAGTAGTGCCACGCGTGATGTGCTCATTCTTAACGCTTAAAGCCTGGAGAAGTATTTGTCGGTAACAGATAACAGCATGAGCAAGCGTTACATTACAGCAGACTGAGGCAAATTAAGGATAACCCACTGTATGCAAATCAACCTGAAGAATGAAGCGCCCAGATGAGTAATCCACCAAAACGAGACAGTTGTGTAGACTTGTCAAGAGCTCCCGTGCAATAGACAGAGAGAGAGAGAGAGAGAGAGAGAGAGAGAGAGAGAGAGAGAGAGAGAGAGAGAGAGAGAGAGAGAGAGAGAGAGAGAGAGAGAGAGAGAGAGAGAGAGAGAGAGAGAGAGAGCAAAAGACGATAAGGCAAAAGAACGAGATCAGGCAAAAGAGAGAGAAGAGCAGCAGCGCTCCTACAAGCGCAGGAGGTGCAGATGTGTGGGGAGCAGTGGCGAGAGGAGGAGCTGTGGGAAGGAGGGAGGAAGGGGGGGAGGGTGAGTAAGGACCTGAGGGGATAGCTCGCTGCCGCGGCCTGTCAAAGAATGTGCCCATCAAGCCCCTACTTGTCAAAAAGGAGATGGTTATCAGTGGCATTCCCTGGTGGAGATGAGTTCAGCGCGCGCGCACACACACACACACACACACACACACACACACACACACACGATTTTGTGGATTATGAAACGCCACACACACACACACACACACACACACACACACACACACAGTTATAGATGGATGTTGTGGATTATGAAACGCCACACAAACACACAGGTTTGTTACTCAGCGCAGCGTGATCTATTGCAGTGGGGTGTGAAGTCATAGCTCTGGGTGGGGGTGTTTGGTGACAGTATCAGAGGTGAGAAACTTCAGCCTACTTTTCCGCATAACTGCCATGATCTCATGCTCTGATCAGCTGCTCTGGGCCATTTGTTAGGATACACGTACAACCTTTTGCAGCCATCGAACAGACTCTGAATCTTTGCTGCCACAAGGAATGCAAGCCTGGTTGGATGTGTGCAGTAAAGAAAAAGAAAAAAGAGGCCTTTCAATCAACACTGCGGCCTCGTCGTTTTGGTGTCTGTGTTGACTTGTTCTGCCTCCCCGGCCTTAAGGGGTGTAAGCGGGGTGTGTCTGGGGCCACGGAGACGACCGTGTGAAGGCAGAGGTAAGAACAATGGACCTGGGAGGAGGCGATGGGGATCCCAGCCTGCCTGCTGCTTCCCCCTGCTGGGCCCTGGAGGACATTGCAACTTGTTTGGCTGCAGTGCAGGTGGTTCAACCACAAGGATGAGCGGCGGACAAACGGCAGTGTGAGTTACTCTTACATGCACATGCACTGAGATAAACCCAAACACACACACATATACTAACATATACCAGCATGTGAGTGAATCACTCTCTCTCCTCCTCTCTGTCACATTCTCTTAATTTGGACATAGACCCAAACAAACACACACACACACACACACACACACACACACACACACACACACACACACACACACACACACACACACACACACACACACACACACACACACACACACACACACACACACACACACACACAACAAACAAACAAACAAACAAACAAAGCAGCAGCGGAGGCTTGCCCACCTGCCAGGGCTTTGATGCGGGAGCGCTCAAAGAGGCGGGCCGAGCTGTTCTCATTGTCCCAGTCGGTCTCGGCGGCCAGGTCCCAGCGGTTGTTGATGTCGTTGTACTGCTGCTGGATCTCCAGGCTGTCAAAGTCGGTGGGCGAGATGGTGCTCATGGTGTCCGGGCCCTGGCTAAGGGGTCGACCATCCAACCTGAGAAATGGCGTTAATAACGTTACTGTTAATAAATGTTATTGCAATATGTTACGTGTGCAATATTGATAGATGTGGGTTTTCAAACTTTTTTTCTTGATGATTTCAGAAAGGTCTAAAATGAAAACACACATCTGAATCACTTCATGGAGAAGGCATGAATAAATTACCGCCACATATTTGAGGAGCTGGCTGATACAGCCAGGCCCATGCAAATGACAGCTTAGTTGAACAGATAGGGTCTGCCAACATTAACTTTGAGACTTGCGATTGGTTCAACTGCAAAGCACTCGTTTGCTTAGCTGGCTGTCATTTGAATGTTAACTGAAGCGAAGGCATTAATCTCCTTTTATCTCAACCCTGAAAGGGAGGACGAGCTACATCACTCGGTCTGGCACATGCACATGTGTGGCTTGTGCGCACAACTTAACACCCACCCACCCAACGATGACGCGAGCAGTACTTGTATAACCTAGCAGTGAAATCTGCTTGAAGGACGCAAAGGGAACTGCTCATCAAGGACGTGCATGCCTCAAACAACAAGGCAACAAAGACACACAGATCAACACACACGCACACACACACAAACACACGAACACGCACACAATCTCCTGCTGCTGCATCATGATGCTACTCCTGTGCCAATCCTCTGCCGTTCCAATTAGAGATGCCAACCCAACTGCTTGCACTCCTACTCTGAAAATAATTGCGTTTAGGAATCCCTGCATTCAAAAACAGCAATATCGTGTAATAGTGTAGTTCCTTTTTGAATACAGAAGTCAACCATCTTAATACAATAGGCTGAGCTTCTCTGATCTGTCATTTAAAATGGTGCACATCCAGTAAGCCGAGAGACAGTTTCTGGGCAGAAAAGTGGATCCTGAAACAGGAAAATTATAGTTCTTACAGTAATCTGGGTGCTGCACAGATCTCGTCTCTGCCCTGACCGGAGGCAGCTCCCAGGGGCGGCAGACTCAAACGGAACAGTCAGGAGAGACTAAAGATGAATATTTTAGAGCACAGGGCTTTCAAAGCAGGACGGGGAGATAGGAAAATCAGGTACCAGAAGGGAGGGAGACCGACACACTGAGACACACACACACACATATACACACACCTTTATCGTGCCCAGAGAGCCAGTGCGTGGCACTGTCAGAGACAAGTCATCATCACACTAGGGCGGTGGGGTGGGCGGAAAAAAAGAGGAGGCCCAGAGAGAGAGAAAGAAGTGGGGGGAGGGAAAGAGTGAGTGAGTGAGTGAGAGCGAGAGAGAGAGAGAAGGGGGGGGGAGTGAGAGAGAGAGAGAGAGAGAGAGAGAGAGAGAGAGAGAGAGAGAGAGAGAGATGCCCTGCGGTAATCGGGACGTCTTTGTCCCAGTCGGTCTGGACATGCTTTCGTTCTCTTGGCTACAGACACAGGGCTGTCTTCCCTGTCCGCCATCGCCCGCTAACACAACCCCCACAACCCCCCCCCCCCCCCCCACACTGTCTTTACACGCTGACGGGATCCCCTTGGAGGATCGGTTCACATAGGGACCCTCACCGCCTTCTGAAAGGCGGAACATTTGAGTGCCGTTCGTGCCGGCTGTTTACAAGCGCAAAAAAGAGATTAATGGACTTATTTATTTGAAAAGGTCTGTGTTTATCTGTTGTCACCTGGCTTTTGTGTTTGAAGGGCTTTGAAGCTGTGGGTCTACCAGAGAGAGAGAGAGAGAGAGAGTGTGGTGGTAGTGGTGGAAGGAGTGTATGAGCCGAGGGAGGGACACCACTGGCTAGGGGGCATCAGAATGAGGCCTCCCCCAACATCTTCTTATCCTCCTGGGGATGGGGTTGCCGGATCGAGAGAGGCATGGTCAGGCCCCCTGCTGTGGGGTGGGGGTTAGATGGAGGGGAGTGAGGGGCTGCGGTAGTAATCCACACGGCCCCATCCTCCGGACCCCTGCCTTCCTGCCTGCCTGCCTGCCTGCTTGGCCGCCTACCACAGGGTCAGCGAGGGCGACAGGACATCGGGCGTGTCCCCTGCGCTCATTCCATGTCAGCACTCTGGCCATAATGCCTGTGTCAGTGAGAAGCCCCCCTGGGACTGGGCTTTACATGACGCTCCCCACACTTTAGGGCTCTGAATAGGATGCGGCATACATGTGCTAAAAAAAAGCAGGGGGAAAAAAGAGAAACGTCCCAACCAATACTGTGTGGTCAATCATTTTTTGTGAATGAACCTGATCAAAATTAAATACGTTGAAATACCATTTGATGGACCCAGAGGCTTTTGTTTACACTGCTGACAAACAGCTGTGTTCGGAGCAGCAATAGCATTATGATATGAGCGCGCATGGGCATCCTTCATCTCCGAACTCAAGGCTAAACCTGCCTTCCAAGAAGTAGCCCTGTGAAAAAGTGTAAGCTGATTTGTGTCTGAGCACCAACGTGAGAGAGAGAGAGAGAGAGAAGAGAGAGAGAGAGAGAGACAGAGTGCAGGCTAGGACAGCTGGGGAGAAAACAGACACCAGTTAATCTTGATATCTATTCAGCATATACAGCAGAAATGCGATGCCTTCCAGACATGGAGCATTCGCAGTTTCTCCTCCGGGGGGGGAGGATCTGTTTTCCCTCAACGGCAGCATCAGCAGCCAGGAAACCAGCCGAGGCAGCTCTAGGGTTCACACCGGCCCCACTGTGCTTCCCCAGCTTTCCTCCCCACGATCCTTTTCTTTCCACGAGAGAGGCACGTGAGGACCCAAAGTGACGGAGAGATACGAAAAGGAAAGTATACAGTGGGGGAGTATACAGTGAATGACTATGCGTGATGTGTCTTGTGTAACGGTGAGAACGAGGAGAGGAGCGGTACGGCGATGTAATGCCTCCATGGAGCCCATTCAGAGGCCTCTACTCTCTGACTGTCCCTGGGGTGTGGTTGATAAACAGCAGTCAGCTAGATGGAACGGGGCTGAATTGGAAAGTGATGACGACCCTGGTGCTCTACGACGAGGCGTTACATCTCAGGGGGGGGTTGTAGCCTCCTTCCATTACCTGTAAATCTAAGTGTGTCGCACAAACACACGCGAATAAACCACTTGGAACGCGTTTAAAATCAAAAACCTAAACAAAACCGAAAAAAGCAACACAAATCCCATTAAAGGCTTATTAGGAAGTGGCTATGAATAGAAAGCCAGTGCAGAGTAATTATCCTGGGATTAGGGCCGGAGGTGCTGCGGCAACGCCTCTCCCTACGCACCCCCCATCAGTCACCAGGTGATTTCATCATCGGACAGACACGACCCTCAGGGCTGACCCAGCAGCAATCTGGAGCCCGAGGGGCCACTCCCGCGGCGCGTGTGTTTGTGTTTGTGTGTGTGTGTGTGTGTGTGTGCGCATGTGTGTGCACGTACACAGATGGCTCGTGGCTCAATATCCTCACCATCACCAGCCCCGAGACACATTTACAGGCGCCTTGGCTCCAGTTAAATCCTGCTGTTGAAAATTGAACCGAATGCAGTCGCGCACAAAAACGAGTGACGTCAGCCAGAGGAGAGGGAAATGAAAAGAGGACCAGACGCGGATCAGATCAACTCAACGCAGTCACCCTGGCGTCTGTGGCACACACATAGCCCCGACTTAATTATAATGGATGACTGTGTTGTCCCGGCAATAAGCCAGACGACATATTGTGTGTCTCCAGTGAGCATAGGCACGATGGTGTGTAGCACTCTGCACTACAAATGGCCTGAACTTTATCTATATGCAGTTCATGTCATCAGGTTCCTAACTGCCCGTGGACACAAAGAGAGGCCTGTAGCCATGGCGACCGCAACTTCCTTTCGGGGCGGATCTGCGGATGTGAGGAAGTGGGGTAGATGGGGTTTAATGAGGTAGGATGAGTGGGGGTCGGCAGGGGGTGAACTGGGTTTTGGCTGGGGTAATTGGGGGGGGATTGGGGGTCGGTAATCCACGTTGTGGCTGGCTAGGAGGAGTAAGGGCTCAGTGTCTGGAATGATCACCCCTGATTGGATCAGACACGAAATCCCCGACCGAACTGAAACACAGCCGACTGTAGTATTAGCAACCTTCCACACACTAACCTAAGAACACACCCTGCTCCAACAGACACACTAGGCCTCCTACCCCACACCCCCACACTACGCATGTCAACTCCTCCCTGCCCACCTCCTACACACACACACACTTTAACCTGTATAACACTGCCGCCCAGAGACAAATAATACACACAGTCACACATCACACACGAGAACACACTTTTAGCCTTCTACAGAACCTCTCCACAAACTGCCTCCCACACAAACACGCAGCACAGTATATTGCCTGTTTCCAATAGAACATGATTTAACCTAATACTTCTCCAAATACACAGACATAGACACACACACACACACACACACACACACACACACACACACACACACAGGCACACACCCAATAGCACGCTTGATGCGGCAACCTATACTTTCTCTCTTTCTCCCTCTATACAATGCCATGTCCAGAAGACAAATGGCCTTGGAGAGAGACCAGATCCACTCTATTTGTTCTACTGAGCTAATGAGGCAAAACAGACCAGCCTGCTATATTTCATCATGACACCCGTCACCATTTGTACAATAAAATAAACAGGTGGGCCAAAAAAGAGTAGCAGTAGAGGACGAAACATCAGGTTAAAACCAGGCACATTCTAACGCTAAAGTAAAACTTTCTAGATGACATTTTCTCTTAATTACAATTCCTCCCTGGGGTGTCAGTAAGGTGAGAAATTGAAGGAGACGTAACATCAATAGAGCTTAATAGAGGCAAGTCCAGGGGGGGAGGGGGGCGGACCAAGAAACAGCTTCAGAGGAGGAGGGGTTTTGTTGGGTCGCTGACTGCTACACAAAGAGCCCAGACCGGAGAGCCTGGAGCCACAAGCACAAGGCCTGGACATCACACACACACACACACACACACACACACACACACACACACACACAAACATAGTAAAACGACGCACACCGACAAATGATACCCATACTTTAATCATTCAGACAATTTCCACTGACAAAAATGCAGACGTGGCAAACAGACAAACAGAGACATTAATCACACTGATCTGCTTACCATCACAACAGTTAGCCAAACATCCGTTAATGTATGTAGGATTTGGGTGTCTCTGTCCCTATTGTGACCGTCGGATCAGCATTATCCAGACAAGCCTCAGTCAGTCAGACTCTCATTGAGCGCGTGGAG
>JAPMUY010006703.1:0-7500 GCA_026901105.3 Galaxias olidus
GGGAGTGTGTGTGTGTGTGTGTGTGTAGGGCGGGCGTGTGTGTGTGTGTGTGTGTGTAGGGGGAGTGTGTGTGTGTGTGTGTGTGTAGGGGGCGTGTGTGTGTGTGTGTGTGTGACTCCACTGTGAGCCCAGGCGGGGTCTCCTGAGGGACAGGCTGTAGCTCTGTGAGTGTGTGTTTAGTGGTAGGGTGTGTTTAGGGTGTGTGTAGGGTGTGTTTAGGGTGTGTGTGTGACGCACTGTGAGGCCAGGCGGGGTCTCCTGAGGGACAGGCTGTAGCTCTGTGAGTGTGTGTTTAGGGTGTGTGTAGGGTGTGCTTAGGGTGTGTGTAGGGTGTGTTTAGGGTGTGTGTGTGACGCACTGTGAGGCCAGGCGGGGTCTCCTGAGGGACAGGCTGTAGCTCTGTGAGTGTGTGAGTGTGTGTTTCGGGTGTGTGTGTGACGCACTGTGAGGCCAGGCGGGGTCTCCTGAGGGACAGGCTGTAGCTCTGTGAGTGTGTGTAGGGTGTGTTTAGGGTGTGTGTAGGGTGTGTTTAGGGTGTGTGTGTGACGCACTGTGAGGCCAGGCGGGGTCTCCTGAGGGACAGGCTGTAGCTCTGTGAGTGTGTGTAGGGTGTGTTTAGGGTGTGTGTAGGGTGTGTTTAGGGTGTGTGTGTGACGCACTGTGAGGCCAGGCGGGGTCTCCTGAGGGACAGGCTGTAGCTCTGTGAGTGTGTGTTTCGGGTGTGTGTGTGACGCACTGTGAGGCCAGGCGGGGTCTCCTGAGGGACAGGCTGTAGCTTTGTGAGTGTGTGTTTAGGTGTGTGTGTAGGGTGTGTTTAGGGGTGTGTAGGGTGTGTTTAGGGTGGGTGTGTTTAGGGTGTGTGTGTGACGCACTGTGAGGCCAGGCGGGGTCTCCTGAGGGACAGGCTGTAGCTTTGTGAGTGTGTGTTTAGGGTGTGTGTAGGGTGTGTTTAGGGTGTGTGTAGGGTGTGTTTAGGGTGTGTGTAGGGTGTGTGTAGGGTGTGTGTGTGACGCACTGTGAGGCCAGGCGGGGTCTCCTGAGGGACAGGCTGTAGCTCCTCTTCCAGGTCTTCTTGCCCTGCCGGTTCCTCACTCCGTCCTCCTGGTCCATCATCTGCTCCAGCAGCGTCTGGTCGTCAGCTCAGCGGAGCCACAGAGATGTCCCGCACCGCACGGAACTCACCACAGTTATTCAGGTGCTCGTTCTCCAGACGGAAGAAGTTCCACACAAAACGCCTGCATGGAGGAGAGAGGGAGAGAAAGACTACGGTTAACAGTATGAGTATGCCTGGCACCTGTGAGGGTGTGTGTTAGTGTGTGTAGGGTGTGAGCGTGTGTGTATGGTGTGAGCGTGTGTGTAGGGTGTGTGTTTGTGTGTGTAGGGTGTTAGTGTGTGTGTAGGGTGTGAGCGTGTGTTAGTGTGTGTGTAGGGTGTTAGTGTGTGTGTGGGGTGTGTGTGTGTGTGTGTGTGTGTAGGGTGTTAGTGTGTGTAAGGTGTGTGTAAGGTGTGTCTGTTAGTGTGTGTGTAGGGTGTGTGTGAGTGAGTACCTGAAGACCACCAGCGGGGCCAGCACAGTAGCACCTGTTAGGGTGTGTGTTAGTGTGTGTGTGTGTGTGTGTGTGTGTGTGTGTGTGTGTGTTTAGGTGTGTGTAGGGTGTGTGTGTGTGGGGTGTTTGTGTGTGTGTGTGGGGTGTTAGTGTGTGTGTAGGGTGTGTGTGTAGGGGGTGTGTGTGGGGTGTTAGGGTGTGTGTGTGTGTGTGTGTGGGGGGGGGGTGTGTGTGTGTGTGTGTGTGTGTGTGTGTGTGTGTGTGTGTGTGTGTGTGTACCTGAAGACCTCCAGCGGGGCCAGCACAGCAGCACCTGTTAAGGTGTGTATGTGTGTGTGTGTGTGTGTGTGTGTACCTGAAGACCTCCAGCGGGGCCAGCACAGCAGCACCTGTTAAGGTGTGTATGTGTGTGTGTGTGTGTGTGTGTGTGTGTGTGTGTGTACCTGAAGACCTCCAGCGGGGCCAGCACAGCAGCACCTGTTAAGGTGTGTATGTGTGTGTGTGTGTGTGTGTGTGTGTGTGTGTGTGTACCTGAAGACCTCCAGCGGGGCCAGCACAGCAGCACCTGTTAAGGTGTGTATGTGTGTGTGTGTGTGTGTGTGTGTACCTGAAGACCTCCAGCGGGGCCAGCACAGTAGCCAGGATGTCGGAGGCGGAGGGCAGACCGCTGATGGTGCTCAGAGAGACCGTCAGAGTCCAGGAGAAACGCAGCAACACATCCTCTAGGATAGCACAGTAATAATAGGCCTGGAGGAAGAACACACATCATCATCCTCCTCCTCCTCCTCCTCTAGGATAGCACAGTAATAATAGGCCTGGAGAAAGAACACACATCATCATCCTCCTCCTCCTCCTCCTCCTCCTCTAGGATAGCACAGTAAGTGTGAGGTGTTCTCCCCTGTGTGTGTGTGTGTGTGTGTGTGAGTACCTTCTGGGGGTAGACTATCTCCTCCCGTAGGAAGGTGTTCTCCCCTGTGTGTGTGTGTGTGTGTGTGTGTGTGTGTGTGTGTGTGTGTGTGTGTGTGTGTGTGTGTGTGTGTGTGTGTGTGTGTGTGTGTGTGTGTGAGTACCTTCTGGGGGTAGACTATCTCCTCCCGTAGGAAGGTGTTCTCCCTGTGTGTGTGTGTGTGTGTGTGTGTGTGTGTGTGTGTGTGTGTGTGTGTGTGTGTGTGTGTGTGAGTACCTTCTGGGGGTAGACTATCTCCTCCCGTAGGAAGATGTTCTCCCCTGTGTGTGTGTGTGTGTGTGTGTGTGTGTGTGTACCTTCTGGGGGTAGACTATCTCCTCCCGTAAGAAGGTGTTCTCCCCTGTGTGTGTGTGTGTGTGTGTGTGTGTGTGTGTGTGTGTGAGTTCCTTCTGGGGGTAGACTATCTCCTCCCGTAGGAAGGTGCTCTCCCCTGTGTGTGTGTGTGTGTGTGTGTGTGTGTGTGTGTGTGTGTGAGTACCTTCTGGGGTAGACTATCTCCTCCCGTAGGAAGGTGTTCTCCCCTGTGTGTGTGTGTGTGTGTGTGTGTGTGTGTGTGTGTGTGTGTGTGTGTGTGTGTGTGTGTGTGTGTGTGTGAGTACCTTCTGGGGGTAGACTATCTCCTCCCGTAGGAAGGTGTTCTCTCCGGCGTTGCGGTCGAACAGACCCCAGTCCATACGCAGATCCCAGATCAGCGTGTAACATGAGCTCACCACCGAACAACCAATCAGCAGGTAGAAGAAGATCTGGGTGTCCGCATGACCTTCCGCTGGGGGTCAAAGGTCAGGGGCCAAACAATTATCAACTGACAATCAACTTTTTGATTTGGTTTGTCATGTCATAAAACTGCAATTTAAATTCAATTTAAATCAGATGTGATCCTCACTGCATCTTCCGTATTTGTTCAGTGGATTAAAGTTACTAGAGACAGTTTTTCAGTGGGAGGTGATTTTGGCGACCTGTACCATTTGCTTGGTGTAATTATTTTCCCTAACCGTCTCAAAGACGGCATGCAGAATGCTTGTGGTCACTGCATGTCGCTAGCATGATCAACAACTACACTCCCAAGTATGGGCATCTCTTCCTGGTTTAGTGGCACACTTCCTTGTGCCAGAAAGCAATTCATCACAGTTTGGCGAGAGATCGTACCCAGTGGCAGACAAAATGAGTGTTAAATATTGAGACTTGAAGAGGACTTATCTGAACCGAGATTATTTCATTCTCCTATAGGCATTACAATGTGCTATCAGAATAAATGTATTGATAATAAGTAAATATATAAAAACTGCCTACAGTTGCTTTAACATGTTATAACACTGAAGCAAATGCAAATGACCAGGTTATACCTGTACAGGTGTGTGTTATACCTTTGTGTGTGTTATATAGGGTTAGGGTGTTACCTCTACAGGTGTGTGTTATATAGGGTTAGGGTGTCACCTGTACAGGTGTGTGTTATATAGGGTTAGGGTGTTACCTGTACAGGTGTGTGTTATATAGGGTTAGTGTGCTACCTGTACAGGTGTGTGTTATATAGGGTTAGGGTGTTACCTGTACAGGTGTGTGTTATATAGGGTTAGTGTGCTACCTGTACAGGTGTGTGTTATATAGGGTTAGGGTGTTACCTGTACAGGTGTGTGTGTGTGTTATATAGGGTTAGTGTGCTACCTGTACAGGTGTGTGTTATATAGGGTTAGGGTGTTACCTGTACAGGTGTGTGTTATATAGGGTTAGGGTGTTACCTGTACAGGTGTGTGTTATATAGGGTTAGGGTGTTACCTGTACAGGTGTGTGTTATATAGGGTTAGGGTGTTACCTGTGCAGGTGTGTGTTATATAGGGTTAGGGTGTTACCTGTACAGGTGTGTGCTATACCTTTGTGTGTGCTGTACAGAGCGGCGAAGGTGACCACAAAGAAGGTGGTGGAGTATTTCCCAGCATTCACCAGGTGTGGGAAGGCCCTCTGGGTGTCACGGTAACGGCGGAGGCACTGGACGAAGCGGAACCAGGCGGGCAGACACTGGATCACAGCACGCACGCCGTAGGAGTAGGAGTGACACACACCTCCACCTGGACACACACACACACACACACACACACACACACACACACACACACACACACACACACACACACACACACACACACACACACACACACACACACACACACACACACACACACACACACACACGGTTTATCAATGAGTAGAGCTCTAATGTTAAAGGTTTATTATAGTGTTATGAGGCCACAGGACCTTACAGACTGCTGTGTGTATTACAGAAACACCAGAAGGACAGTTAAACTCATATCAGAAGAAACAGCTTAGCTTGGTTTAAAATGCTACCCTCTTATTTTTGTGTACTGTAGTAATCCTGTGTTTGGGGTTATGTGTTCTGTGTGTGTGTGTGTGTGTGTGTGTGCAGGTGTGTGTGTGTGTGTGTGTGTGTGTGTGTGTGTGTGTGTGTCTGACCATGGCTGTTGTGTGTGTGTGTGTGTGTGTGTGTGTGTGTGTGTGTGTGTGTGTCTGACCATTGCTGCTGATGAGTCCGTCGTGCTGTGTCCACTTCAGCTCAAAGCTGTAGAAGCAGATGAGGTACTCCAGGTCCATCAGAACCACCACCAGAGAGTTCAGCTGGTCGGCCAGCCAGAAGTCTGCAAACTCCACGCGGTGGAATGGAGCTGTCACTACACGGAACTGCAGACACACAGCGTGTTACCATAACAACAGGCTCCACCCTACACTGGTATCTCTATTATGACCCACCTGTTACCTCTCTACACAGCACACTGCATTACACTGCACACTGCATTACACTGCACTACACTGCAATACACTGCACACTGCATTACACCGCACACTGCACTACACTGCACACTGCACTACACTGCACACTGAACTACACTGCACTACACAGCTCACTGCACTACACTGAACATTGCACTACACTGCACACTGCACTACACTGCACACAGCACCACACTGCACACAGCACTACACTGCACACTGCACTACACTGCACACTGCACTACACTGCACACTGCACTACACTGCACACTGCACTACACTGCACACAGCACTGCACACAGCACTACACTGGACACTGCACACAGCACTACACTGCACACTGCACGGCACTACACTGCACACTGCACTACACTGCACACTGCACTACACTGCACACTGCACTACACTGCACACAGCACTAGGGCTGCCACCAACAACCATTTCTCTGTAATCTATCGGCTATTTAATCGATAATTCTTAACGATTATTTCTTCTCAAAAATATAGAGCAAGCGATAAAGAGGGGCAAAAACAACTCCATCAATGTAAAGATGGTCAAACCTACACTTTACATCAATGTAATGATGAACAAACCTACACTTTACATCAATGTAATGATGGACAAACCTACACTTTACATCAATGTAATGATGGACATAGTCAAATCTACACTTTACGTCTACGCTCTCGTAGATGTAGGTTTTATTTTATGTAATGTAATAACCGTATTGCTCTCGTAGATGTAGGTTTAATTTTATGTAATCTAATAACCGTATTGCTCTCGTAGATGTAGGTTTTATTTGATGACATCTTATTTTTTGACAGAGGTGGTGGCTTTCCACTCCCTCATCACTGCACTGTGGGAGGACTAACCAGCAGCTTGAGCAGCCAGAAGCGTGACTTGTAGTAGCAGGTCTTGAAGGGGTTAACCAGGAAGAGGAAGAAGAAACCGTAGAGAGCCAGAGGGCTGGCCTGCATGGGCACCAAGATGGAGGAGCTGAAGAGGCAGCAGAGCAGGCTGACACACCACAGCACCCCCAGCAGGCCAGCAATCTACAGGACAGAGACATTATAACCCAACCATAACCCAATCTACAGGACAGAGACATTATAACCCAACCATAACCCAATCTACAGGACAGAGACATTATAACCCAACCATAACCCAATCTACAGGACAGAGACATTATAACCCAACCATAACCCAATCTACAGGACAGAGACAATATAACCCAACCATAACCCAATCGACAGGACAGAGACATTATAACCCAACCATAACCCAATCTACAGGACAGAGAGGCATTATAACCCAGCCATAACCCAACCATAACCCAATCTACAGGACAGAGACATTATAACCCAACCATAACCCTAACCATAATCCAATCTACAGTACAGAGAGGCATTATAACCATAACCCAACCATAACCCTAACCATAACCCAATCTACAGTACAGAGACATTATAACCATAACCCAACCATAACCATAACCCCAACCATAACCATAACCCCAACCATAACCATAACCCAACCATTATAACCCATAACCCAACCATAACCATAACTCTAACCCATTTTACAGGAGGACAGAGAGGCATTATAACCCAACCATAACCATAACTCTAACCCAATCTACAGTACAGGACAGAGAGGCGTTATAACCCATAACCCAACCATAACCCTGTGACAGGTTGTTGCGGTGTGTGTGTGTGTGTGTGTGTGTGTGTGTGTGTGTGTGTGTGTGTGTGTGTGTACCTCAAAGAGGTGCTGGTGTGACAGGTTGTTGCGGGGGTTGAGCTCAAAGATGAGGACGTGGTTGACCCCGGCCTGCCTCCAGCCGTACGTGTTGATCCCCAACAGGAAGAGGAACTCTATCAACAGGAAGCCGCCGCGGTAGATCCTGACCAGCGGCCACACGTCACCGTTCTTAATGACCACCGCCCCTAGACACGCACGCACGCACGCACGCACGCACGCACGCACGCACGCACGCACGCACACACACACACACACACACACACACACACACACACACACACACACACACACACACACGTACACACACACACAGACTTTAATGTGATATCCGTGTGAGTAGACTGATTGATGTTTAGTAGATGAATAGACAGTACATACTGACAGAGGGAGGGAATACCTGTAATCACCACGGTGACCATCAGCACCAGAAACACTCCACAGTAC
>JAPMUY010006703.1:10000-12500 GCA_026901105.3 Galaxias olidus
AAGAGACTTAAGTTGACTTCAGTGTGTGTGTGTGTGTGTGTGTGTGTGTGTGACAGACAGACAGTTAGACCTACACCAAAGCAGAACATTACATTTCTCCTGTTGTGAACAAACCCAACAACATGGATTTGAATCCTAACTGACACCAGGCATCAACAGAACAGTGTCGCTATGGCGACGCGCCGTGTGTCCTGTGGAACGGGCCGGGTCTGGGAGGAGGAGGAGGAGGAGGAGGAAGCTGGACCTGCCAGCAGATCAGAACCTTGGCAGACGTGTTGGTCCGTTAGAACAGAGACAAACAGAACCAGGCAGGAAGTGATCTCACTGCCATGTATACACCCTGTCAACTGTGAGGGGTTCCAGAACCTCCAACAAACACCAGGAAGGTGACGCTGGAACACGTCCTAATACCCCCCCCCCCCCCGGTAGCAGCCCCCCTGTCGCCTGCGGAGGAGGAGGAGGAGGAGGAGGAGGAGGAGGAGGAGGAGGAGCAGGAGGGGTCAGAAGGCAGTAACTTGACAATGACCACGCTCAGTCTATTCTGAGACACTCCAGTCCAGACCTGGTTCCTCCTGCAGACACTGATGATTCAGAGCCTAGTCACTGCATCGTCTACACAGGATCCTAACCCACACACAGTCCTAGTATAGTATAACCCTGCTGCTCCACACACACACACACACACACACACACATAGTCCTAGTATAGTATAACCCTGCTGCTCCACACACACACACACACACACACACACACACACACACACACAGTCCTAGTATAGTATAACCCTGCTGCTCCAGACACAGTCCTAGTATAGTATAACCCTGCGCTCCACGCTCCACGCTCCACACACACACACACACACACACACACACACACACACACACACACACACACACACACACACACACACACACACACACACACACACACACACACACACACACACAGTCTTAGTATAGTATAACCCTGCTGCTCCACACACAGTCCCAGCTCTGCAAATGTATATTTACATCTAATAATAATAATCCTTCATTTAATTTTTTTTGCGCTGACACCCAAAGACACATCTAAATTACATCAGGCTGCTTCAGTGTTTACAGATAAACAGACTACATGACATCTGGCTGCTTCAGTGTTTACAGATAAACAGACTACATGACATCTGGCTGCTTTAGTGTTCAGTTAAACAGACTCCACATGACATCTGGCTGCTTTAGTGTTCAGTTAAACAGACTCCACATGACATCTGGCTGCTTTAGTGTTCAGTGACATCTGGCTGCTTTAGTGTTCAGTTAAACAGACTCTACATGACATCTGGCTGCTTTAGTGTTCAGTTAAACAGACTCTACATGACATCTGGCTGTTTTAGTGTTCAGTTAAACAGTCTACATGACATCTGGCTGCTTCAGTGTTTACAGATAAACAGACTCTACATGACATCTGGCTGCTTTAGTGTTCAGTTAAACAGTCTACATGACATCAGGCTGCTTCAGTGTTTACAGATAAACAGACTCTACATGACATCTGGCTGCTTTAGTATTCAGTTAAACAGACTACATGACATCAGGCTGCTTCAGTGTTCAGTTAAACAGACTCTACATGACATCTGGCTGCTTTAGTGTTCAGTTAAACAGACTCTACATGACATCAGGCTGCTTCAGTGTTTACAGATAAACAGACTACATGACATCTGGCTGCTTTAGTGTTCAGTTAAACAGACACATGACATCAGGCTGCTTCAGTGTTCAGTTAAACAGACTCTACATGACATCTGGCTGCTTTAGTGTTCAGTTAAACAGACTCTACATGACATCAGGCTGCTTCAGTGTTGACAGATAAACAGACTCTACATGACATCTGGCTGCTTTAGTGTTCAGTTAAACAGACTCTACATGACATCAGGCTGCTTCAGTGTTGACAGATAAACAGACTCTACATGACATCTGGCTGCTTCTGTGTTCAGTTAAACACACTCTACATGACATCTGGCTGCTTTAGTGTTCAGTTAAACATACTCTCCTACTTGAGGGGATGGAATGATATGCCTCCTTGGTACAGTGGTATCGCCATGGTAATATTGGTAAACCATGCAACCCTAGTGTGTACTACTGTCCTACCAAGTGTTTGTATTACCTAGTGTGTACTACAGTACTACCTAGTGTGTACTACTGTCCTACCTAGTGTTTGTACTACCTAGTGTGTACTACAGTACTACCTAGTGTGTACTACTGTACTGCCTAGTGTTTGTACTACCTAGTGTGTACTACAGTACTACCTAGTGTGTACTACTGTCCTACCTAGTGTTTGTACTACCTAGTGTGTACTACAGTACTGCCTAGTGTGTACTACTGTCCTACCTAGTGTTTGTACTACCTAGTGTGTACTACAGTACTACCTAGTGTGTATTACTGTACTGCCTAGTGTTTGTACTACCTAGTGTGTACTACAGTACTACCTAGTGTGTATTACTGTACTGCCTAGTGTTTGTACTACCTAGTGT
>JAPMUY010006703.1:20000-48848 GCA_026901105.3 Galaxias olidus
CCCTCCTCCCTCTCTCTCTCTCTCTCCATCCTTCTCTTTCTCCTCCTCCTCCCTCTCTCCATCCTTCTCGCTCCTCCCTCCCTCCCTCCATCCTTCTCCCTCCCTCCCTCTCTCCTCCTTCTCTCTCTCTCCCTCCTCCCTCCCTCCATCCTTCTCTTTCTCCCTCTCTCCTCCCTCTCTCTCTCTCCGTCTCTCTTTCTCCTCCCTCCCTCCCTCTCTCTCCATCCTTCTCTTTCTCCTCCCTCCCTCCCTCCTTCCATCCTTCTCTTTCTCCTCCCTCCCTCCCTCCCTCCCTCCATCCTTCTCTTTCTCCTCCCTCCCTCCCTCCATCCTTCACTGTCCTCCCTCCCTCCCTCCCTCCATCCTTCTCTTTCTCCTCCCTCCCTCCCTCCATCCTTCTCCCTCCCTCCCTCCCTCCATCCTTCTCCTCCCTCCCTCCCTCCATCCTTCTCTTTCTCCTCCCTCCCTCCCTCCATCCTTCTCTTTCTCCTCCCTCCCTCCCTCCATCTTTCTCCTCCCTCTTTCTCCTCCCTCCCTCCCTCTCTCCATCCTTCTCCCTCCCTCCCTCTCTCCATCCTTCTCTCTCTCCTCCCTCCCATCTATCAGCTTGTTTTTCTTTCCATCGTTATCCTCTCTCTGTTGGGACAAGCTGTGATTTCTTTAATATACTAAGGTGACTAACCCTTCACTCTCTCTCTCTCTCTCTCTCTCTCTCTCTCTCTCCTTCCTCCTCTCCTCTCCTCTACAATAACAGGTCATTCTGGTTTTCACATACATACACAGAGGGTTACTCTTAACACAACAGTGATCAAATTAAAGACATTATAGTGCATGCACACATACACACGCCCCCGAACATAAGGAAAAACCACACAAATAAAGCCCCCCCCTACACACACACACAGAGCGCGCGCGCACGCACGCACGCACGCACACACACACACACACACGTCTCTATGATGTCTGTAGTAAGAGTGTTGTGGCAGCTAAAAAAACCAAGGCTGGTCGGCTCAAAACCAGTCTGGCTAGGTGCTCAGTGTGTGTGCGCGTGTGTGTGTGTGGGTGTGAGAGATGAAGACTGTGTCTGTGTGTGTGTGTGTGTAGTCTTCAGAGAGCGGCCTCAGGGCATACACTGCACCTACATGGTAAAAGACTGGGCCTCTCTGTCCTCCATGCTAACTAGACAGAGTAGACACTCTCTCCTCTGTCACACACAAGCACACCAGTAGACCATATAGTACCCTATACACTATCCACCTGTCCCTGTAGACTATATAGTACCCTACACTATCCACCTGTAGACTATATAGTACCCTACACTATCCACCTGTAGACTATATAGTACCCTATACACTATCCACCTGTTCCTGTAGACTATATAGTACTCTACACTATCCACCTGCCCCAGTAGACTATATAGTACCCTATACACTATCCACCTGTCCCTGTAGACTATATAGTACCCTATACACTATCCACCTGTCCCTGTAGACTATATAGTACCCTATACACTATCCACCTGTCCCTGTAGACTATATAGTACCCTACACTATCCACCTGTCCCTGTAGACTATATAGTACCCTATACACTATCCACCTGTCCCTGTAGACTATATAGTACCCTATACACTATCCAGCTGTCCCTGTAGCCTATATAGTACCCTATACACTATCCACCTGTCCCTGTAGACTATATAGTACCCGATACACTATCCACCTGTCCCTGTAGACTATATAGTACCCTATACACTATCCACCTGTCCCTGTAGACTATATAGTACCCTATACACTATCCAGCTGTCCCTGTAGACAATATAGTACCCTATACACTATCCACCTGTCCCTGTAGACTATATAGTACCCGATACACTATCCACCTGTCCCTGTAGACTATATAATACCCTATACACTATCCAGCTGTCCCTGTAGCCTATATAGTACCCTATACACTATCCACCTGTCCCTGTAGACTATATAGTACCCGATACACTATCCACCTGTCCCTGTAGACTATATAATACCCTATACACTATCCACCTGTCCCTGTAGACTATATAGTACCCTATACACTATCCAGCTGTCCCTGTAGACTATATAATACCCTATACACTATCCACCTGTCCCTGTAGACTATATAATACCCTATACACTATCCACCTGTCTCTGTGGACTATATGTTACCCTATACTATCCACCTGTCTCTGTGGACTATATAGTACCCTACACTATCCACCTGTCCCTGTAGACTATATAGTACCCTGTAGGCTGTATGTAGACTATATATTACCCTATACACGAACCCAATATACTAACCAGACTACACCTGTCCATGTAGACTGTATGTAGACTATATAATACCCTACACACTATCCAGACTACACCTGTCCATGTAGACTGTATAGGCTATATCATGTATCATGTATGTAGACTATGTATCATGTATGTAGACTATACTGTATAACACTAACCAGATCACACCTGACCTGTAGACTGATTCCTCTGACTTCTCATTAAGGTGGAGAGAGGGCATAGCGCACGCACACACACACACACACACACACACACACACACACACACACACACACACACACACACACACACACACACACACACACACACACACACACACACACACACACACATATGTGTGTGTGTGTGTGTGTGTGTGTGTGTGTGTGTGTGTGTGTGTGTGTGTGTGTGTGTCAGTGTGCAGACTACACACTCTGTCTGTGTGTGAGTGTGTGTTGGCAACAGCTAATCTACTAGTGCATCAGCACTGATGTGAAATGATTCAATCACTCTTTTACAGACTCCCATGAGAGAGAGAGAGAGAGAGAGAGAGAGAGAGATTTGGAGAGGGTGCTGTGTTTTTTGTATCACTCTCTCTGCCCCGACAATCTTTTGTAATAAGGGGCTCCAGACTAACGTGTTACACTGGGGGCAGTGCTGGTACTAAGGTTTAGACTAACGTGTTACACTGGGGGCAGTGCTGGTACTAAGGTTTAGACTAACGTGTTACACTGGGGGCAGTGCTGGTACTAAGGTCTCCAGTTAGACTAACGTGTTACACTGGGGGCAGTGCTGGTACTAAGGTCTCCAGTTAGACTAACGTGTTACACTGGGGGCAGTGCTGGTACTAAGGTCTCCAGTTAGACTAACGTGTTACACTGGGGGCAGTGCTGGTACTAAGGTCTCCAGTTAGAGGCAGTGGAACAAAAACTAGTGGCAGCATTTTTTTGGGGGGGGGGGGGGGGGGGGATTTTATTTAAAAACAACACACACATTTTTAGAAAAGGTTAATATTGGCTTCGGTATACTATTCTACGCGAGAGACAGAGAAAGAAATGTTGCCAGTGGGAAGTTCAAAACAGGATAAAAAATAACAACAAAATCTGCCAACTTTTTGACTACAATATGACTTTAGGATTTTAAAAAACACTAACAAAAGTCAAGTGGCAGCACTGCCACTAATAATTTTTGTTTTGGACAGATTTGTGGTGGCATTTGTGAGCAAATTAGTGTCAGTCTGGAGCCCTGGACTAACATATAAGGAGAGTCTATGAAACGTGACAGGAGCAGACACCAGCTCCCTGCCTGTGCTCTCCCAGCCACTCTGCTATCATGCACCAACCAGGAGCAGACACCAGCTCCCTGCCTGTGCTCTCCCAGCCACTCTGCTATCATGCACCAACCAGGGCCAGCATTTTGCCTAAATTGGTGCCTACAGTAGTTTGTCTGATTCTAAACAACCAGAGTCAGCAGAAGCAACTTCCCTTTAAAGAGAGTATAATGACTGCCCCCACCCCCGCCACCCCCCCCCCCAGCTACCCTTCTCTCGACTCCCCCTTTCCCTCCCTCCCTCCTTTTCCAACCCCCATCTCTTTCCACAGCTTTTAATACATTTTGTCCTTGAGTTTGACTTTGTTGATACAGTTGGCCTATAGACGTTTCTGTTGTCTGTTGGTCTATTCATGATATATCTAGCCTTGTGTTGTGATTTCACACTTAATCTGTCTGCCTGTCTGTCTGCCTGTCTGTCTGTCTGTCTGTCTGTCTGCCTGCCTGCCTGCCTGCTTGCCTGCCTGCCTGTCTGTCTGTCTGTCTGTCTGTCTGCCTGTCTGTCTGCCTGCCTGCCTGCCTGCCTGCCTGTCTGTCTGTCTGCCTGTCTGTCTGTCTGTCTGCCTGTCTGTCTGTCTGTCTGCTTGCCTGTCTACCTGCCTGTCTGTCTCTTCCTTCCCGTCTGTCTCACTTACTGTCTGTTTTTCATGACTGCCTGGGTGTCTCCCTGCCTGTCTTACTTCCAGGCTGTCTCCCTGCCTGTCTTACTTCCAGGCTGTCTCCCTGCCTGTCTTACTTCCAGGCTGTCTCCCTGCCTGTCTTACTTCCTGTCTGTTAGTGTGCTTGCCTTGCTGTCAGCCTTCCAGCAGCACACGTCTCCCACTACGTCCTAAAACAAGCCAGGCTGCTGTGTGTGAACTGGCCCAGTGTGACACTGCTCCACAGGCCACAATTACAGCTGCAGCAATTGGTCATGCAGCTGTAAACCGCCTGCAGTGCTGTGTTGAAGACCAAGCAGCTAGGGGCCTGGCTCTCTCTCAAAGCACTGCCTGGCCAACAGTCCAGATACCCGTCAGCCTAGTGCAGGTTCTCAACAGAGCGAGATAAATAAGCTAGCCACTATGCAGCACTGCCTGGCCAACGCCAAAGTCTGAACACTAAAGATGATGATGTTTCAGCACATAATGAGCGCAAACTACTGAAATCACATGGCTGATACACAGCTAATACATGGCTGTCTAAAAGAATATCAGGGGTTTTACTTGGGGCTTTTGAATTTAAATGATAAGATTATCTTATAAAGTACAATGTGGTTGAGTTACTAGTTAGATACAATGGTAGCATTAAAGAGATTCACCATGTCTTGAACACTATCACTCGCTATCTGGACTCACTGACCCCGGGCCATTCACAATGAAACTAAGGCCACAATCAGTTCTGCTTTGGTCATCATATTCTGTCAGACAGGGTTAACTAATGGATGATTAAAAACATGATGACACAAGTAGAACGCATTGTCTGAAAAACACTCCCAAGTAGCGTACGATAATAACTAGTTAGCGACCAGACTGTCTGACTGTTTTGAGTTTGACCGAGTCGTCATCTTACAACTCAACAGAAAATATTGGACTTGCATAGCTATGGTTTGCTGACATTAACTTTACCGGCTTAATTACTTAGCTAGCCAAATGACTAACACGGGACCTTAAGTTAACCTGCATATTCTGTTAGCTGGGTCTGTGATGCCCAAGTAGAACAAATGATTAGTTATAACTAGTTGGTTATAACACATTGATGATTAGTGACTATATACGTCACACTACTGACAGGGAATACATAGTAGTGTAATGGCTGTACACTAGCTAATAATGGTACTGGCTGTCTTGCACTGTTGCACTAAAAATATAATTTAGCCAGGCCTGATTCATTATTCAAAGCGTTAGTTACTGTTAAATGCACTAACGGTTGCGTTAACGGTAAGATGCTTGTTCAACGCTGGTTCGGCAAGCCAGTTACTTAGACAGCTATGTTAGCAAACAAGCTAGCGTTAGCTGCCCAATTTATGACAAATATATTTACCTCATACTGAATGTATTGTTTCCTCCATTCAGGAGTGATGTGCGCGGAGAGGTGTTCCGTGAACTTCATCTTGTATTTTTTTGTGGACGCCTCCTTGGCAAGGTCTAGCTCGTGCTGCTGTCAGGGAAAAATATTCCCGACAAACAGCTAGCTACATCGACTGCCGAGCGGGGACCGTTTCGCTAAAACACCCCACTAAACCTTGTTTACACAGAGGGATTACGCCTGGGCTCGCTCGGTGTCTACATGCACGTTCGGTTCTCTTCTGTCCCACATTTCATGGATGGAGAACGGTTGAATGACAGCACCGAAACATATTCGCCCTAAAAAAAATCTCCTTCACCCTCAACGATTGTGTAAACGATTTAAAATTATATTTGTTTACTACTGATAACAGAATAAATGTTGTTGATTGGGATATGGCTAGCTAGATAAGCTAAAGGTTACTAGCTAGCTCCTTCTTGTTTTGTTCGGTTCAGTCTAATCAGCTAGCTCGAGCTTCTAGCCCTGTGATGTCGCTCATCCGCCATCATTGGCTGAAAGTGACGTAGCAAGTTACGCTGTCATCGCATGAATTTCAGGTGGAAAGTTTTCCTCTACGTCGCTCTGCACCCAAGATTTGGTAAGAAAATACGAGGATATCTAGAGCCCTTGCCTAGACGTGTGGCATTTTACTATAAATAGTTTGAAGAATTTAGAGCAATGACATCGGTCTTTTCTATTTTCGCATTACGTAGTCTTGAAATTTAAACCAGAAAACATCAGGGAACTTGTTGGCTAACGTTAGCCCTTATAGTATTACTGTCAGTTTTATTTAAAACAAATTTGCATGCGAAAAACAGCACCGATGTTAGATGACCAATTACTATACACTCAGACCACTCTACCCATGACGAGATGTGGCTTGCTGGATGTGATGAAATCGCTCCAGTCACACAGACTCGTAGCAGCGTCTCCAACAGAGCGGTGTTGTATTTGTCAACAGGGAGCGAATGGGCTGCAGGGCCAGGGCAGGGTTGGAAAGGCGATGTGTAACAGTCAGATGCTACTAGCAGCGGTCCGACTGACTGGCACTTGGATACACTTGGCACTGAAAGAGAGAGAGCGAGAGGGTGTGTGTGTGTGTGTGTGTGTGTGTGTGTGTGTGTGTGTGTGTGTGTGTGTGTGTGTGTGTGTGTGTGTGTGTGTATTTCAGCAAGAAGTTAATATTTCCACTAGAGATGTGGGGTGCTCTCTCCTTGTCTCTCTGACACACACATTAGCCTGTGTAGTCTCCTGTATAGAGTTTGATAGAGCAGTGCTCTCCTTCATCGTCACCTCTATAGAGGTCCTAGTTTGATAGAGCAGTGCTCTCCTCTATAGAGGTCCTAGTTTGATAGAGCAGTGCTCTCCTCTATAGAGGTCCTAGTTTGATAGAGCAGTGCTCTCCTCTATAGAGGTCCTAGTTTGATAGAGCAGTGCTCTCCTCTATAGAGGTCCTAGTTTGATAGAGTAGTGCTCTCCTGCATAGTCTCCTGTATAGGCGTCCTAGTTTATCCCCTCTCCTGCCTCAGGGATACTATGTGTCTGATTCTAAACCTGTTCTATTTTATTCTATTCTGTTCTGTTCTATTCTGTTCATTCTATTGGTTCCATTTAGCTGACACTGTGTGAGAAGGCAACATTAAGCTTACTGTATATATTACTCAAGTGATAAGGAGGGGGCACAAGAAAGCACACAAAAGGCCCCAGTCACATGCGCGTGCACACACACACACACACACACACACACAGACACAGACAGACACACACACAGACACACACACACACAGACACACACACACACACACACACACACACAGACACACACACACACTCATGTCCTTGGTGTTTGCCCCACAGGAATACATTTCACTGTTATGTATTTTGGCACGTGACAAATAAAACCAAACTTGAACTTGATATTTAGAAGGCCTTTATCTACTTAATATATCTGTTGAGGCTACCTGGCATATGTTGTGTCTTACTGCTGTAATAGTAGCATGTTGCATGTTGCATAGGTGTGTGACTCTATGGTTGTGACTGGCATCACTACTAACGGTTGTATTGGTCCCTGAAGACCAGGACAATGGATCTCTCTGGTGCTACCTGAGGGTTAGTGAGGACAGTCCTGTACAAACCTGGACGATGGATCTCTCTGGTGATGACTGTCCTATACAGACCAGGACTCACAGGTAAGACTCTGCTGTCCGCTCCATCTGACCTTACTGTTACATGGTCGTATACACCAACGAACACAAGCAACAGGACCAATTATGAAACTATGAAGGTTGTTGATTCAGATCCATTAGGTGATTGTGATGGTGGATAAAATGGAATTAGGACAGGAAGTACTGGTAGACTCATGACAAGGGTCTGGAAATATATGTGTTTTTATATTATTATTATTATTACATTATTAGTAAGCCTACTTCATTCATAACTAACACTGTTCTCATTTAAAGAGACAATTAAGAGCATGTGGTTAAATAAATCAAAAGCTACACCTACCAGATCATACTGAACGTTTTAGCTGTCCTGAGTTGCCCTACTCCGCATGTTATGTTATTGCCTAAAATAGCCCTACTTCAGATTCAGACCAATGTCTGGCTTATGAAAGCAATACTGGAAATTTTGTTATTATTTAGTTATTGTTTTTATAAACTTTCAGTTTAAAAAGGTTATGATCCCTCTGTTTCCGAATTAAATGTGTTAAGTTAGATAAGTAAAATATTCTGCTACAAGGCAATACATTTTTATCTATACAGTAGAGGCATAACAATATTGTTCAGAATGAAGGAATATGTGAAGGACAGCCTTCCAAAAATAGTCACGTTGTACCTTGAACGACAGCGCCCCCAAGTGTTAATAATATGCTACAACAGTAATTTTCGTATTACTGATAACTTGTTGACGGAGTGTCACTGCAAATGTAGCCCGTTCAGTGGCACTTGACTACAAGTCTTTCATCATTCTTCATTCTAGTCACTTTTTAAATGAAATCACTTGTTTTTTTTTTTAAATGGCTTGTGTTTTGCCGTGAGGCAGAAACCACCCACTGGGCGGCCGGCTACGGCTGTAATGCTGCCAGGTGCAAGTACCAATGAGGCAACATTTACACACTTCCCAAAAGCACCTTAATAGAAGTCTATATTTAGTACTGACAAATTCACACAAAAATGTAGCTGTTGCTGATATGAGCATAACGTGCAAGGCTTACACGGTGTTTATATATAGCCAGACAATGCCAACCCGTGCGCTCGATTTAGATTATGTTCAACTTTAGGTTAGGGGGTCGAGTGTAAACTCATGTTACATCCGTACAGGCCGCTCAATTAAACACCACTGTAGCTTTAATCTATAGGGAGTTGCTAAATGTCCAACCTCTGTTTAAGATTCAAGTAATAGAGATGCCCTTTTTGAACACGTTGTGACCTTTGCGTGTATAAGACAGATGGCATAGGCTATAGCTGAACACGAATAACTAGGAATCATTATTATTAAATTATAAATCAACTATAATGGTTAAGTAAGTACTTCACTGTTATTTATGAATAAAATACAAATTAAATCTTCACAATATTGTTGCATGAAGAGTTCTATAGGGACGTGCGCACGAGTTTTCTTTTCCTCTAGTGGACAGAAGGATTTGCTGTCAGTTGTCTTCCCCTGATATGAACTCTATGGTATATATAAATAATTATATTTTTTAATTGTTTTGTATTTCTTAGGCTTGCATGATGTAAGATTATAAACCACCGAGATTGTTTGTGTCCACTCTAATAAACATAAATGAGGTCACCTTCAAATTATTTAAGGACCTTCCGCTATGTGCAATTCAACGTCTTCTAAAAGAATGAAGCGGGCTATTATTATAGTGAAATCGTGGGTTCGAGTTGCGAAGACTATTTACAGATCCCGCACAAAAAAATGTCTGTATGTCATATTATTTAATTTCAAGGTTGCCGTTTGCTTACAGTCAGTATTAGTAATCGAAAGCATTTGCCTGCCATTCCTACAGCCCTTTTCTGAGTTCAGCATATTAGCTAAGATATACGCTTTTGAAGCGAGACGAGGCTGGCTTGATGCTGTTGAAAGGGGGTTCGATGCTAGATGTTTGACGCTGGCAAACCAGCTTACCGGTTTTCGACAGCCATATTCTTCGGGCGTTTGATAAAGCCTATAAGCAACGTCTTTCTGCTATACATACTAGGTCAGGTAAAGCTATATGTGAAGCTTTACATCACCTATATCGGTATTCTAGCGTTTACATGGTTGTGTAACCGGAGTTTCAGCACCGTGGACAGCGCCTCGCACCTGAACAAGCAGACCGAGATGCTATTTCCAGTGAATAAAGAGCAGACAACCAAGAACAGTGTTGTTATTTATTTTATTGAAATTAAAATCACTCTTAAGAATCATACAGTCGAAATACAGGTAATTTCATTGGCAAGTTCAGACGACATTACAATGAATGCTGCAAAGGGCGAGCTGCGCATGTTGGAAAGCGGCTCCGCTCTTGGCATTCACCGCGTGCCTTAATTGACTGACTTTAAATCAAGGACCGCTGTGAACACGGAGAGAAAGAGTCGACCTCATAGAAGGTCCAGAATACGTCCAGGGGAAAGAAAGGATGCCCTTTAGCAATATTTTTGGGTCGACTGAAAAACCTCCTACCGTATTTGACTGTTCGTAATGTCTTTCACCAATACGTAAACACATTTAAAACGTGTGTTTGTGTTATCAGCATTTGGCCTATAATATTACTTGAGCCTATCAACCACAGTGTGCAGCGGCCATTATAAATGCATTGAGCCGCGCGACGCACGGCCGTTGTATTTTAGAGTAGCCCATTTCAGGGTGCAGCTGTGAACTGCGTTCGGAGGTGGAGACCGAAACGCCTTTGGTTTAGAAGCGGCACATTTGATCCCCGTTTTGCCAATCTTTAATTTAGGCCCAACTAAAGCAAACTTCACTGTAAATCAAATGTTGTATTATTCACCATAATGTAAAGTCGTTGTAAAAACATGACAGACTGTAGTCAATCCTGCTGGCATTACGAAAGCATCGGATTAGGCCGGCATCAGAGGACGACGCTGAATGCAAATAGGCCCATGAGGCAAAAAAATAAAATAAAAATACCGTCAGGAAAGACAACAGTACATGAAAAAGCAAATTATGTCACACAGTTATGTGTCATTACTTTAGCGTCAATGTGGTTCCAGTACAACAATTAATTCTCACAAATATCACCAATTATGGTGGCCTACCATTTTGCGCACAAAGGCTTTATAGATATTCGGTACTTCAGAAAAAAAACAATGAAAATACGACGACTAGGCAAGTTCATGACACATTGTCGTATAAAAGCATTTTAACAGCATAACTGAAAAAGAGCAAATGGATATAAGCAGGTTATTTTTGGTCCATGTCGCATTCCTACTCCAGAATGATCCGTCGTCGCATCGCAGCTCTATCATCCTACTTCGACTCCAAAATAAAGGGGGACAGATTAGTCAATTCAGTCGAGGGTAGCCTGTACTCGCCTTGATCTCTTCGTTTCGTTGGTTGAAAAAAATACTAAATCAAATAGTTTTTTTTTATTTAATAATGACGATGGAATTAAAGGTGCCCAATTCAACATCCTTTCAGCGCGAGCGGTGGCGGATTACTAGCAGGGATGGTGACGTCACTATGCAGACAGACGCTACAAAATCCCTGTCATCCTCTCGTGCCCTTGAGACCAGGCCTACACTAGCCCGTTCGACTTATCAAGGGTTTTTCTCCATCGTTTTGTTTTTTATATGAAAACATAGACATGGCCTACTAAAAGCCTTTCCGTTCAGGTATTCCCTGTTGTCATTCAAAATGGCTTTATTGTGAATTGTCTTGTCATGTTTTTCATGGCAACCTTGGTGGATTTTTAGCCTATAAGCTTATTAGCGGTCAGTCGCTATAGTATCCCACTATCATTCTGTCCTCACGCCACACACATCACGTGCATAGACATAGTTGTCCTATAGTGTAAGTAAAAAGCTCTTACCTGCAACACACTGATATAAATATGAGTCAAATATGAAGCATGAAGGTTTGATCATGTATACAAAATATGTATTTTATTTTGTATCAGCCTATGAAACTGAATTCCAATAAGCAGTGTGAAGGCATGCAGTTAAGACCTCCAACTGTATCTTGACATGCAGGGCACCACATTTACCACTAAGGGGCAGCAGAGGTCAATACCGCTGGGCTGCCCGTGGCCCGGGACAGACTATTCGCTCCTGCTCCATTTGTAATTTCTGTGTGTGTGTGTGTGTGTATGAATTTATTTGTGTTGGTTTATGATACTTATATCTGTGTCATAGTTATTTGATAAGACACTGTGGTTCCTACCAAATGCCACTGTGTGTTGCTGTGCACGTGTCTCTGTGTGTTGCTCTGTGTGTTGCTCTGTGTGTTGCTGTGCACGTGTCTCTGTGTGTTGCTGTGCACGTGTCTCTGTGTGTTGCTCTGTGTGTTGCTGTGCACGTGTCTCTGTGTGTTGCTCTGTGTGTTGCTCTGTGTGTTGCTCTGTGTGTTGCTGTGCATGTATGTGTGTTGCTCTGTGTGTTGCTGTGTGTGTTGCTGTGCATGTGTGTTGCTCTGTGTGTTGCTCTGTGTGTTGCTGTGTGTGTTGCTGTGCATGTGTGTTGCTCTGTGTGTTGCTGTGTGTGTTGCTGTGCATGTGTGTTGCTCTGTGTGTTGCTCTGTGTGTTGCTGTGCACACGTGTTGCTCTGTGTGTTGCTGTGTGTGTTGCTCTGTGTGTTGCTCTGTGTGTTGCTCTGTGTGCTGCTCTGTGTGTTGCTCTGTGTGTTGCTCTGTGTGTTTCTCTTTGTGTTGCTCTGTGTGTTTCTCTGTGTGTTGCTCTGTGTGTTGCTCTGTGTGTTGCTCTGTGTGTTGCTCTTTGTGTTGCTCTGTGTGTTGCTCTGTGTGTTGCTCTGTGTGTTGCTCTGTGTGTTGCTCTGTGTGTTGCTCTGTGTGTTTCTCTTTGTGTTGCTGTGTGTGTGTCTCCTATGTTTGTCTCTGTTTGTGTGTTGCTGTGTGTGTGTGTGTGTTTGTTGCTGTGTGTGTGTGTGTGTGTGTGTGTGTGTGTGTGTGTGTGTGTGTGTGTGTGTGTGTGTGTGTGTGTGTGTGTGTGTGTGTGTGTCTGTGTGTGTGTGTTGATGTGCGTGTGTCTGTGTGTGTGTGTGTGTGTGTGTGTGTGCGTTGCTGTGTGTGTCACTGTGCATGTGTCTCTGTGTGTGTCACTGTGCATGTGTCTCTGTGCGTGTGTGTGTGTGTGTGTGTTTGTGTGTGTGTGTTGCTGTGTGTGTCTCTGTGTGTGTGTGTGTGTGTGTGTGTGTGTGTGTGTCGCTGTGCGTGTGTCTCTGTGTGTGTGTGTGTGTGTGTGTGTGTGTGTTTACTATGCCCCTACTTCCTCCAGTGGAAGATCTGGTGAGATTATGTCCAGAGGTTACGTAACAACAGAGGGAGGGGTGAGGGGTCAGCAGGCTGGTGGCATCATGACTCTGTGGTTTCAGAGGGACGGATTAGACACAACACACTACGTCAGAAAAACCTCTCCCAAACATTTATGATTGTGTATTCCATGGTGGAGACATCACCTAACACACACACACACACACACACACACACACACACACACACACACACACACACACACACACACACACACACACACACACACACACACACACACACACACACACACACACACACACACACACACACACACACACACACACACACACAGGCCATCATACTGCATGCTGGTTGCACGATCCAGCTCCTCTGATCACTTTTATTAGAGTGGCCCTTCTCTCTCTCCCCCTCACTTTCTCTTTCTCTCTCTGTCTCTCAACCTCACTCCTCCTCTCTCTCTCTCTCTCTTCCTCTGTTTGTACTCCTTTCTCCCTGTCTCCAGTAGATATCGCTGAGCCAGGCAGGGTCAGACTAATCTGCTTCTTAGCTATCTAGAGCACACCTTCTTAGCCACAGAAATAGGTTCACCTGGCCTGCACGTAGCTTGAGTGTGTGTGTGTGTGTGTGTGTGTGTGTGTGTGTGTGTGTGTGTGTGTGTGTGTGTGTGTGTGTGTGTGTGTGTGTGTGTGTGTGTGTGTGTGTGTGTGTGTGTGTGTGTGTGTGTGTGTGTCTGTGGGGTGTGTGGGTGTGTGTCTGGTGTGTGTGTGTGTGTGTGTGTGTGTGTGTGTGTGTGGTGTGTGTGTGTGTGTGTGTGTGTGTGTGTGTGTGTGTGTGTGTGTGTGTGTGTGTGTGTGTGTGTGTGTGTGTGTGTGTGTGTGTGTGTGTGTGTGTGTGTGTGTGTGTGTGGAGGGTGTGTGTCTGTGGGTTTGTGTGGGTTTGTGTGGGGGATGTGGGTGTGTGTGTGGTGGTGTGGTTGGCGGAGGAACCACAGGAAGTCAACAGACCTTTGACTCCTCACCTAGAAGAATCTTGACACAACAATTCTTGTTGCCTTGGTAACACTAACACACATAATCTGTTGAACACACACTAACACACAGACACTGTTGAACACACACTAACACACAGATCCTGTTGAATACACACTAACACACAGACCCTGTTGAACACACACTAACACACACTGGTCAACGCTCTGGAGAAGTCACTTCCAGAGCGGAGCAGAGAGGAGTACCTCTGTCGTGAACCCTATAATCACTGATTTGTCATGAATCATTACGTTCAGATAGAAATGAAAAAGAACTGCTCCTTATAGCCGTGGCAATGGAGTGAAGAGCCTTCACATCCCCGCGACCCTGTGGTCACAGTAACAGTCTAATAAAGAAAGGGGGTGAGCAGAGAGAGAGAGAGAGAGAGAGAGAGAGAGAGAGAGTGTGTGTGTGTGTGTGTGTGTGTGTGTGTGTGTGTGTGAGAGAGAATGTGTATGTGTGTGTGTGTGTGTGTGTGCGTGAGAGAGAGAGGAGGGAGGGGTACGGTCTGTGATGACTGCACTATAGCATGGTGAGTGAGTGAGTGAGTGAGTGAATAAGGGTTGAGTCTTATTGGTCACGTCATGCTGCAGGTATGAACCTCTGGCTCACCTGTTGACATGGTTACAGACAGGCCAGGGACTGGTCCTACCTGATCCTAACACATTCCTGATCCTATCACACATTCCTGATCCTAACACACATTCCTGTCGCCTGTACGTTGACAGCCTGTTTCAGCCCCTCTGTTCTGGCAGCCTGTTTCAGCTCCTCTACTCTGACAGCCTGTTTCAGCTCCTCTACTCTGACAGCCTGTTTCAGCTCCTCTGTTCTGGCAGCCTGTTTCAGCCTCTCTGTTCTGGCAGCCTGTTTCAGCTCCTCTGGCAGCCTGTTTCAGCCCCTCTGTTCTGGCAGCCTGTTTCAGCCTCTCTGTTCTGGCAGCCTGTTTCAGATCCTCTGGCAGCCTGTTTCAGCTCCTCTGGCAGCCTGTTTCAGCTCCTCTGTTCTGGCAGCCTGTTTCAGCTCCTCTGGCAGCCTGTTTCAGCCCCTCTGTTCTGGCAGCCTGTTTCAGCTCCTCTGGCAGCCTGTTTCAGCCCCTCTGTTCTGGCAGCCTGTTTCAGCCCCTCTGTTCTGGCAGCCTGTTTCAGCCTCTCTGTTCTGGCAGCCTGTTTCAGCTCCTTTGTTCTGGCAGCCTGTTTCAGCCCCTCTGTTCTGGCAGCCTGTTTCAGCCCCTCTGTTCTGGCAGCCTGTTTCAGCTCTTCTGTTCTGGCAGCCTGTTTCAGCTCCTCTGTTCTGGCAGCCTGTTTCAGCTCCTCTGTTCTGGCAGCCTGTTTCAGCTCCTCTGTTCTGGCAGCCTGTTTCAGCTCTCTGTTCTGGCAGCCTGTTTCAGCTCCTTCTGTTCTGGCAGCCTGTTTCAGCTCCTCTGTTCTGGCAGCCTGTTTCAGCTCCTCTGGCAGCCTGTTTCAGCTCCTTTGTTCTGGCAGCCTGTTTCAGATCCTCTGGCAGCCTGTTTCAGCTCCTCTGTTCTGGCAGCCTGTTTCAGCTCCTCTGTTCTGGCAGCCTGTTTCAGATCCTCTGGCAGCCTGTTTCAGCTCCTCTGTTCTGGCAGCCTGTTTCAGCTCCTCTGTTCGGCAGCCTGTTTCAGCTCCTCTGATCGTTTGCTTGCCCTGTCTTTTCAGTAGGCTGCTTCATGGACACAGATTTACTTAGCAGGCTGGACAGGGATTGATGTGTCTTCTTACTTCTATTAGCTCTCTCAGAATTGGACAGACAGTACTCCTCATTGGAAACCATCAGATTCTGCTTATTTATCATATTTGTAATTTGTAAAACAATAAATCATTGTTAAGTTTAATGGGTTAAGTTTTGTTTCTGTTCCAATGTGTATAAGGCTACTCCTTCGCTGGAAATAGAATCTGGCAACAAAAAGGGGCACTTCATTTTAACTTTGAACTAGCAAGTATTTAATACCGTATACTAGATACTATAGTGATATCACTACCTTTTTGAGCATCTTCTAATTACTGGTGAGCAAATCAAACTCACATGAAGCTGACAACCTTTGACCTGTGAGGGCAGGTGCTCAAAGTTTATGTATACATTAGTTTCATATTAATATTTGTAGGTGTAATTATGTAGAACTATTGTGTGTAAAGTAGCATGGCAATGCCCACAGGATACCAGGGCTCTGGCTGGGCTCAGGCCCTTCCTATAAATAGCATGTAGAATTCATAATGTGGACCCTGCTAGAGTTCATACAGTTTATTAAAATGTTTATTAATAATTCATTATTAATAATTAAGCACACGTTAGATGTGTTGTTTTCCAGCTCATTGCATTGTCTCATAGATATTCTACGTCTGATTGTCTGGTCCTGAACATCTTGAACATAGTATTTGTCTGATTGTCTAGTCCTGAACATCTTAAACTTATTTTACGTCTGATTGTCTAGTCCTGAACATCTTAAACATATTCTACTTCTGATCGTCTAGTCCTGAACATCTTAAACATATTATTCGTCTGATCGTCTTGTCCTGAACATTTTAATGTAGTCTAGAAACAAAGCACTCAAAGCTCTGCCGCTTGGCTCGCGTGTGACATCATCCCGCCCAGCTAATGGGAACAGTCGGTGAAATAGCCAGGCGATGACGTCACACAAAGTATGTCATGGGGTTGTTATTGTTGTGCTCTCAGCGGAACGGTAGAAGGAATGGCGTTGTGTTTGTTGTGTTAAGAGTGGAACGGCAGGTTAGACCTGGTTCACCGGCGCTCTCTGTCAGTACCTCCTAATATAACTGAGTTTCACTGAGCGTTAACCTCCTAATCTGTCTGCTCTGTCGCTCTGCGCCATATAGGTTCCTTTCCTGGCCTCAGTATTTAATATGTTAGTATTGTTACACACAGTACTGTGTGTGAACGATAGCCAATAAGTCGCATGTCACGTTCGTGGTACTTTGTGAATAAAATGTAATTATATTATTATTAATATTACTATGATGATGATGATGATGATGATGATGATATTACTATATTAACACGGCGATCCTCTCTCCGGCTTAATGAAAGGCTGACAGGCCGTGTAGAACGGCGGTGATACACTTTAACACAACCACTTTAACCAAAAGGAGAAATGGAAGGGGAAAGATGTATCACAATGAGGTTCTTCTTCGCATCACAATACAATTATTAATAGACCGAATTAAAACGTGCAGTTCTACAAAACCAATAAAATAAATATCTAATAAAATGTACTATAGGAACTTTTAGACCTATACTTAACAATCTGTTGTCCATGCAGCATCGCTTTGAGTTCTGAGATTGGGTAGAGCTCTAGAACGAACAACACAGAGAAGCGAAATTCCTCTGTAGTGCGTCAACAGCCATAATTACGCAATCAATTATGTAGAACTATTGTGCGTAAAATAGCATGGTAGTGCTCACGGGACACAAGGGTTCTGGCTCGGCTTGGGTTGGTGCTCAGACATTTGGCACCGTTGCTCTTTGGAAAGACATTCCAGAGGTCAGTCGTTCATTGGTTCTCTCACCCGAGCCCTTAGCAACGTGCCTGCCTACCGCTGTGTTTGGGACCTACGGAGCATGTGCAGAGTTCCCCGTCTGTTGCAGGATGCGTGTCGAATGACCGACTAGAATATCAAACTCGTCTCTTTCAACAGT
The DNA here is from genome assembly GCA_026901105.3 of Galaxias olidus. NCBI lineage: Eukaryota > Metazoa > Chordata > Actinopteri > Galaxiiformes > Galaxiidae > Galaxias > Galaxias olidus. The sequence goes on from JAPMUY010006703.1 coordinate 37,818, forward strand.
TTTTCTACTTGGTGGTTTTGTAAATACGAGTACCTTAATAATGGACTACTAACTAATGGAAATAAATCAACCAAGATTTTTTTATTCTGGTCATTTGTCTGAAGTTTGACGCACTTTGCAAAAAGCGAGTGCACCGATGTGAAAGACTGAGCACTGATCCGCTTGCGTCGTGGTGTCTTTTGCGTTGGCGCCATGGGATCTTGTTTCGGGATGTTTAGCGGCGGAATGTCTCTTCATCGGTTCAGTCCGAATAGATAACAAACAAAGAAGTTGGATATATATTTTGGACTATTCTGGCTTATTACAAAAGAAAACCGAAAAAAACTAAAAACATTTTGACTTAACCAAAAAAGGCTTTAAAAAGGACCGCAAAAATAACATTTCAGTTTTTTTTTTCAGTGAAATCGTGTGAAATGGCAGATGAATATGACCAGTTTGGAGCCTCGGAGTTTATTAAAGGTAGGTTGGTATACATGCAGATGTACTGCTGAATAACACGTCGTTGAGAAAGTGCACCTTTAAACGTCAATGTTTTAATTTATCGCCTACTTAAAAGCGACACAGTTGCAAACAAATATCATTGCAAACAAATATAATTGTGTGATCGTAGCTTGAACTTTCTATGACTTTTTTTGTGTCCTGTTTACATTCTTGTCTTTTTGTTGATGTTGCAGATCGGCTGTACTTCGCCACACTCAGGACTAAGCCCAAAAGCACATCAAACTCTCACTACTTCAGCACTGACGATGAGTTCGTGTATGAGAAGTGAGTCCCGTATCAAGCCCCATCCCACGGGGAGACACCACTACATCATAAATGATAGATCACGTCTTATTGGGGACCTCACATACTCGACATTGGCCAATTGATTACCATCTCAACTCCTGCACCATCTGTGATGTGTGGATGCTTCGATAGGCATTGATAAAAGTTTAGTCCTATTCACCTTGCCCTCTGTGGTTTAACGTTTTAAGGAAATGAATAGAAGCGGTTACACATGGATAAAAATGCTGTGTTAGCACAGAACTGGTTATGAGCAAGCACAATGTAAACATGTAAACAAAGCTTTTAGTGGAGTAAAAACATGTGTTTCACTCATCATCAGTAAGGATGTGTCCTATTGGTCAGTGTCCACTCTGTGTTACACTCATCATCAGTAAGGATGTGTCCTATTGGTCAGTGTCCACTCTGTGTTACACTCATCATCAGTAAGGATGTGTCCTATTGGTCAGTGTCCACTCTGTGTTACACACACACAGTAAGGACACACACACACACAGTGTCACACACATGTGTTACACACACACACACACATGTGTCCTATTGGTCAGTGTCCACTCTGTGTCCTATTGGTCAGTGTCCACTCTGTGTTACACTCATCATCAGTAAGGATGTGTCCTATTGGTCAGTGTCCACTCTTCTCTCAGGGAGACAGCACTCTACTTGGGTTAGAGTTGCCAGAGGCTTTAAAATAATAATAATAATGTAACAGTCAAAACAGATCTTACACACACACACACACACACACACACACACACACACACACACACACACACACACACACACACACACACGCAGATACATGCACACACAGATACACACAGACCTCATCGACCTTTTCAGAATGCAGTGGGCCGGAGTTGTGGAGTGGAGACAAGTCGACACACAAACCCCAGCAGTATTTGAAGACTAACGCTGAACTACAAACCCCATCTAGTTAATCACACATTTCAAACGAAGGAGGATTTTTTTAGCCAAAGGCTTAGAACAGGGACTATAGCATAAATAAATCATCTAGATATGTATAGGCTTGCACTGAATCTGTCTCACTGTGTGTCTGATACGTACAGGTTTATTCAGACTGTGTGTGTGTGTGTCTGGGCGTGTGTGTGTGTGTGTGATATGTACAGGTTTATTCAGACTGTCTGTGTGTGTGTGTGCCTGTGTGTGTGATAGATATTTACAGGTTATTCTGTGTGTGTGTGTGTGTGTGTGTGTGTGTGTGTGTGTGTGTGTGTGTGTGTGTGTGTGTGTGTGTGTGTGTGTGTGTGTGTATGTGATAGATACGTACAGGTTTATTCTGACTGTCTGTGTGTGTTAGTTTCTATGCAGACTTTGGACCCCTCAATCTTGCTATGCTGTACAGATACTGCTGCAAACTCAACAAGAAACTCAAGGTAAGTCAGGGGCACTCCTCTCTCTGTAACCCCCCCCCCTCTCTCTCTCTGTCTCTCTTTATACCCCTTCTCTCTCTCTGTACCCCACACCCCCCCCTTCTCTCTCTGTACCCCATACCCCCCCCCTTCTCTCTCCCCCATACCCCCCCTTCTCTCTCTCTATATATATCCCCCCCTTCTCTCTCTCTCTCTATACCCCCCCCTTCTCTCTATATATATATCCCCCCCTTCTCTCTCTCTCTCTATACCCCCCCCTTCTCTCTCTATACCCCCCCTTCTCTCTCTATATATATCCCCCCCCTCTCTCTCTCTCTCTCTCTCTCTATATCCCCCCTTCTCTCTCTCCCCCCTTTCTCTCTCTCTCTATACCCCCCCTTCTCTCTCTATATATATCCCCCCCTTCTCTCTCTCTCTATATATCCCCCCCTTCTCTCTCTCTCTATATCCCTCCCCTTCTCTCTCTCTATATATATCCCCCCCTTCTCTCTCTCTCTCTATACCCCCCCATCTCCCTCTCTATATATCCCCCCCTTCTCTCTCTCTATATACCCCCCCTTCTCTCTCTCTCTCTATACCCCCCCTTCTCTCTCTCTCTATCTCTCCCCTTCTCTCTCTCTCTCTCTATATATATACCGGAACCCCCCTTCTAGAACCCTTCTGTTAGAACAGAACCGGCTCAGTGCATCTAGAACCCTTCTGTTAGAACAGAACCGGCTCAGTGCATCTAGAACCCTTCTGTTAGAACAGAACCGGCCCAGCCTAACATTGTGCTGTCTGGAGTAGAACAGAACCAGCCTAGTTTAACATTGGGCTGTCCTTTGGTGCAGAACAGAACTGGCCTAGTTTAACATTGGGCTGTCCTTTGGTGCAGAACACAACAAAGGTTTGCAAGGTTCCACCATGAATATTTAAATACCTTGCCCTTTCCTGGGGACCCACACTGGCAGGGGGAAGAAGCAATTAACCATGTTTTCCATATCCAAACATATTCATGTTTTCCATATCCAAACATATTCATGTTTTTCCATATCCAAACATATTCATGTTTTTCCATATCCAAACATATTCATGTTTTTCCGTATCCAAACATATTCATGTTTTTCCATATCCAAACATATTCATGTTTTTCCATATCCAAACATATTCATGTTTTTCCGTATCCAAACACATTCATGTTTTTCCATATCCAAACATATTCATGTTTTTCCATATCCAAACATATTCATGTTTTTCCGTATCCAAACATATTCATGTTTTTCCGTATCCAAACATATTCATGTTTTCCATATCCAAACATATTCATGTTTTTCCATATCCAAACATATTCATGCGCAGCATTTAGCACATTGTTTGTTCATCTTTATTGTTGTTGATTTGAGTTGAGTGATCTTGAATGGCTGTTGTCTGTTTTGGTAAGTCTTTGTAATGTTTTTTGCTGATGTTTGATATCTTTAATGTGTGTTGTTGTTGTTGTTGTTTATTGTGTGTGCCATAGTCCTTTACCATGTCTAAGAAGAGGCTGGTCCATTTCACCAGCTATGACCAGAGGAAGAGAGCCAATGCTGCTGTCCTCATTGGTGCCTACGCCGTGAGTCACTTCCTGAACCAAAACCACTATCACATCTCATACAGACTGCCGGCCAAAACCACTATCACATCTCATACAAACTGCTGGCCAAAACCACTATCACATCTCATACAAACTGCTGGCCAAAACCACTATCACATCTCATACAAACTGCTGGCCAAAACCACTATCACATCTCATACAGACTGCCGGCCAAAACTACTATCACATCTCATACAGACTGCCGGCCAAAACCACTATCACATCTCATACAGACTACTGATCCAAAACCACTATCACATCTCATACAGACTGCCGGCCTGCAGTGTGATGGGTCTGGAAGGAGTCTGTTCACCTTTCTGCAGTATGATAGTTCTAAAAGGAGTCTGTCTGTCTGTCATACTGCCGACAGGTTAACAGACAGACAGACTCCTTTCAGAACTATCTGTTTACCTGTCTAGTTTGATCGCTCTAAAAGGAGCCTGTGTGTCTATCTGGTTACCTGTCTGTCTGTTTGCCTGTGGGTAATATGATAGTTATAAGATGTGCTATGATGGTTCAGTTAATACCTGTGTGTTTACCTGTAATGTGATGGTTCAGTTAATACCTGTGTGTTTACCTGTAATGTGATGGTTCAGTTAATACCTGTGTGTTTACCTGTAATGTGATGGTTCAGTTAATACCTGTGTGTTTACCTGTAATGTGATGGTTCAGTTAATACCTGTGTGTTTACCTGTAATGTGATGGTTCAGTTAATAACATTGTATTTACCTGTAATGTGATGGTTCAGTTAATAACAGTGTGTGACCACTCGGGGTTCTAACTCCTCCCCTTCCTTTGCCAGGTAATCTACCTGAAGAGGAGTCCGGAGGAGGTCTACCGCACGCTGGTCTGTGGCAACAACACCGCCTACATACCTTTCAGGTGAACAGCACACACACATGTACTGAAACACACAAACACACAGGCACACACACACACAGGCACACAGGCACACACACACACACACACACACACACACACATGTACTGAAACACACACACACACACACACACACACACACACACACACATGTACTGAAACACACACACACACACACACACACACACACACACACACACACACACACACACACACACACACACACACACACACACACACGATTACACACACAGCACGCACACAGTAAGACACACACACACACACACACACACACACACACACACACACACGGTGACTGGGTTGGCTCCTGACAGACTATTAAATGTATAGGCCCACCAGCTGAATGCGCTTCGCCTGTAACAGCTTGCCTAGCGCTTGTGTTTAAACTTTGAAGTGGCTTTCCTGTTGGCTCTATAAAACACATGTCATTCTGTGCCAAAGCGTCCACATATCAGATTAAAACGTAGCAGAACCCTTACATAAAAAAACATCTGTCCTTTGGAGCTACCTTTCGGTGGAGTCAGTGCCTTCTAGTGGTCAAAGTTAGAATAACAGGTATGGCAACAACATGCTGTTCTATCAGCATTCCTTTTAGAGTTTAATTTGCTATTTAAACACACACTGATCTCTGGGAACAACTTAGGCTTAAGGGTGCGCCACATACACACCTGTCAGTCTGGAGGTTGTTTGTGAGTTATCCAGTCTGTACACTGTACGGTGCAGTGACATCTGTACTGTATAACACACTGTGCTGTACAACACTGTACTGTATAACACTGTACTGTATAACACACTGTGCTGTATAACAACTGTACTGTATAACACACTGTACTGTATAACACACTGTACTGTATAACACACTGTACTGTATAACACACTGTACTGTATAACACTGTACTGTATAACACACTGTACTGTATAACACTGTACTGTATAACACACTGTACTGTATAACACACAGTACTGTATAACACACTGTACTGTATAACACTGTACTGTACAACACACTGTACTGTATAACACACTGTACTGTATAACACTGTACTGTATAACACACTGTACTGTATAACACACTGTACTGTATAACACACTGTACTGTATAACACTGTACTGTACAACACACTGTACTGTACAACACACTGTACTGTACAACACACTGTACTGTATAACACACTGTACTGTATAACACTGTACTGTATAACACACTGTACTGTACAACACACTGTACTGTATAACACACTGTACTGTATAACACTGTACTGTATAACACTGTACTGTATAACACACTGTACTGTATAACACTGTACTGTATAACACACTGTACTGTACAACACACTGTACTGTACTGTATAACACTGTACTGTATAACACACTGTACTGTACGACACACTGTACTGTACGACACACTGTACTGTATAACACTGTACTGTATAACACACTGTACTGTACGACACACTGTACTGTATAACACACTGTACTGTATAACACACTGTACTGTATAACACTGTACTGTATAACACACTGTACTGTATAACACACTGTACTGTACAACACACTGTACTGTACAACACACTGTACTGTACAACACACTGTACTGTACAACACACTGTACTGTACAACACACTGTACTGTACAACACACTGTACTGTATACAACACACTGTACTGTATAACACTGTGCTGTATAACACAAAGGGCTGTATAACACTGTGCTGTATAACACACTGTACTGTACGACACACTGTACTGTACGACACACTGTACTGTATAACACTGTGCTGTATAACACTGTACTGTATAACACACTGTATAACACTGTACTGTACAACACACTGTACTGTATAACACACTGTACTGTATAACACTGTACTGTATAACACTGTACTGTATAACACACTGTACTGTATAACACTGTACTGTATAACACACTGTACTGTATAACACACTGTACTGTATAACACACAGTACTGTATAACACTGTGCTGTATAACACTGTACTGTATAACACACTGTACTGTATAACACACAGTACTGTATAACACACTGTACTGTATAACACACTGTACTGTATAACACTGTACTGTACAACACACTGTACTGTACAACACACTGTACTGTATAACACACTGTACTGTACTGTATAACACTGTACTGTACAACACACTGTACTGTATAACACACTGTACTGTATAACACTGTACTGTATAACACACTGGGCTGTATAACACACTGTACTGTATAACACACTGTACTGTATAACACACTGTACTGTATAACACTGTGCTGTATAACACTGTACTGTACAACACACTGTACTGTATAACACACTGTACTGTATAACACACTGTACTGTATAACACACAGTGCTGTATAACACACTGTACTGTACAACACACTGTACTGTATAACACACTGTGCTGTATAACAACTGTACTGTATAACAACTGTACTGTATAACACACAGGGCTGTATAACACACTGTACTGTACAACACACTGTACTGTATAACACACTGTGCTGTATAACAACTGTACTGTATAACAACTGTACTGTATAACACACAGGGCTGTATAACACACTGTGCTGTATAACACTGTGCTGTACAACACACTGTACTGTATAACACTGTACTGTACAACACACTGTGCTGTATAACACACTGTGCTGTATAACAACTGTACTGTATAACAACTGTACTGTATAACACACAGGGCTGTATAACAACTGTACTGTATAACAACTGTACTGTATAACACACAGGGCTGTATAACACTGTGCTGTATAACACAAAGGGCTGTATAACACTGTGCTGTATAACACACTGTGCTGTATAACACACTGTACTGTATAACACACTGTACTGTATAACACTGTACTGTATAACACACTGTACTGTATAACAACTGTACTGTATAACAACTGTACTGTATAACACACAGGGCTGTATAACAACTGTACTGTATAACACTGTACTGTATAACACACTGTGCTGTATAACACACTGTACTGTACAACACACTGTGCTGTATAACACACTGTGCTGTATAACAACTGTACTGTATAACAACTGTACTGTATAACACACAGGGCTGTATAACAACTGTACTGTATAACAACTGTACTGTATAACACACAGGGCTGTATAACACTGTGCTGTATAACACACTGTGCTGTATAACACACTGTACTGTACAACACACTGTACTGTATAACACACTGTACTGTATAACACACAGTACTGTATAACACTGTGCTGTATAACACTGTACTGTATAACACTGTACTGTATAACACACTGTGCTGTATAACACACTGTACTGTATAACACACTGTACTGTATAACACTGTACTGTACAACACACTGTACTGTATAACACACTGTACTGTATAACACACTGTACTGTATAACACACTGTACTGTATAACACACTGTGCTGTACAACACTGTACTGTATAACACACTGTACTGTATAACACTGTACTGTATAACACACTGTACTGTATAACACACTGTGCTGTACAACACTGTACTGTATAACACACTGTACTGTATAACACTGTACTGTACAACACACTGTACTGTATAACACACTGTACTGTATAACACTGTACTGTATAACACACTGTACTGTATAACACACTGTACTGTATAACACTGTACTGTACAACACACTGTACTGTATAACACACTGTACTGTATAACACACTGTACTGTATAACACACTGTACTGTATAACACTGTACTGTACAACACACTGTACTGTATAACACACTGTACTGTATAACACACTGTGCTGTACAACACTGTACTGTATAACACTGTGCTGTATAACACTGTACTGTATAACACACTGTACTGTATAACACACTGTACTGTATAACACACTGTACTGTATAACACTGTACTGTATAACACTGTACTGTATAACACACTGTACTGTATAACACACTGTACTGTATAACACACAGTACTGTATAACACACTGTACTGTATAACACTGTACTGTACAACACACTGTACTGTATAACACTGTACTGTATAACACATTGTACTGTATAACACTGTACTGTACAACACATTGTACTGTATAACACACCGTAATCCAGCCTGTTATCTGTCTAGTGTATTACAGCTGTACTGTACAACACAGTTAGCTGTTAGCTGTCTAGTGTATTACAGTTGTGCTGTACAACACAGCTGTTAGCTGTCTAGTGTATTACAGCTGTATTGTATAACACTGTAATCCAGGGCTGTACGCTTACTTTTTTAGGTGGTAGATGTCAGTAGCACAGATAAATATTTAGTAGCACACAGGTGGGCAGTTAAACACATGTTTTATCAGTAAAGAAAAACCTAGTTTACTTTTTTGTGGGCCTTCAGCTCTTTATCTCTCTATCGCCTTTTTTGCAGGCATTTTAATATATATTTTTATATATATGACAGGACTGGAATAACGCCTCGTCCTCCTCCTCCTTCTTCTTCTTCTTCCTCTTCTTCCTCTTCTTCTTCTTCTTCTTCTTCCTCTTCCTCCCAGGGATGCTGCTGTTGGGGACTCTTGCTATAACCTCACCATCCTAGACTGTCTGCAGGGAATACGCAAGGTAACCCCTCACCTTTACACAGACGGACGTAACGGACGGACTGACAGACAGATAGAGAGAAGGTCATACAGACAGAGGGTCATACAGACAGACAGACAGACAGACAGACAGGCCAGCTGGCTGGTTGACAGACAGTTTGATAGATAACCCACTATCCTAGACTGTCTGAATTTGACATTAAAGTTGGCCCCTGACCCTAAGGTTGTGTCCTGTAGGTTTATACTTTCTGCTCCTTCCATTACTTCACCCCTCACCCCTGACCCCTGACCCCAAGGTTGTGTCCTGTAGGTTAATGCTCTGTTCTCTTTCCATTTCTTCTCCCCTGACCCCTGACCCCTGACCCTAAGGTTGTGTCCTGTAGGTTAATACTCTGTTCTCTTTCCATTTCTTCACCCCTGACCCCTGACCCTAAGGTTGTGTCCTGTAGGTTATATGCTGTTCTCTTTCCATTTCTTCACCCCTGACCCCTGACCCTAAGGTTGTGTCCTGTAGGTTTATACGCTGTTCTCTTTCCATTACTTCACCCTTGACCCCTGACCCTAAGGTTGTGTGCTGTAGGTTAATACTCTGCTCCTCCCCTCTCTCCTAGGCTCTCCAGCACGGCTTCCTGGACTTTGAAAACTTTGATGTGGAAGAATATGAACACTATGAGGTAGACTCTCCCTGTAGCTCTCTGCCTCTTCATCTCTCTATCCTCCTCTACCTCTGTCTCTCTATCTCTCTACTATGAGGTAGACTCTCCCTGTAGCTCTCTGCCTCTTCATCTCTCTATCCTCCTCTACCTCTGTCTCTCTATCTCTCTACTATGAGGTAGACTCTCCCTGTAGCTCTCTGCCTCTTCTTCTCTCTATCCTCCTCTCTACCTCTGTCTCTCTAGCTCTCTCTATCTATCTCTCCATCTCTATCTCTCTTTATCTACCTCTCTATCTCTCTCTCTCTACCTCTCTACCTCTATCTCTATCTCTCTATCTCTCTCTATCTCTCTACCTCTATCTCTCTCTATCTCTCTCTATCTCTCTACCTCTATCTCTCTCTATCTCTCTCTATCCACCTCTCTACCTCTATCTCTCTATCTACCTCTCTATCTCTCTATCTACCTCTCTATCTCTCTATCTACCTCTCTATCTCTCTATCTACCTCTCTATCTCTCTACCTCTATCTCTCTCTCTCTACCTCTCTACCTCTATCTCTCTATCTCTCTCTCTCTCCACCTCTCTACCTCTATCTCTCTATCTCTCTACCTCTCTACCTCTATCTCTCTCTCTCTCTACCTCTCTACCTCTATCTCTCTATCTCTCTCTCTCTCTACCTCTCTACCTCTATCTCTCTACCTCTATCTCTCTATCTCTCTCTCTCTCTACCTCTCTACCTCTATCTCTCTATCTCTCTCTCTCTCTACCTCTCTACCTCTATCTCTCTATCTCTCTACCTCTATCTCTATCTTTCTATTCCTGTTCTCTCTCTCTATCTCTCTACCTCTCTCTCTATCTTTCTATTCCTGTTCTCTCTCTCTGTCGTTCGCTGTCTTTGCTTCACCACTCTCGCCTTCCTTACATGGGCCTTCCTGTTCTTTATGGGGATAAGCTGCCTGGTCTTAAACAGAGGTCATAGTTCACCTAGCAGGCTGACAGAGAGCATGATGTCTGTCTCTCTGCCCCCCTGTGTAGAAGGTGGAGAATGGAGATATGAACTGGATCACCTGGGAAGATCTTAGCCTTCAGCGGCCCTCATCCTCACAGCAAGA
>JAPMUY010006705.1:0-5000 GCA_026901105.3 Galaxias olidus
TTGCACATCATTTGTAGGAGTAGCATATAATCTAACAGTAATTAAACTGTAGCCAAGTCTATAGCTGGCGTTTATCTAAGCTCATCCATGCCATGTTCCTAGATAAATAAATAAGTCAGTTAGAGTCTTTTAAACATTGTAGTTAAATATGCTTTTCAAGCTTTAACTGCAGGTTTGGAAATAATATGTTAGCTGCTTGTTAGGATAAGGTTCCACCATAAAATTAAATGATCCTAAACCGAATTCAACCTTATTTTCATTCTGGTCGAGACCCACTGAAAGTGTGCAAAAAGCACGCAGGTTTAGTTAATATACGCTGCATCGCATCGTTCGTTGTTTACCCAACAAGGCTCCACACAGATCGATTTGCTCCTGACCAAACAAACATTCAGCTGGGCTCAAAAGGAAAAGGCGTTCGTGCCGAGGTTGTGACGCATAGACTACAATAATTCAAGACGTATTTTACGCTGTAGCCTCCGTCATCTCGAAACAAATCGTGAGTGAGCCATTTATCTGGAGCAATATGCTACATCCACGACGCAAGAGACCGTTATCATCTAATCAAAAACACATAGGCATTTTTTTTTACCTATTCTACTGTGGGCTTGTCAGTGGAAAAAATATCACGAGGATACACGAAAGCGCTATGATAGGTTCTTTGCAGCGCATCCTGACGCACCCTATATTCTCTACCCCCAAATTCTGCGTTGTTTATCATAACCTCTCATCTACACGGAAAAATTTGGATGAGCAGATAACCAGCACACCGTCCCCGTCCTCGCCCCTTTTTATGACTTACCGCTTTTGAAAAACGCCGCTATGTCGGCAGCCTCCTTCGCAGCCTCATCCATTCCGTCCGCAGCGTTCATGGCTGGAAAACACGAAATGCAAAACAATCCCACAAAAAGAATTCCAATAGATGTTAGTCTTAAGAGGTTGTAAATATATTGTCTTTCATTTAAATGTGTCCCATTTACAGTAACACAAATACAATCTGTGCTCTCCTTAGTGCGCCGAGAGACACCTCCATCTTGCCTGAGAATGAAATTTCTTACAACCGATCGGTGGCGCTCCAGAGTTGGAACGTGAGGTGGGAGGGAGATACAGGGGCGGTCGTGAGGGAAAGAGAAATACATAAGAGAGAGAGCGAGAGAGATACAGGGGCCCGTGTGTGTGTGTGTGTGTGTGTGTGTGTGTGTGTGAGAGAGAGAGAATGAGAGAGAGAGAGAGGGGGGGGGGGGGGGGGGGGGGGGGGGAGCAGGCGGTGTGCGGAGGAGGTATATCCCTATGGGGGTTTTAGCGGTGGTTTACACTGTTTGAAGAATCGTGAGCGATGATCGTGCGCCCCCTATTTCCCTGCCTACCAGAGCCATATAATTGGCCAGAGGTTCCAGATGTTTTCAAAGCCACGGATGTAGAACTACCTCACTGTGATCACAGCCTATTGGGAAGTTAAGGGTTGACACGTTTTGACTTCAACTCATTGCCTTATACAGTTATGACCACACGAGGGTCATTTAAATATGCCATAAATCCACACAAGGACTATGCATACCCAGTAAAATGGAGTTCAAAGATTACAATGTAATGCACATGTATTGCTGACAGTAATGATTAACAATGAAAATGGAGATTATAATGCCTAAAAGTATAAAAAGCTATTGAGCTTTCACTGTGCTATCATTATCACGTTAACCGTCCCTCACCCTCCCACATATTTATCATACAAGGACTACATACCGACTCGGGTCCCTGGGGACCCCAATATTAAATGACTGCAAGAAACAACCATCATAGCAAAAATGTTAATTTACTTATATTATTATTAACTTGCTTTTACAATGGACCGGATAGATCATGAACGTTGTGTGTTAAACCGGGATCAGCGTGGATGGCATGTCCTCCCTTTCAGTCTTATAGAAGGAGGCCAAGTCTATACAGGTCTAACAGCAAACAGCCCTAACATGCTTACAGTGCCACCTGCTGGTCAAAGCTCCTTGTCGCACTGCTTCTTTGTAATATTGGCCTTCGTTGTACGCAGGGCTTTAAAAGCATTACGTAAATTAAATTTAATAGCCGATTTGTTTTTTTTTTCATGGTGAGAAACAAGCCCCAATGGGACTCAGACAAACGTCAAATTCAGAGCAGAGATTTGAATCCCATATTGACTAATTTACTTCCCGTGATGGATAGGAACAGTTAATTTTGCAATTGTAACCTGACATTTACCCCAGGACAAATAAGTTTGAGAAAGGCTGTTGTAGGCTATTTGTTGTGATTTCATTATTGAACGCGGCAATTCTGTTAATTCAGCTTGGCATTAGATGTGACAAGGCAGCGTGTGCAATGGCTGCGTTGGATAGACTTAAGGTGGTAGTTTATAGCCTAGATTACGTTTTCGTTTTAGAATTAAGCAATAACATTTGTGCTATAACAACACAGCTATATCCTATCATCGACATCATATAAAGTATGCCTAGGCTGGTTCGTTCATTGATTTCCTTAGCTTTCAAAGAGCGCTCCTACCACCTATTGGTATCTTATTAAAATAGCAGGTGCACCAGTATTCTGTAGCAGCGTCTGTGTACAATATGATTCACTCTTTCCGGTTAACTTTCTGCATTGTAAACACACTATTAACCAAATCATGCATTAAACCACTAGCCCAGGGCAAAATGCGTAAAATAGGTCTTTGTATTTTTTCTTTAGCATGAAGTAGGCCTACTTTAGTAAATCGATCGTCATTCACCCGCCTTTACCCAAAACTCGTCCTCGTTCCCAAGGAAACTGCTAACAAACCCCATTATTAGTAAACCAAATGACAAAGTGATACCCGAAACTTTGAAACAGGTCATATGAGGACTGTTGATTTGCAGTAATTTGTTTACAGTGAAAGCAGGAATTTAACTTAACGTGGAAAAAAATAACATCGTTAGAACGGTCAGGCCCTGAGAATTTGACACCTCAATGTTTTTCCAATGGTGTAGTGGAATTTGACCAAGAATGTCTGTTAACTCCCGATCATGGAAATCAAACTTCAGGAACAGGTCAAACCAACCTTCTGCGCCGGTGGAGTCAATCAAGGAAATGCAGGTTTGATTTTACGTATTTGTGAAGATATGGTCGTAGATATTTTTCTTTTGTTTAGTCTTTTTCTCTAGTTCATGTCGTGAGCAGGTGCAGTGGTATTGTTATAGTCCATCCACAAAATGATGGTACATGGTTGACGTTTAACAAATTCGTAGGCTATTTGTTCATATAATGGCACGTTAATTACAAAATGTCTTCAGTTTATATATATATAAAATTGTAAAATGTAATAAATTAGAAGGAGCTTTTTGGTATCTTCTCATTTTATACTATTTTGGCATAAGTCTTTCTCAAGGCGATAAGCACATAATGTCCGCAAAATGTGCCTAATCTGAATCGTAGTCTTCATCAGGTATGCATAATGCATACATTTTAAATGCTGGAAATGCCAGTGTAAGTTGCTTAATGTGGACTGAGACTCCTCAAATTATTTGCCACAGGGATCATACGCAGTCATTTAAAAATGTCCATGTTGTTTTATTGGGACGCCCGCTAGATGGCAGCATTTCTATACAGAACTTTTTACAACTTCAACTAATTACCTAAAATACTCATACTCACGGCAACATTTCAGAGCGCCGGGACAGAAGAACCTCCTTAATCTTAACCAAATAAAGTAAACTATATCAACCTCTGAAGCCAGTCTCTTGTATAGCTAAGTTAACTGATAATTGTTATGAGTGAAAATAGCTCTTGCTCGTGTAATAAGAAATAAATGCTACTTCAACGCCTTAGTTATCAAGATAAACTCACAATAATTTATAATACCAGCAAAGGAACTGGACTGAAGAGCAGGGTTTATGAGAAGTTTAAGTCTCACCCCTTATATATTATATACTGTATGTATATACTGTAAATATGTATATGTGTATAGACAGTATATGTAGGCTATAAGATATATAGTTATTATCTTCTCTTGGTATTTTAGCACCGCACTGAGCTCAGCTAAACAAAGCTGTGCTGAGCTCATGGTTCATACCCACACAGTTAGTGCACATCTGTTGACCTAACACAGCTACTGCACATCTGTTGACCTAACACAGTTACTGCACATCTGTTGACCTAACACAGCTACTGATGTGACCTAACACAGTTACTACACATCTGTTGACCTAACACAGTTACTGCACATCTGTTGACCTAACACAGCTACTGATGTGACCTAACACAGTTACTGCACATCTGTTGACCTAAGACAGCTACTGCACATCTGTTGACCTAACACAGTTACTGCACATCTGTTGACCTAACACAGCTACTGATGTGACCTACAGCTACTGCACATCTGTTGACCTAACACAGCTACTGCACATCTGTTGACCTAACACAGCTACTGATGTGACCTAACACAGCTACTGCACATCTGTTGACCTAACACAGCTACTGTTGACCTAACACAGTTACTGCACATCTGTTGACCTAACACAGCTACTGCTGTGCAGACCTGAGAGAACTTGGTGTAGACAGGAATAATTGGAGTTGACATGGTGTGTGGCGAATAGGTCAGTGTGGCAGTGTAAAAGTCAATGTGCCAGCCTACTGCCACGACAGGGAGAGGTTCCATCCATCCATTAACTTTACCGCTTATCCCGTACAGGGTCACGGGGGGGCTGGAGCCTATCCCAGCGGACACAGGGCGAAAGACGGGGTACACCCTGGACAGGTCGCCAGTCTATCCAGGGAGAGGTTATAATACTGTATTCAGACACACCTAAACAACAGGGACGCCCCTGAGAAAAACAGAACGTAATTATTTCATAACAAGTCATTTGGTTGGACCGAAAACATAGCGTGCATGTTAGCGTGTTCTTTCCATCAACCTTGCTAGACCTTTCTGAGTCCCCCTCCCCCTCCCATCTCCCTTTCTGTAAGAAACCCTGCGAGTGAAAATTGTTTCCAGACTGGCCTCT
>JAPMUY010006705.1:10000-42500 GCA_026901105.3 Galaxias olidus
AGGCTGTGTTAGTGCGTTCTACAGGGATTACAAGCCTCACGTAGGAGCACACCTCCAGAGCTGCTTCTCCATTCATTCCCCTCCGCGGTGCCACAGCATGTCGTCCTGTGGTTGTCTGTGGTGTGGTGTGGTGTGGGGGGGGGCTCTGTTTAGTCCTGTAGTGGTCTGTGGTGTAGGGGGGGGGGGGGGGGGGGGGGTCTGTTGTTGAGTCTGGTGGTGGTCTGTGGTGTGGGGGGGGGGGGGGGGTCTGTTGTTGAGTCTGGTGGTGGTCTGTGGTGTGGGGGGGGGGGGGGCTCTGTTGTTCAGTATTGTGGTGGTCTGTGGGGGGTGGGGGGCTCTGTTGCTCAGTCTTGTGGTGGTCTGTGGGGGGGGGGCTCTGTTGTTGAGTCTTGTGGTGGTCTGTGGTGTAGAGGGGCTCTGTTGTTGAGTCCTGTGGTGGTCTGTGGTGTAGAGCGGCTCTGTTGTTGAGTCCTGTGGTGGTCTGTGGTGTAGGGGGGTGTAGGGGGCGGGGTGGGGGGGGGGGGGGGGCTCTGTTGTTCAGTCCTTTGGGGGTCTGTGGTCTGTGTTGGTTCTGAGCTAGCTGTTATAGTGACTATATATACATATATACTGTATATATATAGAGAGAGAGAGAGAGAGGGAGAGAGAGAGAGAGAGAGAGAGAGAGAGAAAAAGAGAGAAAAAAAGTCAGACGGAACAAGTGAAAGAGAGCAAGCGCTAACAAGTACAAACAGATATGGCAGGTTGCCCGGCAACCGCTGGCTGACACTGCAGTCTCCTTCCTGCTTCCTGTGCTGCTGTGACATGTGTGTTTGATTCGCACACCGGCTTAGCCTCTCTGTTTACTCTGCTGACATGTGTTTATGTCCTAACGGCTCCGTTTGCTGTGGCCTGTCCGGGCTTGCTGCCCACGCAAAGCACTCTGGGTAACGACCTTATGACCCCGACATAAATCTCCTCCTTTCAAGCCCGCGGGCGTCTTCCTTCCCTTTCCTTCGTTCCCTCCCCTCCATCGATTTGTTTGTTTGCGTGTCACTTCATGGGCGGAAGACTTCTCCCCTGAAGTGGAACCGCTGCCTGAAGATGGAGGGGGAGGTATTATCTCTCTCTCTCTCTCTCGCTCTCTCTCTCTCTCTCTCTCTCTCTTTCTCTCTCTCTCTCTCTCACACATACACACACACACTCACACACATACACTCTCTCTGTAACATGTCTTTTTCTCTCACACAAACGGGTACACACTGCACATACGGACACACAAACATTGATCTTTTTCACTCCTCTCTCACAAACACACACTGCACATAAACACACAGACACACACACACACACACACACACACACACACACACACACGTACAGACAGACAGACAGGCTTATTTTGTCAATCCTCATTTTCTCAGACACACACACACACACACACATACAAATACACAGAATCACACAAACAAGGATCTTCTCACTACTCTTTCTCTCTTTTCCACAAACACTCTCACACACATACACACGTCCGTCCCCCCACTCCCCCCCCCCATCCCCCAATCCCTTCAATTCCTGCCCAGCTATTTGTGGCAATAGCATCCACAGTTTTGCAATAAAGGTTTGTTTTACGCTCAAAGCTAAACCCGTTTTCAAAAGCCCAGGGACAGCGTAGAGAAAATGATGTGCACTTGAATGAACCCCCCTCCCCCCCTCCCCGGCCCCCCTCACAGCTATGAGGATAAAAAGAGCGTTTTCTAATTTATTGGCGTCCATTGTTTCTGTGTATCTAGGCAACGGGTTATGGTACTCTTTAACACAGGGCCATGCCTTTCAGCTAACTGTAGGCTGACAGGGTAGTTACTCCCCTATTTGGCATCAATTATGCTGTGTGTTTGTATGTGTGTGTGTGTGTGTGTGTGTGTGTGTGTGTGTGTGTGTGTGTGTGTGTGCGTTTGTGTCTGTGTCTGTGTATATAGGTGTGTGTGTGTGTGTGTGTGTGTGTGTGTGTGTTTGTGTGTGTGTGTGTGTGTGTGTGTGTGTGTGTGTGTGTGTGTTTGTGTGTGACGCGTGTTGGTCTGCTGTGGACAGAGACTACTGAGAATTCATCGTTTGTGGACTTTAACTGCGTTTTATTGTTGGTGCTTTGGGTTGAGTGAACACACGGATGATGGGCTGTGGATCTTACACTGTTCTTTGGACTTTTTCGGATAGAATTCTTGCCGATACTGAATGTTGTGAAATCTCGAACGTGTCCGTGGTCCCTTTTGGACAACAGCCCTCGTCAGACCTGTGACAGGCTTATTTAGGGCGGGGGGTGGGGGGTGGGGGGAGAATTATAGATGACGGCGCGGTGTGGTATACTGGAGAGAGTTCACCATGGCAGAATCCAATGCCAAAAGAAGCAAGAGAGAGCTGAAATCTTGTATTATACCCAACAAGCACATCTTAGCTTACCAAGTATGTGACCTAGTCCCTTATCGAGAGGGGCTCTTTTTCTCACGGGAATGTTTGACTTTTCTGATGGATTCAACGTAAAGTCAGTTGATGGTGTTATCATGTTCATTATTTTGAAGTCCATCTGATGTGTTGGTGGAATTTAAAATCTCGCTGTGTTCTCTAAAAAAATTTGTATCCATGTACATATATGTTCATGCAACCTATGTATCTGTGTTGTATGTGTGTGTATGTGTGTCTCTGTGTGTGTGTCTGTATGTGTCTATGTGTGTGTGTCTGTGTGTGTGTGTATGTGTGTGTGTATGTTTATGTATGTGTGTCTGTGTCTATGTGTGTGTGTGTGTGTGTGTGCGTGTGTATATCTGTGTGTATATCTGTGTGTGTGTGTGTGTGTATATGCGTATGTCTGTGTGTGTGTGTGTGTGTGTGTGTGTATGCGTGTGTGTATCTGTGTGTGTGTGTGTGTGTGTGTGTTTATGTGTGTCTGTGTCTATGTCTGTGTGTATGTGTGTGTGTGTGTGTGTATGCATGTCTCTGTGTGTGTGTGTGTGTGTGTGTGTGTGTGTATGCATGTCTCTGTGTGTGTGTGTGTGTGTGTGTGTGTGTGTATATCTGTGTGTGTGTGCGTGTGTGTGTGTGTGTGTGTGTGTGTGTGTGTGTGTGTGTGTGTGTGTGTGTGTGTGTGTGTGTGTGTGTGTGTGTGTGTGTGTGTTCTCTACAGCAAAAGCTGAAGGAGGAGCGCGAGGCGAAGCGAGCCCAGCTAGACGGCAGACATGACTACATCCTCAGCATCGTGGCCTCCTGCCTTGGCCTGGAGAAGGCTGACGTGGAGGATGCCATTCTGGAGGGGGCACAGGTACGGCTGTCTGTGTGTGTGTGTGTGTGTGTGTGTGTGTCTGTGTGTGTGTGAGAGAGAGAGCTTGGATGTAGGATTTATGTGTGTGTTTCTGTTGTAGTGTTGTGTGTGTGTGTGTGTGTGTGTGTGTGTGTTTGAGTTGGGGTGTGTGTTTCATATTGGACGTTTGTTTTATGTGTGTGTTTCTATTGTAGTGTGTGTGTGTGTGTGTGTGTGTGTGTGTGTGTGTGTGTGTGTGTGTGTGTGTGTGTTTGAGTTGGGGAGTGTGTGCGTGTGTGTGTGTGTGTGTGTGTGTTTGACATTGGATGTAGGATTTATGTGTGTGTTTCTATTGTAGTGTTGTGTGTGTGTTTGAGTTTGGGAGTGTGTGTGTGTGTGTGTGTGTGTGTGTATGTGTGTGTGTTTCATATTGGACGTTTGCTTTATGTGTGTTTCTATTATAGTGTTGTTGTATGCATCATGGATTGCGTAGGGATATTACATGGCTGAGTGGAAAGATATTGTCCTTCCCTGTCGTTGGTAGACTGACATGGTGTTTTACACCTACAGTGCTAATAGCTTTCTTCCTTAGCAAGTTTAATGGTATGCAAAGATCTTTATTGACCAACAAATTGTTAATTTACCTAATACCATCTAGCTGTTGTCCACAAACTCGACAAACAGGTAACTTACCCTAGCCTTGCATATTGACAATCAGGTTTTCCTCAGATTGACCATTCAGAGACAAATGAAAATACAAAGTCTGTATTTTACCTAGCAACAGGACTGTGGTTTTCCTTCCATGGCAGATTGACCGCATGGAGCAGTTCTTTGTGTCCGAGGGCCTCCCTCACCTCATGTTCTACCACCAGGATGTAGAAGTGACCGAACCCGGTGAGACCCCTAACCCTAACCCTAAGTGACTGACCCCTAACCCTAACCTAACCCTAACCATAAGTGGCTGACCCTAACCCTAACCCTAACCCTAACCCTAACCCACAGTGGCTGACTCCTAACCCTACCCCTAACCCTAACCCTAAGTGGCTGACCCCAGTGAGACCCCTGACCCTAAGTGGCTGACCCAGACCGAACCCAAACCCTAACCCTAAGTGGCTGACCCCAGTGAGACCCCTAACCCAACCCTAAGTGGCTGAACCCTAACCTAACCCTAACCCTAACCCTAACCATAAGTGGCTGACCCCAGTGAGACCCCTGACCCTAAGTGGCTGACCCTAACCAAACCCTAACCTTAACCCTAAGTGGCTGACCCCAGTGAGACCCCTAACCCTAACCCTAAGTGGCTGACCCTAACCAAACCCTAACCCTAAGTGGCTGACCCCAATGAGACCCCTAACCCTAACCCTAAGTGGCTGACCCCCGGTGAAACCAGTCACAGCTCAACATCAACACTACTGACACGCTAACACAAACGTCGATATTCATCATGAAATGAGAAATAAGAGTAGAAAGAGTCTAATGCAAACGTCAATATTCATCATGAAACGACAGACATAGTAGAAAGAGTCTAATGCTAACGTCAATATCCGACATTACACAAGAAATACAGCAGAATAAGTTTAATGCTAGCACACACACATATATATATATATATACAAAAAAAAAGATATATATATCAATCATGAAACAAGAAAAAGTAGAACAGGTGCTTAGACATTAACAGCTTTATATTAACAATCTTTCATTAAATTCAGTTATTGCTTGAATAAATTCATTTTCATCACAACCTCTGTAGCAGTATAGTTTGACTACTGTATGAGTGTGATTATTACTATTCTGTTTTGTTGACCTTTTACCAGGATCTGCAGCTCAGCCAGCACCCCCGCCAGCTCCCCCTCCCCCTCCAGCTCAGGGCCCAGGGCAGGGCTTCGCTCAGGCCCCAGGGTGTAGTAAGAAGACCAAGGTGTTTGTGACGGAGGGGAAAGACGTGGCGCTGACCGGAGTGTGTGTGTTCTTCACTAGAGCCAAAACCTCCAAGGAAATCACCTCGGAGAACATACACAGGGTGAGAGGTCACTTCCCGCGGCCATTTCTAGATTGTGAGGTCACTTCCTGGATTCTGTTTACAGGGCATTTTGACCTTGCGGCCATTTTTAAATTGTGAGGTCACTTGCTGGATTCTGTTTACAAGGCATTTTGACTTTGCAGACATTTTTAGATTGTGGTATTAAATTACTTAAAAATAACTTTATACATCATGCTGACCTAAACTATCATCTTCATTGCATGAAACTCCTAGGCATAAGCCTTAAATATGATAGAATTCTCAAACTCTTGAAATTACCATATTATTTGTTTGCGGTTTCAATAAATAAATGTAAAAAACCTTGGCTACGATGCTTCCAATATTGGATTTCATCTCTGCCCAAAGACAAATTGAAGTAGAAAAACATAAATCTAAGCCAACAGGAAAAAAGGATTTTGCCTGCAGCTACCACTTCTATGTGAGCGTAGTTACCAGAGAGGTGTGTGAAACATAGATCTCTCTCCTCTTCATCCAGGATCAATGGGAGACAGTGGTCACTCTCCAGGGGACTGTGACAGATATCGACCGTTCCTGATCCCACATACACACACATACACACACACACACACACACAGACACACACACAAGACACATGCAGAGACACGCAGACACACAAACACAGCTGGCTATAAAGCTAACTATTCTCCCCTTGCAGAGAGACATGATCAATCGTTACATGGTTAACAAAAAGACATTGAAGGGAAAAGAAGATCGAAAGAAAGGTAGGAGGTAGAAAGAAAAGGGAGGAGATTCAAAAGAAGAGGAACTTTAAAAGAAAGGAAAGAAGGAAAAATGAAAGAGGGTAGAAAGAGCAGGGAGGAGATCATTTCACTTTTATGGTGCGCACAGTAGAATGAACGTATTTGCTTCCAGTTAATATCACAGACCTCAAACCTTGCAATATTTGCCAAGAAGTATTTTAAAAATGTATAGATATGTATGCAAATGACTTGCTCCCTCTTTTGCTTGGCCTTATAACAGACTAAGTGCAGACAATAAGAGAATTGTAATGTTTGAAAGTAAAGCAAACTTGTTTTCCATCTCTAGACCAAGCTAATGCTAAATGCTATTTGCCTTCACAACAAAACAGTGATTACTTAATTGTAAAGTATAAAAATATTCCCTGTGCAAATTTTTTTTAACCTTGTTTTTTTCTCACATATGTCCTGGTATGCTCAACCATAGCCCTCTATTATTACAAATCATTGTATGCTATAGTATAGTAAAGAATGGTGTTATATCATTGTATTCTACAGTATAGTATAGTAAAGTATAGTGAACTATCATTCGTTAATTTAGTAAAGCATAGTGTACATAATTCTGTAATGTTCTATTCTCCAAAATCCTCTTCAGGACGTGAACTTCAACATGTTAGACACCAGCGAGGTGGGTCTCCTGAAGAGCGTGGAGCAGCTGCTGTCAGACATCTTCATCCCCACGCTGAAGAAGACGAGCCACGGCTGGGGGGAGCTGGCCAGCCCCCAGGCCCAGGCTGTCAAACAAGACTTCATCGCCTCGCTCGACAACTTTGTGTCCGTGCTGGCCGGAGCGCAGGAGAGCCTGCAGGAGAAGGTGGGAGAGGTCGTTGTTATCGAACACAGTACATTGGCTCAGATATAGAGTACATGATGTAGAAAACACAGGCGCATACATGTACTTTTCTCACACATAAAGCCAACGGACAAATACTCACAAAATAGCCCACTCAATGATCTCAAATATTTTTTCATACAAATTTTCACAGTTAGACGTCTGTCCGTGTCAAATTAAGTTTTTCGCACCCCCCTCAACATTGGTTTTGAACCTTCGACACTGTGCTGACTCCAAACCCGATTCCTCAGGTGAACCTGAAAGATTGCGACACTTTTGACCTGCGAACTTTGAAAGGCCCGTCGGACTACATGGCGGCAGCCAACAGCACCGAGGTCACAGAGAGGATCGAGGCCTGCATGAAAGTGTGGATCAAACAGATCGAGCAGGTGAGCTGGGAGTGGCACCCCAGGGGGGGGGGCTCTGCTTTCATGTGGCGAGATGGGGAGGGTGGTCTGTCACGCTAGGCGCTACGTCCTCCACATCAAAGCACTGTGAGCCGTTCAAAAGGAGTTTGTGCTTTGTGCCACGGTTGGTGAAACCTGGGACAATTTGACAGTCGTTGTTTTTTACAGGTGACTTGATAAAGTTTTTGTTTTAATCAAGCACAGGCCAATACCACCAAGCACGGTGGTATTGAATGTTACAATAGGTTATAATATCTGTTTTTGTTCATTCATGGATGTATTGATTATATGTTTTTATATGTATTATGTATGTATGTATGTAAATGTAATACATATACGTATAAACATATAACCAATCAGTCTCTGAATAAACATAAAGCTTTATATAAATGTTTACATGTTTGGGTTAAATCATTTATTCATATCCGTTCGTCCGTCCGTCCGTCCCTGCCTCTCTCGGTTATAGGTGCTAGCGGAGAGCGACCAGCTGAGGAAAGAGGCAGATGACCTGGGCCCGCGAGCCGAGTTGGACCACTGGAAGAAGCGCATGTCCCGCTTCAACTACCTCCTGGACCAGCTCAAGAGCCCGGACGTCAAGGCCGTCATGGGAGTGCTGATGATGGCCAAGTCCAAAATCATCAAGGTCAGACAGAAGCAAACGCTCTAGATGTGTCCACCCTCCTCTGGTTAAAATCTCTCAATAATAGTCCGTTTACTTTTAATTAGTCTTTTAGATTGACAGGTTGTTAATTTTCCTTCAGTCTTTTTTCCCTCACGTTTCTCTTGCAGCAGAGTGAAACTGTTAGAAAATGTTTTTCAATTTGAGCCAAAACCGGCTCAACGTGTATGATCTGTTTAATGTCTGTATTTTACCCACACACACGTTGCATTTTAACACACACGTAATCCAAACTGCCTGTTTGAACATTTCCCTTCACCTGGTTGTGTTCAGACGTGGCGTGAGCTGGACACCAGGATCACGGACTCAGCCAACGAGGCCAAGGACAACGTTAAGTACCTCTACACTCTGGAGAAGTTCTGTGACCCTCTGTACAACAGTGACCCGGTGAGACAAAAAATAAACCTTCTCTGAGAGCATTTCAAACAAACAATCTCTACTTTTAGATAACTGAAATCTAGACACGAAATTTGTTTAAATTGAAATTTCATTGAAATTTTTGTAAATCTATTTATTTATTTATTTATTTTTACATTCTTGAGGATTTTGATTATTCAGGCTATGCGAACTACCAATAACGCACACTGAACTCGAGCAACTTTAATATTTTTTTTTCCTCTTAGCCTAATGTGATATAATAAAGAGAAGGCTTTGCTATGTTTAGTAATATCTTTATGAACAGATAAATGTTTATGGTGCCCAGGTATCGATGGTTGAGGCCATCCCGGGGTTGATCAACGCCATCAGAATGATTCACAGTATCTCCAGATACTACAACACGTCAGAGAAGATCACCTCGCTGTTCGTCAAGGTGAGAGCATTTTCGTTTGAACAAAGTCCCTTATGGGCTTCCATATTACGTCATTTAGAGACCCACCATTACCAATCATTCCTCTGAAGAAAGAACAGCGTATAAATGCATAATTTGAAGTTTGTTGATAAAATAAATTGGACACATTGGTATACAATTGTAATAAAGTTGATTTGGATTTTGCTAAAATTCATACATTTATTCTTAAACCTATTTTTGGGGAGTTTCATATTATTGTTAAAATCTACACAAATACTCCAGACGTTCCTCCCGCAGCTTCAACGTAATAGTATAAATATAACATTACGTTGTATATCCATCCTAAAAATGGAAAACTATTGTGTTCCAAGCCTGCTCCGTGCCTGGCTTCCTCCTCCTCCTCATCCCCATCATCACCTCCCCTCGTTTCCCTAGGTGACCAACCAGATGATCACCGCCTGCAAGGCCTACATCACGAACAACGGCTCCGTGACCCTGTGGCAGCAGCCTCAGGAGGTCGTGGCGGAGAAACTCCGGGCGGCCATTCACCTCAACCAGGTAGGCCCGGTCGTTATGCAACGTAGCTTTACACCGTCTTAAAGAGTTCTGGTGGTACACCGCTACAGGGTCTTTCTGTCCCGGCGAATGATCAGTAAGATCAGTCACATACACAGGATCAATATTTTGGATATTCTGTTTTGTCCTGTTTAGCATAATCAGGTATCTAGCTGCGTTATAGTGTGTGCACCCTTAGGATTTTAGTTTGTAATGTTGCCACTTTACTGCACTGTTAAATGATAAATCAAATCTAACTGTCAGCCCAAGTCGTTTTGGTGATAAAATCCAATGCCCTTGTTGTTTTATCTCATCTTTATATGATCCAATATGTAATTGGATGCTGCTTATTAAAAGTGTATTCCTCATGCTGTGTCATAGTACGTTAGACATGCAGCATTGGTTTTCATTGCAAGATGCTGGCTCTTTTTCTTTCTTTATTTTTTATTTGACTATCTGTACACTGATTTACCAGGAGTACCAACGATGTTTTCACAAGACCAAAGAGAAGTTAGAGCAGAGTCCAGCTGAGAGGCAGTTTGACTTCAGCGAGATGTACATCTTTGGCAAGTTCGAAACCTTCCAGCGACGTCTGAATAAGATCCTGGAGATGTTCCGAACCATTACCATCTACTCCGCTCTCCAGGACTCCAAGATCGAGGGCCTGGAAACCCTAGCAACGCGATTCCAGGTGCACATTAATCAAGGCCGTCCAATAACATATCATTTGGTGGTGTTAACTCAGGAGAAGATTTCTATAACATTTTTGAAAGCAAGTATTTGAATAAGTTTAAACCCCCCAGTGAGAGGCGCTGAATTTTATAATATAAAGCTGTTTCATCTCATTTAAAGTTAATGAATTGTGTTAATCTTCAACAATGTTCATTAGTAATGCCAGCTACTGCATATTGTCTCTCTCTCTAATGCCCCCGATGGACAGACTGCAGAAATGCAGGGGGAATGGGAGGTAATGCCTTCGGGACAGAATTTGTGTTTTTGTGTGTTCAATGCATGTTCCATCATCATTATGCAGCTAACATACACACGGACATCATAGCCATAACTTCAGTAAACCACTTCAACTATTACTTCATCGTTCCTCTTGCTAAAGGCCTGATTGTTTAAAAAAATAATTTACTTCTTTCAAGCCGTTCTTTCATATAATTATTTTTCTCATTGCATCACGAGGTCCATGTCTCACATAACATCAAAAATAGCTCATGAAGGTTCATTGTTAAGTTCTTTTGTGAAAGCTGACAGCTTTTTCATCAGTCTATACATATTTAATACGACGCTCCTCTGGCGTGCCATCACTCTCTCTTTGAAGCGTTCTAAATGGAACGAGAGGGATGATGCTCTGCCAGCGTTGCTATGTCATCATTTGATGCTCATTGCTGTCCTCCACCCTCATTAGAGAGAGAAACACAAACAGCTTTTTATTGAACGTCCAAACTCAATAGTTTTCTCAAGTCTACCAGCCTGAGATTTAATGAAACAGATGCTCAGAGTGAGAGCCGTGATGGAATTAAGAGAGAATAAATAATATTTAAAAAAAAACTTGTTTTAAATTTGAAGAGAAATGAATATTGACATAGCTATTCTTCCTTTTTGTGCGTCAGAATATTGTGCTGACCATGAAGAAGAAGCACTACAGTTTCCTGGATCAGAGAAGAACAGACTTTGATCAGGACTATGAAGAATTCTGCAAAAGCACTGCAGAACTGCATGTGAGTCAATGGCTTTAGGGATTTCGGCTCTTGGTTATCATCAATACAACATACTTTACGTTCTATATGTTAATCTGTTTTAAAAAGGGGGACCGGAGGGTGTGCTCCAATTATCGGGGTATCACACTTCTCAGCCTACCTGGGAAAACTTATGCCAGGGTGTTGGAAAGAAGACTTCGACCGATTGTCGAACCTCGGATCCAGGAGGAGCAATGCGGATTCCGTCCTGGTCGTGGAACAGTGGACCAACTCTTTACCCTTGCGGGGCTGTTTGGGGGGGCATGGGAGTTTGCCCATCCAGTCAACATGTGTTTTGTGGACTTGGAGAAGGCCTACGACCGTGTCCCCCGGGGAGTCCTGTGGGGGGTACTGCGGGAGTATGGGGCACCGGGGCCGTTGCTGCGAGCCATTCGGTCCCTATATAACCAGAGTGAGAGTTGTGTCCGTATACTCGACACAAAGTCAAATACGTTTTCAGTGGTGTTGGACTCCGCCAGGGCTGCCCCTTGTCACCGGTTCTGTTTGTGATTTTCATGGATAGAATCTCAAGGCGTAGCGGGGGGGAGGAGTGTGTCCAGTTTGGGGACCTCAGAATTGCTTCTCTGCTATTTGCAGATGATGTGGTTCTGTTGGCTTCTTCAGACTGTGACCTTCAGCATGCACTGGAGCGATTTGCAGCTGAGTGTGAAGCTGTCGGGATGAGAGTCAGCACCTCCAAGTCTAAGGCCATGGTTCTCTGCCGGAAAACGGTGGAGTGCTCTCTCCGGGTTGGGAATGAGGTCCTGCCTCAAGTGGAGGAGTTCAAGTATCTCGGGGTCTTGTTCACGAGTGAGGGAAGGATGGAGCGTGAGATTGACAGGCGGATCGGTGCAGCGTCCGCAGTTATGCGGTCGTTGTACCGGACCGTCGTGGTGAAGAAGGAGCTGAGCCGAAAAATGAAACTCGCGATTTACCAGTCGGTCTACGTTCAAACCCTCACCTATGGTCATGAGCTTTGGGTAGTGACCGAAAGAATAAGATCGCGAGTACAAGCGGCTGAAATGTGTTTCCTCCGTAGGGTGGCTAAACTCAGCCTTAGGGATAGGGTAAAGAGCTCGGTCATCCGGAGGGAGCTCGGAGTAGAGCCGCTGCTCCTTCGCGTCGAAAGGAGCCAGATGAGGTGGTACGGGCATCTGATTAAGATGCCTCCTGGGTGCCTCCCGTTGGAGGTTTTCCGGGCACGCCATACTGGTAGGAGACCCCGGGGTAGACCCAGAATACGCTGGCGAGATTATATATCTCATCTGGCCTGGGAAGGCCTCGGGATCCTACAGGAGGATCTGGAAAACGTTGCTGGGGATAGGGACGGCTGGAATACCCTGCTGAGCCTGCTGCCACCGCGACCCGGCCCCGGATAAGCGGCGGAAAATGGATGGATGGATGGATGTTAATCTGTGGAATATAAACCCTAGTTGTGTGTGTGTGTGTGTGTGTGTGTGTGTGTGTGTGTGTGTGTGTGTGTGTTTGTTTTCAGAACCAGCTAAAGACATTCATGGACAACACGTTTGAAAAGATCCAAAACACGGAGAAAGCTCTCACTGTTCTGATGAAGTTTCAAAAGTAATGCTTCTTATTATGTACATCAAATATTCCTAATCTTTATCGAGCACACTGAATTGCCTTTATGTATGAAATGTGCTATACAAATGAATTTGATTTGATTTGATATGATATCATAAATAACGCTCCTTTATGATATATCAGTCGGATCCATTGTCCATCTAATTTCCACGTCTCTGTACTCTAGACTCGGCATCCCAGACCTGGGCGTCGACGAGAAGTACCAGCGGATCCTCCAGAGCTATGGCCGGGACATCGAGATGGTGTCCCGCCTCTACACCAAGCAGAAGCTGGAGCCGCCCATCGGCCGCGACCTGCCCCCGGTGGCCGGGAGGATCCTGTGGGCGCGCCAGCTCTACCGGAGGATCCAGGAGCCCATGGACATGTTCCAGCAGCGCCCGGGGTTACTGAGCACGCCCGAGGCCAAACGCGTCATCAGGAACTACAACCGGGTGGCCAGGGTGCTGCTGGAGTTTGAGATACTCTATCACCGCGGGTGGATGAAGCAGGTCAGGGTGGCACAGGACTGGCATGTGGCTCTGTCATAGAGCTTAATAGAGCGTGTATAGTATGCTATAGAACTAATGTAGAGTTTGTATAGTGTTTTATAGAGCTAATATATAGCCTCTAGAGTATGTTATAGAGCCAATATAGAGCTTGTATAGTATGCTATAGAACTAATATAGACCGGCTATTGTACGTTATAGAGCTTGTATAGTATGCAATAGAGCTAATATAGAGCTTTTTTTGTATGTTGTAGAGGTTTTAGAGTGTGCTATTGAACTAATATAGACAGGTTATAGTATGTTACAGAGCTTTATAGTATGCTAAATAACTAATATAGAGTTTTTATAGTGTGTTATAGAGCTTTTCGAGTATGCTATATAACTAATATAGAGCTTTAATGCTGCTTGAGTTTGAGTTGCTTTATCACAGAGGGTGTATTAAACAGGCCAGAAGGGAACAGACCACAGCCATGTGGCTTTGTTATAAAGCCAATGGAATAATATATATATATATATATATCAATAATATTTAGTATGTTGTAGGGCAGAAATAGTTAGATTTCTATTGTGTGCTATAGTCAGCCTTCTGCTGTAGTGCCAGGTACATTCTGGAGGGGGAGATGCTGGTTGATGGGCCATGCAGGAATGTGGATGCAGTGTTAGAGTGGTAATGCTAATATGCTCCCACTTCAAACCACTAGCTGTAGTAGCCTAGGCCTGCTAACACTGTGGATTGATGTCTGAGGTGGAACGGCGTGTGTTTAGCAATAATAGTGCTAATAGCTACTGGTGTTAGGGGCTTGCCTAAAATATTGCTCTGTTTAACGTAAAATGCTGTAGTAATCTAGTGGGACAAGGGGAATGGGTGCTTGATGAGATTGGATGTCGTTAGTACCCACTTTGAACTATACAATGAAAGCGATAAAGATCAAAATCACAAGGAGCAATTGCATTCTTTCTTTCTTTTTTTCTTTCTTTGTTCCTTCCTTCCATCCTCCCTCCCTCTCCCTCCCTCTCTCTCTCTCTCTCTCTCTCTCTCTCTCTCACTCTTTCTTTCTTTCTTTCTTTCTTTCTTTCTTTCTTTCTTTCACCAGATGGAGGATGCCCGTGTCGGCCTGCAAGCCTCCCTGCTGGTCAGGAGTCCCGAAACAGGGGAACTGTTTGTGAACTTTGACCCCGAGATCCTGACCCAGTTCAGGGAGACAGACTGCATGACCAAGATGAAGCTTGAGATCCCGCCATTTGCGGCTATCCTCCAGCAAAGACAAGATGTCCTCAAGAAGAACTACAATAAACTTCAGGTAGGGAACTACATAGAAGAAAATGTAGCAGTGATTGGCGTTAATTGAAAGAAGATGAATGTAGCAAGCCAGTATCACTGTTTCAATCCTCTCTTCAAAATCACAAAAGTTAGTTTCAACTTAAAGTCCTGTGTGTTTTTTTCATTTGTATTACTTAGGGTTATTATTATTATTATTATTAGGGTTGTCAGTTAGTTGCAGTGGCACGGTTTATTAGCATATATTCTTGGATCGGCCGGTCCCTGCCACGTACAGTCATTGAAGTCAAAAGGTGCCATCTCGTTCCTTGTGTCTTCTCAGTTGATGCTGAGTGAAAACTTCCGGGTGCGCTCCAAGGTGCAGAGTGCCTTTGAGCAGCTGGTAACACCTCACTTGGCTAAAGTGGATGAGGCCATCTTACCTGGCCTCACCTCCATCAACTGGACCTCCCTGAACATCGACAAGTACCTGGGACGCATCGCAGTCACTCTGGGTAGGTCTCCCCAAACTTCATACTCCAGGACGGATGGAACGGATTGAATAATAAGAAAACAACTATTATCTAATATCTGCCCACAAGAAATATATTACTTTTTTCCTTTCATTTACCATGTTGTCCTTTGTCCTATTGCTGGGAAGTCATGGAAGTTATTCAAAGAAAATGTATTCAATCTGAAAACCTCAAACTTTTCATATCAAAAGGCATATT
The DNA here is from genome assembly GCA_026901105.3 of Galaxias olidus. Lineage (NCBI taxonomy): Eukaryota > Metazoa > Chordata > Actinopteri > Galaxiiformes > Galaxiidae > Galaxias > Galaxias olidus. The sequence continues at coordinate 25,158 of JAPMUY010006705.1, forward strand.
TAATCAATCTGAAAACCTCAGACTTTAAATATCAGAGAGTGCATGAGGGTCGCAAACAATTTGGCCACTAGCATTGTTTTATGAATATATTACTGATTATATAACTTCATATTTTTCTTCCTGTCTCTCTTCACTCTCTCTCTCTTTACTCTGTTTGTCTCTGTCTTTCCTCTCTGTTTCAATATTTCACTCTCCGCTCTTTCTTTTCTCTCTGCCTCTGTCTCCCTCCCCCTCTCACTTTCCCTCTGTCTCTTTCTCTTCCTCTCTCTCCGTCTTTGTCTCTCGTTCTCCCCCTCTCTCTCTCCCTCTTTGTCTCTTGCTCTCTCTCTTTCCCTCTCTTTCTCCTCCTCCCTTTTCCTCATTGTCTTCCCCCCCCCCCCCTCTCTCCCCCCCTCTCACTTTCCCTTTCTCCGTCCCCATGGTGACACACCCCCCCCCCCCCCCCCTATCTCTAGCTGACCTGGAGCTGTTGATGGACAGAGTGAACGACCTGGTGGAGTTTAGGATTGACGCGGTCCTGCAGGAGATGAGCGGAGCCACGCTGTGCGTTCTGCCGGAGGACAAACCGTTTACGTGCGAGGAGTTTGCTCAGACCACCAGGGTAATGGCTCCTTTTTGTTCAGGTATAAACGACACCGCAAAGCCTAGCTGTGGTGTCTGAACAGCCTGGCTGGAGAGAGCGCGTTCAGCAGTATCTGTTGCTAGAGGGACTCATGGACTCCTCTATTCCTATATAAAAACACACCGCGTGGCTGTTTTATAAACGTCTGTTGAGAACCCGTATTCGCGCAGTTTTTTTACTCTAAACTGAGCCTTTTCTGTCCCCCCGAGGAAAGCTGTGATTTATTCAGAGTCAAACCCGTCTTTTAGTATCTACATGTCTTCATTCCACAGCTCACTGACACCTAATGGAATCCCAACTCAGGGCAGCTGTTTCAGTTCCCTCACCGGCATTTTAATACATTTTCGATTAATGGCGCGTGAAATGTTAACACTCGCGAACCCGTACGTTACATTGATGGGCATCCGTTTTGCCTGTGTTTACGGTGTGTGATGGCGGCTGGGACCGTTGAATACATGACAGTGTGCTCCGTTTGATTACTGAGAGCTCCATTGGGTTTCACATTGCAATCGGAGTAGGCTATGAATCATAGGTCGTAATGGAGGAGGGGGGTTAGAGCTGTTTAACCTGTGCTTGGGCTGCACCGCTGACATGATGTTAACTAAATGAAGGGTTGGAGAGGGGGGGTGTAATCGTTCATCCTGCTTGGTCCGATGCAGTGGCTTCCACTTGAGGTGCTGTGCACATCCACATATCGTTATTCAGTCAGTCAGTCAGTCAGTCAGTCAGTCAGTCAGTCAGTCAGTCAGTCAGTTGCTCACTCACTCACTTACTCACTCACTCACTCACTCACTCACTCACTCACTCACTCACTCACTCACTCACTCACTCACTCAAAAGACTCACCCATCTTTGATAATAATAACATGAATAATACATTTGATTTGGATGGACCTTTCTAGACACCCAAGGTCACCACACACAGCATAGAACATACCATTTTAATATATAATTTTGTAACACTTACCTCTCCCGCGGTCTGGTCTCACAGGAGCTGTGCATCAAAGGAGCCCAGAGTCTCCATACCAAAAGCAGCCTCGTGGAAGAGGCCGCCAACGAGCTGATCAACATGCTGCTGGACTTTGACTACCACCGAGAGGAGCTGGAGGACGAGGCGCAGGAGGAGAGCGGGACCGGCAGCAAGGTCAACGTGGACCACGCGGACAGTGACGGTAACGGGCAGATACCAAACACAACATGAACCTTCTCTCTCAGTCCAAGGGAAGCCACCATGTTTGGGAACAGAACACCGCCTGTTGTCAGTTCTATATAATTTACCATGGGGAATAAAACACAACCTTATTTCCATCAAATAGAAGCTGCCATACTTAGTGAATATTACACCACCTTCTCACACTCCAATAGAAGCTGCCATACTTAGTGAATATTACACCACATTGTCGCTCTCCAATAGAAGCTGCCATACTTAGTGAATATTACACCACCTTATCGCACTCCAATAGAAGCTGCCATACTTAGTGAACATTACACTACCTTATCACACTCCAATAGAAGCTGCCACACATTGTGAATATTACACTACCTTATCACACTCCAATAAAAGCTACCATGGGGAATAGAGCACTACCTTAGCGCAGTATAATAGAACGCATTGAACCTCTAAAATAAAATTGAAGTCCAATAGAACCTACGTAACTTTTTCATAAAATAGAAAATCCATCTACGTGTCTACACTGTGCACGTATCTAAGCAGTTTATGTAATGTAGGTTGTAACCCTAACCCATACCCCCCATTCCCAAGCTGAGGACGGGGGTCGTTCGGAAGGTCGCCTGTTCTCCAGGAACACCTATGGCCCCTCCAGTGTGGGCCCTTCGTCCCCCATGGTGCGGAGGAAGAAGAAGAGGGACTTGATGAAGGTGATGGAGGACGAAGCCCAGGAGCTGCTGTCCCACTTCAACCACCGCAACGTGGACGCGTTGCTCCGTCTTACCAGGAACTCCCTGGAGGCGCTACGCAAGCGCATCCACACCTCCTCCATGATGCACTTCCTGGGTGAGCCTGAAGAGGGCGGTGGTGTTCTAAAGACGTTTAGATTAAAGGTTTCTCTATGAATTGTCACGCTTTTCATGACAGTGGCCATGAAGCCATTGTGTAGACTAAGAGGGAGTTGGTTATTGCACGTGCCTTTCTACTTCCTCTCTGCTCGTATAGGTTTGAATAGAAAAGTTACATTCATCTTACGCTCTTTTCTCCTTCAGAATTGTTGCCTAGCATCTAACCTGTCTCTCTGTCTCTCTTCACCCATGCAGCATAGAACAACTCCTATGATGTAGCATATGATCTAACTCGTCTCTCTTTGCCCGACGCAGCAGAGAACATCTCCCCTTGCTGGGGATAGGGTTAGGGTTAGGATGATGTAGCCTGTATCTATCGCCCCACGCAGCAGAGAACATCTCCCCTGGCTAGGGATAGGGTTAGGGTTAGGATGATGTAGCCTGTATCTATCGCCCCACGCAGCAGAGAACATCTCCCCTTGCTGGGGATAGGGTTAGGGTTAGGATGATGTAGCCTGTATCTATCGCCCCACGCAGCAGAGAACATCTCCCCTGGCTAGGGATAGGGTTAGGGTTAGGATGATGTAGCCTGTATCTATCGCCCCACGCAGCAGAGAACATCTCCCCTTGCTGGGGATAGGGTTAGGGTTAGGATGATGTAGCCTGTATCTATCGCCCCACGCAGCAGAGAACATCTCCTCTTGCTGGGGATAGGGTTAGGGTTAGGATGATGTAGCCTGTATCTATCGCCCCACGCAGCAGAGAACATCTCCCCTGGCTAGGGTTAGGATTAGTGTTGAATGTTCTAAGTGGTCTCTCTATTGCCCCATGCAGCAGAGAGCGAATCCCCCAGCAGGACTAAAGCCGGTGGCCAGCAGCCTGTCTTCAGAGCTAACGTCACCCTGTGCATCCCTCACGTCGCCATGGTGCCCACGCTGGACGAGGTCCAGCAGGCTCTGAACCGGGCCGTAGAGAGTGTGGTCAGCGTCAGTAAGGGGGTGGGACAGTGGAGCAAAGAGAGGATCTCCAAGGTGACCACACACACACACACACACACACACACACACACACACACACACACACACACACACACACACACACACACACACACACACACACACACACACACACACACACACACACACACACACACATACTGTAAAAGGGGATGGCATTTGTGTTGTGATCCCTACATGATTAAATAAAAAATATTTTATAAATAATAGAAAAGACACACATGCAAGGTGACGCTTGTTGGAGGGGATCTCCAAGGTGATGATGCTTTTCTCGGTGTGATCATAACATTAAGAATGGTCAATGTTTGTGTGTTGTGTCACCTACAATAAGTTCCAAAATATCTACCGCCAGATATATCCCATATTGTCGGGTAAAAAAAATGCAGTTTCATACATTTGGAGCTTTGAGAACATGTATACAGTATGTTTCCTGTGGTTAATCATGATGTTTTTATTTCTCCCCCTTTACAGAGGAAGATGAGTGAGAGACGTGCAGCTGCACTCAAACAGGAGGCCAGCGAGAGTGACTCAGAGGACGGGGACAATGCCTTCCACACTACAGGTATAACAACCCCCGGCTCCGCTCTGCTCAGGATACTCATATCATACTAATAATGATAATTATAACCAAAATAATCATACGTGTTTGATATACTTATATCATACTAATAACGATAATTATAACCAAAATAATCATACGTGTTTAATATACTTATATCATACTAATAACGATAATTATAACCAAAATAATCATACGTGTTTAATATACTTATATCATACTAATAATGATAATTATAACCAAAATAATCATACGTGTTTGATATACTTATATCATACTAATAACGATAATTATAACCAAAATAATCATACGTGTTTAATATACTTATATCATACTAATAACGATAATTATAACCAAAATAATCATACGTGTTTGATATACTTATATCATATTAATAATTATAATTATAACCAAAATAATCATACGTGTTTGATATACTTATATCATACTAATAACGATAATTATAACCAAAATAATCATACGTGTTTAATATACTTATATCATACTAATAATGATAATTATAACCAAAATAATCATACTTGTTTAATATACTTATATCAAACTAATAATGATAATTATAACCAAAATAATCATACATGTTTGATATACTTATATCATAATAATAATGACAATTTGAACCAAAATAATTACATGTTTGATATGATTTTTATTATGGAAGTTCTAAACATGGCCTCTGGCATAATAACACTGTATGTTGATGGAAATGGAAGTTGATTGCACTAGCTGTATTATTTGTTTCGTTCTCAATATACTGCTCAACCACAAACCCATTTTTTTGCATGTGAGTGCTGTTTGTCATACTTAATGTTATTGCAGTCAGACTCGCTATGGGTTTCTATAGTTAAGAAACCTTTTCTCACTTTGTGGCTTTTTTTAAATAAACGCCACAGGGGAAGAACAGGGAAGATTGGCAGAACAACAGCGCTAAGGACATTGTATATAATTCAGTGTGTCCCTCCATTAGACACTAAGGACATTGTATATAATTCAGTGTGTCCCTCCATTAGACACTAAGGGCATTGTATATAATTCAGTGTATTCCTCCATTAGACACTAAGTGTATATAATTGAGTGTGTTCCTCCATTAGATACTAAGGAAACTGTATATAACTTAGTGTGTTCCTCCATTAGACACGAAGGACATTGAATATAATTCAGTGTGTCCCTTCATTAGATGCAGCGGCCATTTCCCGTCTCTGCGTTTGGCAAAGCAAAGCCTCACGCTGACTCCAAACTGCCGTTTGATTGCGGCTCTCGCACTGTGCCAACGCCATCCAAACTGCCACACAAGCTTAATAATAATAATAATAATAATAATAATAATTCATTTTATTTTGTTTTTAGCGCTTTTCTCAAGACTCAGAGCGCTTTACAGAAATCGGTTGCCAATGAATTACACAGAACGAACAACGAACGGACCGACAGCTATCAAACACAACACTCAGTCTGAGTGATACCACAACAGCCAGTTTGTGCCAGACTTGCTCACCCAACATATTGCGGCAGACTTGCTCACACACACACAGGACACAGACACCGACTCCAGTTGAATTGGCAGTGACTGGTCAGGGCACTGGTAGGGGGATGGAGCATGTTTTTTTGATGCTGAGCCCAGACGCTCCATCAATTGGCAAAGCCCAGGCTAGCGCAGAGCTAATATACTGAACATGTTTCTGGAGATAGACAGCTGAACAGAAGCTGGGGGGGGGGGTTTGATAGAAATATCCCCAGTCCATCCCAGGCAGGTCTCAGAGGGGCTTCGTGTTTTTCATCTCGAGAGGTCAGGCTCTTTGAAAAGACAGGGTTTTTATGGTTTGTTGGCCCATATAAGCTTTTGTGCTGAAAAAAAGAGCTTACAAGCTTTGTTCTGAGCCTTTTTCTGCGCGTGCATCTTTGTTTGTGTTTGTGTGTGTGAACTACAAAGAGGAGCAAAGGCTTCTTTCTAATGTCAGCTAAGAGTCTTTTGGAGTCACCGAGAGGTTTTGCTGCGCGCCAGTCGATTGATGTTCTATTGAGGCTGTGTCAGTGAAGTCTTCCTCCTTCTTCTGCACCTCCTCCTTCCTTCCCTCCTTTTTCTCATTCCTCTTTCTCCTCCTCTTCCTTGTTCAACTTTCCGTCTCAATCTTCTCATTAATCCTCGCCTCTTACCTGCCACTGCTCTTGTTCTCCTCCTTGCCTCCTCTCCTCTCCTCTCCTCCTCTCCTCTCCTATTTACTGCTCAACCCTCTCCTCCTGTCCTCCTCTCCTCCTTATTCGCCTCCTCCTTTCCTCCTCTCCCATTTATTCCTCAACCCTCTCCTCCTTACTCCTCTCCTCCTCTCCTCTCCTCCTTACTCCTCCTCCTCACTCTCCTCCTCTCCTCTCCTCCTTACTCCTCCTCACTCTCCTCCTCTCCTCTCCTCCTTACTCCTCCTCCTCACTCTCCTCCTCTCCTCTCCTCCTTACTCCTCCTCCTCACTTTCATCCTTACTCCTCTCCTCCTTACTCCTCCTCCTCACTCTCCTCCTTACTCCTCTCCTCCTTACTCTCCACCCCTCTCCTGCTTCGTACTCCTCCTCTCCTCTCCTTCGTACTCCTCCTCCCTCTCCTCCTCCTCCTCCTCTTCTCCCAGACGGTAGTGCCTCGGACATCTCTGCATCTGCGGTCCAGGCCGTGCCGTTCCAGACCAGGAACTACTACAAGAGTGTGTCGGAGAACAAGGAGATCGTCAAACTGGTGTCTGTCCTCAGCACCTCCATCAACTCCACCAAGAAGGTGCCGACAAACCGCTGAACGCTAAAGGGTTGGAGTCGGTTACAAGACGTTGTTTCACACGGCCAAAACCTCACGGAATGGAGAGCGGACACATGCACACAGTGCTATCTTTGTACCTCAGTCTGGGATTGTAATAATAGCTTTCCGCCAACACTAGTGCTGAACATTTTCTTTAGAAACAGGTCATACCCAGTATATATACCCATATATATATATATATATATATATGTATATATACAGTATTTGTGGGTCGGATATAGGTATTGATGTAGCTGTAGTTGTAGATATTGATGTAGATGTAGACGTAGACATAGACTTATAGACAGACAGACAGACAGAGATTTCAGTGTTGTGTGTTTTCTGTCTAGGAGGTGGTAACAGCTCTGGAGAGGTTCAGCCGGTACCACCACATCTGGAGACTGGAACGAGAGGAAACCATCCAAAGGTACTGGATCACCTTCATGGGTTATTGATCGCGTCATCAATCGATCAATTAAAGGGTTTATCTTGGTTTTATTATGAATGACAAATGCATTGTACACTATAGATGACTTGGCAGTGTAAAGCACTAAGGGGAAATCCGGGAAAATCCAGTTTTGGTTCCTTGTCATTATTCTCCAGATAAAATGTATCTCAAAAGAATAATGTTTAGTGAAATCAACACACTACATTAGCATCAACAAAATATGTGTTTCTATACGCCCCCCCCCCCCCAGGAAAGGTTGTTTTTCTGATCCAGGTTCATGCAGGGAAATCCTTTGCTGTCTGAATTTGAGACCCAGATCCTGTATTACCGAGACCTGGAGCAGGAGATCAACTCTGAGCCGGAGTACCTCACAGTGGGAGCGCTGGCCTTGTTCACAGGTGCTACATACACTGACTACTACATAGAGTAGAATAACAATCAGTACATACTGTACTTACATCCCACCTGACACATACAGTACATTAGGAGCCCTGGCCTTGTTCACAGGTGATACATACACTGACTACTATATAGAGTAAAGTAACATACAGTACATACTGTACTTACAACCCACCTGACACATACAGTACATTAGGAGCCCTGGCCTTGTTCACAGGTGATACATACACTGACTACTACATAGAGTAGATTAACATACAGTGCATTAGGAGCCCTGGCCTTAATGACATACACTAACTACTCACTCTACATAGAGTAAATCCTTTGGGTAGAGGAGGGTAAAGTACATATGGCGGCCATGACCCGATTAATAAGCAATAGACGCTGACAAAGTATACACTACATACTGTACTGTACAGAGGAGAGGGCACACTGCGGTACTGACTAGACTGACTATATAGGGCAATAGCAGTATAGGCTCTGCTATCTCCAATAACTATACAGTATGTTTGATTTGTTCTGTTGTGGGGTGTATGCAGGGCTCAACGCTAAGGTTTAAAAGTGGTTGCCAGGTTGGGCAACCATGCATCATGTTTTCCTTGCCCAGATAGACAATGTACGTTCCTATCTGCTCTTCAGTATTTACACCTGTAACTAGTCTTAACTGGCCAGAAGTGGACGGGATCACAAATGCTCTTCAACAGAATATACAGACAATCACCTGCCGGACAAGTCCATTGTACATACTCTAGTTCTTTTGATTGAACACTATTTAAACTCTTCAACGTTCCTCTCCCAGCCGACCTGAAGCTGTCTCTGACGGCCGAAACCAAAAGCTGGATGGTGGACTACGGCCTCCACTGCAACAGGAAGTACCGCTCGGACATGGAGCACATCTTCGCCGTGGTGGAGGAGGCCGGGAAGAAGCTCAACCGGCCAATCAGAGACCTGGACGACATCCGCATCGCCATGGCGTCGCTCAAGGAGATCAGAGAGCAGCAGATATCCATCGACTTCCTGGTCGGACCCATAGAGGTACACACTGACACACACACACTCACACACACACACATACTGTATGGTCCATGTCCTTTAGTCGACAGTGCATCCTAGTTAATCTCACCTTCAGACAGTTTTTAGTTATTCATTTGTATCCTTTTATAATCCAGACATTGAGCATAAAAAAGAGACCTGACAAATCTGAGTTTGTCTCCTAAAACCTCTCCATTAAACGTATTTCTTGTAGTTTGTTTGGCTGAACAATCTAACATTCAACCATCAAATTAAACATGGCTCCTTGGTCCAGGAATCATCACAGTGAAGGAGGAAATAATAATCCCTTACTCTCCCCATCGCTAACACCTCCTCCTCTTCCTCCTCCTCCTCCTCCTCCTCCTCCTCCTCCTCATTCTCCTTGGTCCAGGAGTTGTACGCCATGAAAGGGGAAATAATAATCCCTCACTCTCCCCATCGCTAACACCTCCTCCTCTTCCTCCTCCTCCTCCTCCTCATTCTCCTTGGCTAACGAGTCGGACGCCATGAAGGGAGAAATATAATCCCTCACTCCCCCAATCACAAACACGTCCTCATCCTCCTCCTCTTCATTCCCATTGGTCTAGGAGTCGGTATGCCATGAAGGGGGAAATAATAATCCCTCACGCCCTTTAACTAACACCTCCTCCTCCTCCTCCTCCTCTTTTGTCCAGGAGTCGTATGCCATGCTCCACAAATACGAGCTGGGCGTGGCCAAGGAGGAGGCGGATAAGGTGGACACGCTGCGCTACACCTGGGAGAAGCTGCTGTCCCGCGGGATGGAGGTCCAGAACCAGCTGGTGTCCCTGCAGCCCCACTTCAGGGGAGAGCTCATCGCCAACGTGGAGACCTTCCTGGATGACTGCCAGCACTTCTATGGCGACTACGACAAGGTTCACCTCACACACACACACACACACACACCCACCCACCCACTTATCACACACACACACACACACACACACACACACACACACACACACACACACACACACACACACACACACACACACACACACACACACACACACACACACTGTATCACACACCCACACCCACATATCACACACACACACACACACACACACACACACACACACACACACACACACACACACACACACACACACACACACACACTGTAGTCTAGGCTGTTTAGTCTGTTACACCCACATATCACACACACACACACACACACACACACACATACACACACACGCACACACACACACACATACACACACACACATATCACACACCCACACCCACATATCACAAAAGCACATACACATTGCACACACACACACACACACACCCACACCCACATATCTCACACACACACACACACACACACACATATCACACACCTACACCCACATATCACACACCTACACCCACATATCATACACTTTTACACACAATACACTACACACACACATACATATCACACACACACACACACACACACACACACACACACACACACACACACACACACACACACACACACACACACACACACACACACACACACACACACAGACACACAAACGTTACATTCACGCAACACATTACACACACACGTCACACTCACACATTACACAGACACACACACAGCTCATAACCAATGTAGATATCTTCTTGGCGGACTTCCAGCACGTCAACAGCAGTTATGATAAGGTTGATATTACATATAAACACAGACACATGTTACATTTACACAGAGAAACAAACCTCACCGACATGGAAACCTTCCTGACAGACTGCCAGCTCCTCTACAGCAATGATGACACTCTCTCTCTCTCTCTCTCTCTCACTCTCAATCTCTCCCTCCCTCTCTCCCTCTTTCTGTCTTTGCCTATGTGTCTAGCACTCTCTCTGTCTCTTGCATTCTCTCTCTCTCTCTCTCTCTGTCTCTCTCTCTCACTGTCTTGCTCTCACTCTCACATTCTGTCTCGCTCTCGTATTCTATCTCTCTCCCTCTCTCTCTCTCTCGCCCTCTCTCCCTCTCTCTGCCTCTCTCTCTCTCTCTCTCTCTCTCTCTCTCTCTCTCTCTCTCTCTCTCTCTCTCTCTCTCTCTCCCTCTCTCCCTCTCTCTGCCTATGCCTTGAGCGCTCTCTCTCTCTTGCATTCTCTCTTTCTTCTTCGTCTCACATTCTCTCTTTCTCCGTCTCTCGCAGTCTCTCTCTCTCTGTCTCTCCCTCACTCTCGCATTCTGTCTTTCTCTCACTCTCCCATTCTATCTCGCTCTCGTATTCTATCTCTCTCTCTTCACCCCTTTTTTTCATCCCTTCCCCTCTTTCAATCTCTCCTAATACCCTTTCTGTTAAAACAACCCGCTGGATTTTTTTTTCTTATTTTTCTTTCTTTCTGTCCCTCCCCCCTTCTTTATCTGTCTCTTTCTCTCTCCCTCTCCCCCTTTCTTTATCTCTCTCTTTCTCGCTCCTTATAACCTATCTGTACAAACACCCCCCACTTCAACTTCAACAAAGTCAAGTAATCTTCGATTCGTGCCTCTCAAATTAATTACAAACCGTAATTAAAATGCTCTTATTGTAAAATAGGCTGATGTAATTGCTGATTTGGCCTACTTTCTCAACCTTCCTCCCTCCCTCTCTACCCCCCCTCTCTCTCCCCTATCTCCTTCCCCCTCCCTCCCTCTCTCCATCCCTCCCTCTCTCTCTCTGTCTCTCTCTCTTTCTCTCTCCCCCTGTTTCTCTCTCTGTCCTCTCTCCATCCCTCCATCTCTCTCTGTCTCTCTCTCTCTCTCTCTCCTTCCCCTCCCTCCCTCTCTACCCCCCCCCCTCCCCCCCTCCCTCCCTCCCCCTCCCTCCCCCTCTCTCCCTCTCTCTCTCTCCTCTACAGGATGGACCCATGGTGGTTGGCTTGGCCCCTCAAGACGCCAGCGACAGACTCGTTATGTTCCAGGTACAAGAGCACCACAGGACCGACATTACCTACTGTTATTATAGTTTATATAACATTACTGAAAAGGATTATACAATTAGTAATTTGAAGTCATAGTTGGGCTACAGGCTAATTCAGTAGAAGCCTATAGTTTACTTCTCTTTCTTAACTTTCCCTTTTAAAATGGGGTCAATATGGGATTATTTTTTGATCTGTATAGATTTTAGATCATTTAAATTCATGCTGAGCAATTCATTCATTCATTGTGATTCCCTGTTCCTTGGTCCACCCTAGAATCGCTTTGACAACCTGTTCAGGAAGTACATCACCTACACGGGGGGTGAGGAGTTGTTTGGACTTCCTGTTACCCAGCATCCTCAGCTGCTGGAGATCAGGAAGCAGCTGACCTTGCTCCAGAAGCTGTACGGCCTGTACAACAGCGTGATCGACACGGTCAACGGTTACTATGACATCCTCTGGGCGGACATCCACATAGAGAGGATCAACAACGAACTGCTGGACTTCCAGACACGGTGAGGGGAAGGGGTTTTACACTGCTGAGCTGAGCTGGGCTGAACTGAGCTGGGCTGGGCTGGGCTGGGCTGGGCTGGGCTGGGATGGGCTGAGCTGAGCTGAATTGAGGTTAAGAGAGCTGAACTGAGCTGAGCTAAAATGGGCTGAGCTGAGCTGAACTGAGCTGGGCTAAAATGAGCTGAGCTGAGCTGAGCTGAGCTGAGTTGGGCTAAAATGAGCTGAGCTGAGCTGAGCTGAGCTGGGCTAAAATGAGCTGAACTGAGCTGAACTAAAATGAGCTGAGCTGGACTGAACTAAAATGAGCTGAGCTGAACTGAGCTGAGCTAAAATGAGCTGAGCTGAGCTGAGCTGAGCTTGGCTAAAGTGAGCTGAGCTGAGCTGAGCTGGGCTAAGCTGAGCTGAGCTGGGCTAAAATGAGCTGAGCTGAGCTGAGCTGAGCTGGGCTAAAATGAGCTGAGCTGAACTGAACTGAGCTGAGCTAAAATGAGCTGAGCTGAACTGAGCTGAGCTGAGCTAAAATGAGCTGGACTGAGCTGAGCTGAGTTGAGCTAAAATGAGCTGAGCTGAGATAAAGGGAGCTGAGTTAAAATTAGCTGGACTGAGTCCAGTAGAGGTGAGCTGAGTTGAGATGAACTGTTAAAAGTTAATTATTAAAATTAAAATAATTATTTTTGTAATATGTAATTTTTTCATAGATAGAGAGAAATTCTGACCCATTATTCATAGGAGCATTGTGAGCTAAAAATAAAACAGTGACGTAGTTTTTGAAGTCAATTGAAAGAAACATGAATAAAACACAGGCTCATTGGCATTCATAACTGTGTGTCTCTCTCTGAGCGGTAACAGTGTTCCCACAATCCTCTCTGTCAATTCTGTTATTATGTCTCGTTCCATTCTGGAGCAAAATCACACACACACACACACACACACACACACACACACACACACACAGACAAACACACACACACACACGCACACACACACAAAGCTGTGTGATCGCTATTGGAACAAAGCTGAAGGGGAGATAAGGAGGGGTTTCACGCACACACGCACGCATGCACGCACGCACACACACACACACACACACACACACACACACATTTCTGCTCTCAGATCAGCTGATCCAGTCTACGTCACGGACACACACACACACACACACACACATGGCACCGAGAGGCCAGCGTGTGGCTGAAGAGCGATTACACACAAATGTCACAATGAACAATGAACGAGCCATTATCAGACCACCACATGGGGAAGGGGGGGAACGAGACAAGCCTAAAACGCTTCTGAAAATGGAAGTGATTCCGTGTCCCGTCCCCCAAGCTCCGACCTCCAGAGCTCTAAACTAATAGAGCTCCAATGAAAGACATGATTGAATTCCAATTTCATCATCCAGTCCGGCTTTCTCCGGTCGGCCCCCGGTCGTCATGAGAAGGGGTCCGCGTCCGCCATGGCTGTCAGGCTGAAGACGAGGCACGGGGCGGCGGTGCGGGGGGGGGGGGGGGGGGTGGAAGAGGGAGGAGAGGAGAACGGGAGTTTAACCCCACTGGGATGCAGAGGGATGCTGGAGCCGGAATAGGATCGACGTTTTGGCATGCTGCATTCACATTACTTAATGAAACCCAATTAAGAATATAGTCTAAACGTCTTTCCATATCGTGATCCATAATCCCCCCCCACCAACACTGCCCCTCTCACCCCCGCCGCCCCCAATCTCCTTTTAGATGCCGCAAACTCCCTCGAGCTCTCAAGGAGTGGCAGGCCTTCCTGGACCTGAAGAAGACCATCGACGAGTTCAGCGAGTGCTGCCCCCTGCTGGAGCTGATGACCAACAAGGCCATGATGAGCCGCCACTGGAAGCGGCTGACGGAGGCCACAGGCCACACCTTCGAGGTGGAGAGCGACACCTTCAAGCTCCGGAACATCATGGAGGCGCCGCTGCTCAGGTGCAAAGAGGAGATCGAGGTGAGTGTGTGTGTGTGTGTGTGTGTGTGTTCGGGGGGTGGGGGAGTCACAGTCACCTCCCGTTGCCACGGTTTCAAAGTCCGACAGGATGTTGCCTCCTTATATGGCTCTGACACACTAAGTCACGTGTTTCCAAGTGAAGGTTGTGAAGATGCCGGTAGAACACTAAATATTTCATAAGCTGCCCGGGGAAAGCATTAAACCAAATTAAACCAAAATGCTGATGGATCAGTAATTAGGCTGTAGATATATTCTATCGGATATTAAAGTCAATCTGGGTGGTTTATCTGCACAGCTGTCGTCTGGTAGGTGCCAGCTTTAACGACTCCCTGTAAATTTACCAGGCATGTTTAGTAGAGCCTGCGGGGAATCATTTTAATTGGTCTGTTTTGTGTGTGAGTGCTTGTGTGTGTGTGTGTGTGTGTGTGCGTGTGTGTGTATGTGTGTGTGTGTGAATGCGTGCGAGCATGTGTGAGTGCGTGCGTGCGTTTCTTAGAGTGTGTGTGAGTTTGTGTGTGTTTTGTTGTTGTTACCTTTGTGTGTGTGTGTGTTTTTTCCTGCTTTCACGCTTCTTACCTTTATTTGTTGTTGTTCTCACTGTCGTCACTTTGTTTATTTGTTTATTTGTTTGTTTGTTTGTGCACGCGCCAGGACATCTGCATCAGCGCTGTGAAGGAGCGTGACATAGAGCAGAAGCTGAAGCAGGTGATCGCCGAGTGGGACAACAAGACGTTCACCTTCGCTAACTTCAAGACGCGCGGCGAGCTGCTGCTGAGAGGAGACTCCACCTCGGAGACCATCGCCAGCATGGAGGACAGCCTCATGGTGCTGGGGTCCCTCATGAGCAACAGGTACAACACACACACACAGCCTCCTCTTCCTCATGAGCAACAGGAAACACGGCCTCCTCTTCCTCATGAGCAACAGGTACAGCAAACACTGCCTCCTCTTCCTCATGAGCAACAGGTACGACACACCCTGCCTCCTCTTCCTCATGAGCAACAGGTACAGCAAACACTGCCTCGGGGTCAGTGAGTTACTTAGTGACTTAGTCAGGGTTAATCCTAAACTGTTAGTCAGAGTGAGTGAGTTAGTCAGGGTTAATACTAAACTGTTAGTCAGGGTGAGTGAGTTAGTCAGGGTTAATACTAAACTGTTAGTCAGAGTCAGTGAGTTAGTGATTTAGTCAGGGTTAATACTAAACTCTTAGTCAGGGTCAGTGAGTTAGTTACTCAGTGACTTAGTCAGGGTTAATACTAAACTGTTAGTCAGAGTCAGTGAGTTAGTCAGTGACTTAATCAGGGTTAATACTAAGCTTTTAGTCAGGGTCAGTGAATTAATCAGTGAGTTAGTCAGGGTTAATACTAAACTGTTAGTCAGGGTCAGTGAGTTAGTCAGTGACTTAGTCAGGGTTAATACTAAACTTTTAGTCAGGGTCAGTAAATTAATCAGTGAGTTAGTCAGGGTTAGTACTAAACTGTTAATCAGAGTCAGTGAGTTCGTCACTGAGTTAGTCAGGGTAAATACTAAGCTGGTTGAGGGGATTATGAGGGAGCAGAGATTTCATTCATGTATATCACCTGGTCCTCATCCTCCACAGATACAACACACCCTTTAAGGCCCAGATCCAGAAGTGGGTGCAGAACCTGTCCAACACCACGGACATCATTGAGAACTGGATGACCGTCCAGAACCTGTGGATCTACTTGGAGGCCGTGTTCGTGGGCGGGGACATCGCCAAGCAACTACCAAAGGTGTCATAGCAACCGGAATACTTAAACATTTTTGACAGTTGGCTTTATGTATGTATTCAGCAGATATAATTCCAAACAGCTACCAAAGGTGTCATAATAACCTAAGCATTAATATAATGTACAGTAGGTATTTTATGTTTATAAATGTGCTTTATGTATATTTGTGTATTTTTATATGTACATACTGTATATTTGTGTGCATGTGTGTGTATACACGTCACAATAACCCAAATATTGACAAACTATAAGTATGTTATATTTAAAAAGGTTTAATATATACATTGCATATATTTCTGTATAAAAATATGACTTAAAAGTTTCATTACAACCCAACATTATGTAACATAACACATTATGTAACATAACTACTCAACAGAAGAAGAAGAAGAAACAGTCTGTTTTCCCTATTTTTCTAAACCAGAATCTGAATTTATCCTCACCCTTGTACTGAAGCGTTACGTTATGTAAAAGGCCTTCATTATTAGCGGTGCAGTTCTTTTTTTTGCCTGACGTTTCCCTCCCCCGCACCCAGGAGGCCAAGCGCTTCTCCAACATCGACAAGTCGTGGGTGAAGATCATGACGCGAGCCCACGAGATGCCCAACGTGGTGCAGTCGTGCGTGGGCGACGAGACCATGGGCCAGCTACTGCCTCACCTGCTGGAGCAGCTGGAGATCTGCCAGAAGTCTCTCACTGGGTGAGTCTCAAACACACTGCTGCCAATCACCAACCCCTCCCTGGGAAAAAATAAACTGCTTTAAAACCTATAAAATAGAAGTTTAGGAACTTACATATGTTATATATCTAGAGTTTCTTTATGGCCCTGTTCTTCTATTTAATGTCAGGAAATGACTATCCACATAAGAAAATGTAATGCTGGTCTACAGACTTAGTAAGACATGATTATGTATCGAGAAACAAGGCATTGTGTATTGAGAAACTAAAATGGCCGCCGCCATTGTTTTGTTGCCGTTAGCTACCTGGAGAAGAAGCGTCTCCTCTTCCCTCGGTTTTTCTTTGTGTCAGACCCGGCCCTTCTGGAGATCCTGGGACAAGCTTCAGACTCCCACACCATCCAGGCCCACCTTCTCAACGTCTTCGACAACATCAAGTGTGTCCGCTTCCATGACAAGGTGCACTCTTTGTTTCTAACTTAAACTACAAACATACTAACCATCTTTCTATTGAGTGTTTTTTTCTTTTATTTCTGTCATTATCTATGATGAATTATAATATTATATCATTATATGACATTTAATGTAAAGTACATTAAATATAATTAAATTGTCTTTTACG
>JAPMUY010006705.1:47500-50035 GCA_026901105.3 Galaxias olidus
TATGAAGATATCCGCTTCACTGAAAGACTAGTAGAGGTTATATATGAAGATATCCGCTCCACTGAAAGACTAGTAGAGGCTATGTATGAAGATACCCACTCCACTGAAAGACTAGGAGAGGTTATATATGAAGATACCCATTCCACTGAAAGACTAGTAGATAATATTTGAAGATATCCACCTCACTGAAAGACTAGGAGAGGTTATATATGAAGAGACCCACCTCACTGAAAGACCAGGAGAGGTTATATATCCTGGTCCTCTCCAGGTGCACTATGACTTTGGGCTGCGTAACATCCTGTAAAAACTGGACCCTGTCTGTCTGTCTGTCTGTCTGTCTGGACCCTGTCTGTCTGTCTGTCCTCTGTCTTCTCCAGGTTCACTATGACTTTGGGCTGCGTAACATACTGTCTGTCTAACCTCCAGTTTCTGTCTGTCTGTCTGTACGGCTGTCTGTCTAACCTCCAGTACCTGTCTGTCTGTCTGTCTGTCTGTCTTTCTGTCTGTCCTCTCCAGGTGTACTATGACTTTGGGCTGCGTAACATCCTGTCTGTCTAACCTCCAGTATCTGTCTGTCTGCCTAACTGTCTGTCTGTATGGCTGTCTGTCTAACCTCCAGTACCTGTCTGTCTGTCCTCTCCAGGTGCACTATGACTTTGGGCTGCGTAACATCCTGTCTGTCTAACCTCCAGTATCTGTCTGTCTGCCTAACTGTCTGTCTGTATGGCTGTCTGTCTAACCTCCAGTACCTGTCTGTCTGTCCTCTCCAGGTGCACTATGACTTTGGGCTGCGTAACATCCTGTCCGTCCTGCGGACACTGGGCGCGGCCAAACGAGACAACCCTGACGACACGGAGTCCACCATCGTCATGAGAGTCCTGAGGGACATGAACCTCTCCAAACTGGTGAGGAGACCTCACAAACCACAAGCAGTCCACTATTCACACGTCCAAACTGGTGAGGAGACCTCACAAACCACAAGCAGTCCACTATTCACACGTCCAAACTGATGAGGAGACCTCACAAACCACGACCAGTCCATTATTCACACGTCCAAACTGATGAGGAGACCTCACAAACCACGAGCAGTCCACTATTCACACGTCCAAACTGGTGAGGAGACCTCACAAACCACGAGCAGTTCACTATTTACACGTTCAAACTGGTGTGGAGACCTCACAAACCACAAGCAGTTCACTATTCACTGACTCAAACTGGTGAGGAGACTTCACAAACCACAAGCAGTTCACTATTCACTGACTCAAACTGGTGAGGAGACTTCACAAACCACAAGCAGTTTACTATTCATTGACTCAAACTGGTGAGAAGACCTCACAAACCACGAGCAGTTCACTATTTACACGTTCAAACTGGTGTGGAGACCTCACAAACCACAAGCAGTTCACTATTCACTGACTCAAACTGGTGAGGAGACTTCACAAACCACAAGCAGTTCACTATTCACTGACTCAAACTGGTGAGGAGACTTCACAAACCACAAGCAGTTCACTATTCACTGACACAAACTGGTGAGGAGACTTCACAAACCACAAGCAGTTCACTATTCACACGTCCAAACTGGTGAGGACAAACAGCTAATGTTCAAACTGGTATACTATGCAGTAACTGGTATGCAATAATAATATTTTCTGAAGTCAAAATATGATCTTAAAAAAAGAGACTGCAGTTAAAAAAACTGGAACAGAAACAGAAACAGGACTCTGGGTCTGTGGGACCGTTTCCACACGCTCTGTAGTGATGGATGGGCTGGGACTCTCACTCTCAATGAGCTGTGATGGGAGCCTCAAGTGCTGCTATTCTTCACTCGCCCGACGTGTGTGTGCGTGTGTGTGTGTGTGTGTGTGTGGTTCTGTTTCCCGGTTGCTAGATTGATGAAGACGAGCCGTTGTTCCTGAGTTTGATAGAGGACCTGTTCCCTGGGATCCAGCTCGATAAGGCCGGATACCCTGATCTGGAGACAGCTATCGACGTCCAGGTGGGGGAGAGGGAGGGAGGAAAGTGAGATTTATAGAAAGTGAATAATATGTTTATTTTTTCTCAAAATACAAAAGCTAAGGTGCTATTCTAACCATTATGCCACAATTCAAGATGAGCTCTTCAAAAAACAATATTTTAGAGTAGATTTGGGTTGAGAGCAGATAGTATGTCCTTAAGGCTTAATGGTGAGCAATGACGACTCAGAGCTGACCACCTCTAAATCTACTCTCGGCACGGCCAGATAATTTAATTGAAAAATTATGATTCATTAAGCTGTGAGGATAACCCTACTCTTTTAATGCAGGTCCTTATCGGTCGCCCTGCAGGAATACTTACCCTCATCCGAAAAGAAAATCATCTTTCCCTACTGTTCTTCTTCTTCTTCTTCTTCTTCTTCTTCTTCTTCTTCTTCTTCTTCTTCTTCTTCTTCTTCTTCTTCTTCTTCTCCTTATTCTTCTTCTTGTTCTGTGGTGATTTAAAGCAGTTTGGCGTCCCATGAGTTGCATCACTGCCTCAATGTTGCTGCTCTCTTCCTCC
>JAPMUY010006706.1:0-25000 GCA_026901105.3 Galaxias olidus
CTGAGTATGATTTCTAGCTGGCATCATGGAAGTTGGGTTTTGATATAGGATTTTCTAGAAGATCTTTGGCTTGGTTTCTTTAACTTCTTATTTTTCCTCAACTGAGTGTTGTTCTTTCTTTTTTCAAAGCGAGGGTGGGGGAGTGTCCGTTTTCTTTTGGCTTATAAATAGTTCTAGCAGTTTGTCTATACAAGAGCGGTAAGTTTCATTTTAACTTCTGTATTGTGTCGTCTACATGATAAAACAATTAGGAATAGAAATATTTAGTCACCTTCAGTGGATTAATGTATTAGTTTAATAAAGAGATAAACTAATTAGAACTTTTTGCTTTTAGCTGTTTAGATTTTTCTGGTTTCTCTGTCCTTCTATGTGAACTAACTGTGTAGCTGAAGCAGTCAGAATTATTTTTGTAAACGTATGTTCTTGTGTGATGCAGTTTTTTGCTTCTGTCTCCGATATTAAACCATTTTTCCTAATACTCGTCTCTCTCTGTGTTGTTGTGTTCCAGTCAGTGCCTGTCTGATGTTGTTCCGTTTCACAAACTCCTGAATGTGTCACATCTCTATCTCTCTAGCCCGTTCTCCCTCTCCCTTATCTCTTCCTTTCTCTCTCTCATTATTGTTTTTGTTTTACACATAGTATAGTTGAATCCACTGTCTTCACTAAACATGGTAAATATACATCAAGATGTGTGCATGTATATTGCCGTGTAGCCCAAGTTGCTGTGACAGAAAAAAAGGTTTATCAACCACGAATAGCTTTAAAAAAAAAAAAAAGCATAAAAGCAGTGCTTAAAGATTTACGCTCATGGCTGCTGGTGATTGGTCTGAGGGTGTTATAGGGGGTGGGCGGACCCGTTTTGCTCTCCCTTATGAGGAAATGGCTGCCATTGGCCAGCGCTAAGATTTCCTCATCAGGGATTGGTTGGTTGTGTGCCGTCCTACCTTGTACTGTAAGCTGTTCTGGGCGTGATCTCTGTCCACTATGTCTGTGTCCAACTCCACTCCTTTGTGCTGTCTCAGTGTCTCTAGTTGAACTACTGCATCCACGCTAAAAAGGTAGGAAAGACAAGTCAGTGGTCAAAGTCTCCATCTTTCATTTTCTGGTTCCAATGCCATATTTTTTCCGTCTAAGTAACTTTTGCATTTCTTGGCAAGGAGGATTTTTGATTTAGATTTTTTTCTTGCACTTTCTTAGATTTTCTGCCTTTTCCATATACTTTGTCCGTTGTACTCATAAGATTTTATAAGCACGTTGGGACCTTTTTTATTACACTCCTCAACCCAGCCTATTATCAAATATTGAGTATGGGGTTCAGCAGACAGGGCCTACCAAAATGGCCTCGGGTAATCATATCTATGGTTAGATCATCAGGTTAATTCATCCTGATGTAGAAACTTGTCACCAAGAACATGGGAGGAACTCATATGCTTGAACATCTAATAGGTTTTACAAATATTTTATTGAAGCATTTGTTATTATACACACACAACCACACACACACTCCAACAGCAATACCTTGATGGATCTGGTCTCCGTCTAGATAGGCCTGAAAGGTAAGCATACCCTTCATCGATAATATCCAGACTCCGTGGCTACTTCTCCATCAGCTTGGCTTGTGCTCCATGCAGCTCAGGTTGTGTCCACTCGTCATGGTCTAATCCTGGCTTTACAATACCCTCAATGTACACCTTGCCCATATGGGACTCCATGTGACTGAGCATAATGGTCAATATTTGAGTTTGTTTTGTTTTGCAGTGTCGATGGCATGTGTGTAGTAATATACTATTTCATTTAAAATATTTGATCAAATAAAATAGTCTGACCAGTAATACGAAGACCTAATTTATTATTTAAACATTCGGAGGAAGTGAGAATATGAGACTCTGCGGGATAGGTCTTCGCACACACACACACACACACACACACACACACACTGCTCTGCTCCCCTTCCCCTCTACCAGACTCCCTATGGTGACAGCAGAGCTTCCTTCCGGTAACTAGGAGGCAAGCTTCTCAGACACTTCCAGCAACGCCAGACATAGGGGGGAGTGGAGAACAGGAGATGGGGTAAAGTGATGGAGGAAGAGAACGGTTTGATGAGACTAATTAAGATGAATCATCTGTGGGAGACAGACACTGACCCCCCACTGCTCCTGAGAGACACACACAGGAAACGTCTGAGCATCATATTAGAGATAATATTGCATTTGGTACTGCACAAACAACATAGTGCCATGAACCGTAAAGCAAGGTGAGCATTTATAATCAACTATCTGAGTATTCAGGCTCAATCCCAAACTAACATGAGATTAATTAACGAACAATGTCAGGAATTACTTGTTCGTTGAGTCTTTAACAGAAACGCTTGCATGAAACGATTGTCTCAAATAAAGGGTCAGTTGGTTGGTATAACACAATGAATATCATAAATATATTCTTCAATTGTCTATTGATTTTAGAGTTTTGTCAATCACGCATCTCCCATTAACAATTCACTCAAACAGATTGAAATGCCAGCCATCGCATGAGAGCCTGCAGATACTGTATACTCACACATGCTGAGAACACAAGAGGGCAGTCGCGTCAGCTATCAGCTAATGATGGTGGATTGCTAAATCACTCAAGCGTTTCATTGTATTATGCCAAAACAGTACACCATTACAGATAAGGCTTGTATTAAATAATACACAAACATGTTGTGTTTATTCAAAAACTATTGAAAATGCTACAGCTACCCTTGCATGGCAACTGGATTAAATAACCAGTATACCTAAAAACTCAGTAGGCCTTAACTTTGTATTTCAGTGTAGCCTATTCAAAGTAGTTAATTCTCATTTTTGATAAAAAAAACAAAATAATAAATAATAGTAATAAAGCACATAGGTTATGTAGTCTTCGATGAGCTGCATAATAGGAAATAATTTTACATAATATTTAAATGGACATGTAGTTAAAGACGCCTGTGCCTTGTGTTACACAGTATTTGATATTGACTGTAAAGAACGTGTACCAGATCCCCACACTGAAATTAAATAGATAATATTCTTAGATAAATATTTTTTACGTAATATTAGTATTCTCACACATGCATTACGTGGCATGATCAAAATGCTACATGGCATACAGCCCTTGTCAGCTCATTAGCTTAAAAACTTGGTATAACAGATGTGTTTTAGTTACTGAGTAACAAGCATATGTTTTCACTTCAAGATGCCAATAGAAATAAACTGTCTTTTTCTATAGGCTATATTTATTTAAAAAATACATTCAACATTTATATTGCTTTTATTAATCTTAAACAGTCATATTTGGCCATGTAAGGGCAAATCTTGGCATCTTCATGGATGTTCAAGTCTAAGCTGTTGGTCCAATGTGGGGTAAGGGTCAGAGTGAACGTTAGGTCACCAAAAAAAGATCTATAAAAGAGTATGGGCCTACGTCAGATCACCAAAGAGATTGTATGTGCCTTTCTGAGACACTGGAATCTTGGATTGTGTCTTAGCCATAACATGTGGACATGTCCTTTTTGATACTGGGAGTTAAAACATGTGCTCCCTCTCGACCAATGGGACGATTTGTTTGGTTTAAGACCAATGTAATGGTGTACACCATGTCAACTGAACTAATTAGAACTTACTATGTCATTAGACTGAACTGAGTAGTTTCTCTGTGTACAGACGGACACTTATGTACTCATTAATAAAATTGTACTTGATCATTGCCTGTTTCCATCTCTTTGTGTAAATGGTTATTCTCTGTGAAAGAGTAAAAAAATCCATGACAACCATCAGTCTCTCAATACTTGTTTAGATATGGCACTGAACAGATTTCTTCAATCTCTTTTCTGGAGGCTTGGGCCATAACGTGCCATGCTGCCAAAGTTTTAAGAAGTACAATGCTGCCATCTTGTGACTACAATGTGGAAAACATTGAAATAAACATAAATAAAAAATATATAGCCAAGCTTTCCCTACTACTGATGACCATTATTTCCATCGACAGTGCTCAATATCCCTGTCCTCAATTATTATGTGTTAAGAGAAATGTATTCTATTTATTTTCTAGTTATCTAGAGAGAGCACGTTCATTATGAGAAAATGTAATTTGGGGTTCGTGGCTTTGCTATGCTTGGTTTGTGTATACTAAATAAGAATTGATTTGGCGCCACGACTGCAAGCACAGTTCTAATATACCCTGAAATCAACACGCAACGGGGAGTCGCAAGAGTGTGTCAGGTGTGACATTAGTACAAATGGCTCAGAACGCGTGACACAAGGTAAGCAATGCAGGCATAATGTCATTAGATATTTAGCAGATTGCATCGCTGTCAACTTACAACTAGGCAGTGACTTAGTTCGTGAAACGAACAGAATGTTCTCAGTTGTAAATCCGTATTGATTTCTTCTCCAGTGAAGCAAATTGTTTGTTTGTTGGAGAGTTCCGCACTTTTCCCCCTCCTAATTAATTTTCTGATTGACTGTTGCCCTGAACCATTGAGCCAGGCATGCTCAAAAACTGAACACTACAAGTAACAAATGGATTAATCAATCTGCATTATTTGGAATTTGTTTATTTGAACCATTGAATCAAACAGTAGTTTTAATCATGTTGTGCGTAATGTATATTTTAAAAAGCCTTTTAAGGACAGTTGGTGCCAATCCCCCAGACAGACAGACAGACAGACAGACAGACAGACAGGCAATGCTGTAAAAGAATAGTGAAACTATGTTATAACATGTGGCTTAAGGCCAATTATAAGGGTAAAGCGCAGACGTCATCCTGGTATAATAGGGCTAATAGCCTGCATGACTCTTATTAATTAATTGTTGGTTCTCATTGCCCATAAGTTCTCTATAGAAAGTAAACAAATGCACGAGACACCTCTGTCATCATAACATAATGGATGCTTGGTTTGTTTTGTTAATGGTCAGCCGAGCCTGTATCGGAATGTAGGCTACAAGTCATTAAAACAATTTAATTGAAGTTGAAAAATGCATAGGCCTAGTTTTCTCAACTCAAACTGTAAAAAAAAAATACAGTTTAGACAGTTCATGAGTTAAAACTGTGTGCTATATGCTAGTAATCGTTAGGCCAATTAACTAAACTATGTATTACAGAGGAAACTAGTTATGGATATTTTAGACACATTTATAAATGTAGCATCCGCACATAATAGTAGCAACATCAGCAGCATGGCCCGTGTGCATTTAAGTGCCGCAACCTCGTTTCGGCCTTAGCGTATAGCGAGCGAGTGATACTAGACCATCAGGCGAATACCCTTCTCCATCAGGCGGCGCATTGCTACCTGTGTTGGATCGATGTCACAGCGCCCTGCAGGGGTTTCCATAGAGAGTTTGAGAAGAGTTCTGCTCGAGGAACAGCTTTGGACTTCCTGGTATGGGACAATGGATACTTTTCTCTCTACTTTGACGGGGTAAACACCCGCAGCGATGTGATCAAGATATACACTTCGAGTTTAGAGGAAGGTGAGCTTTCCTTTCCAATCGCGGATTATTGAGGGATATTTAACTCGTCGATCTCATGTCAGTGCATGTATACTGCGGTCTGAATGACGCTAGAGCCACAACGGTGTGTTTGAAAGTAATCAATGTGATGTGGACTACAGTGGATTTGCCGGGTGGTGGTGCTTAGCCTACTAGTCGAATCCGCGTGAAACGGCTGTGGTTCGTTTACGCTGGGGAATATTGTTTAATGATTCCAAACTTTATGCTTATTTCTATTCAACGAGGCCTACCTAGCCAAACCCGAAGACGGCCTCCCGCAAAAGAATCGATGTTGACATACTATGCAGAAACACGAATAATGCCATCTGATTGGTTGTACCTTCAGGTTTCTAGGCTCTCATAGGCTTTGAAGACCTTTCACTCATTTAAAGTAGGTGGGCTTTCAAAAATGTCTCGTGTGGTCTAATTGATTCGAAGAACTCGATTGTATAATATTACATTATTTTTGATAGTCAAAGAATGGGTGATAATTACTTCCTGCGTCTTAACGTGTGGGGTAAACATGTGTGACTACGCTCGCTACAGCGTTTGCTATCGGTGACTGGGAGAGAAAGGAAATGATATAGTGACCGTTGAAACAGTGCCTCAATCCTTCCTATCCCGCTCCGGGATAATGCGGCTTAACGCATTGGTGGCTTTACGGCTTGAAAACACAGGCGTGGGTACTTTATAAGACAAACAACAACTTGGATACAGTGTAACCGCCAGGCATTGGTATTAGCCTATTCTACAACCGCAATTAGAATGCCCCCATAATTAACACCCCGATGATGAGCCGCATGGAATTGTGGCCAGTGTTTAGCCTTTATATGCTACACAGAAGTACAAATCATTCTATGGTCAGACTATTTGCGTTATCGGCTTTATTTATGAACGAGGACTTGGTATCACTTTTTTCATAGCCGTTTTGTTGCTCAGTTGCTATTTGCATGCCACGGATTTGTACTCAATCCCAGCCCTCACCTCTCCCTCTATTTCCAAGAGACTCGATAGCCCAATGCGGAACAACTGTGGTACAACAGTGTTGACATACCTGTGACAGCATCAATGAGACTCCATTCCTGTATTGTTGACATACCTAATTCTTACACAGGCTAGGCTAGGTTACACAGGAACAATGTAAACTATTTTCTGTTTTGCGCTGATCCCCGTAGTTTAGGGAATTGACAAGTTTATTAATGTACGAATTCTTGTAATATTTTTGCATTGTATCTTATGCAAACTATATCTACTTTGTACTTCTCATTGTGAGTACAGTTTTCAATCAGGTGCCTAATAGTTGATAAAAACTCATTCCATTTGGGAAATATTGATACAGTATCGTGTTCTATCTTTTGCTCTGCATGGCAGAGTAAGAGAATTGAACAGCTCGACAGTAGCAAGTTTAATCTTGCTTTCTTGCTTTCTGTGTGGCAAAACTCCACAAAGAGAATACAATGAGCATGCCTCCCATGAACCCTCTCCAGACAAGGGCAGGCCGAAGCAGTGTGCCTACTGTTGCTGAAAGAGCTGTCTGTCTGCCAGGCTGGCCGCTGTGGCCAGTGCCTTGGAGTGGAGGGGCCCCCTTGACTCACACTCAAATGAAGTTCTTGGCTGCAAGGGACTCTAAACCATAGCAACTGAACTATGGCGAAGCAGTCACACATACAATAACAGACACACACTTCGTAATATAAGTGCTATATGGTTGAATGGTTTAATATAATATTTAAACGCAGGCACACACAAAGTACACAACGCTCCAAGACAAAAGCACTGTTGTTTTGCCCTTTCTAGAATGTGAACTTAACTACGCGGCATGGTGTGTAGCATTTGGGTGAGTGAGATCATAAAGGTCAGCCAACTGATAATTCTTTGAAAGGAGAACAATAGAACTCGCCACACAGCTGTGTTAAAGCACATACACAGCAGTCCACGGCACAAATCACTTCTCAAACCTTCTCACGCACACATGTTGTGATTAAGCATTCCCCTACCGAATGTCCAGGCACTGGCAGAGAGCTAGTGGTGCCAGTCTGTGGTGCCTGCCAATGCCCATGGGCGAGGGGATTCTCTCTCTCTCTCTCTCTCTCTATCTCTCTCTCTCTCTCTCTCTCTTTCTCTCTCAATGCATGCCCTCGAATCTGCCGGCCCACACACACTACACCAGATGTTGGAATAACCTCAGCCTCTGTGTGAATATGTGTGTGTGGGAATGTGTGAGAGAGGGAGAGAGAGAGAGAGTGTGTGTGTGTGTGTGTGTGTGTGTGTGTGTGTGCGTGCGTGTGCGTGCACGTGCATGCTTCCAAGAGCACATGTCAACTTATACCTGGCAGAGTGACGGGTTGGGGAGACTTGGACCCTAACTTGGCATTGCTCTTCTGGTATGGTCAACTATCCTCAACTACTTATCCTTGCTGATTGGCTGCAGTGTGTTAACCCCGGCAGTGTGAGTGCTACTGATTGGCCAGGGTGCTGGTGTTGAGCAGAGTTGGCCAGATGGTCCAAGGACTTATCCCAGGTCACAGCCTTGGAGCTAAGGCTATCAGGGTGCTCTCTCTAAGACAGGAGCCTACTGTGCAACTCACTCAAGCGTGTCCCTCCCACACACTGCTCTCCGGGAGACTTGCAGGCTTAGTGCATTAGTTTTAGATGTTGCAAATTTTTGTGTATCGCTCTATTTATTTCCCCTCCACTCTTTTTCATGTTGATTCACCAGCTTGCTGGAAAAACATTTAAAGCAAAAAAGTTTTTAAAAACTCGAAATGAAATTTGGTAGTGGATGACAAACTGCGCTTTGCGCCTAGTGGAGTCACATCCTGTGACGTCCGTCTGCTCTGTGTGTGACCCACGGCAACATGCTGCGATCCTTTCTACGCCCCCCCTTTCTCCAACCCCCCCCCCACACACACACACACACCCACCCCTTCACTCCTCCCTCTCATGCAGATGCAGTGTGTGTGATCAAATGACCCGTTATTATCACGCCACAGTGGAGCCCCGCCCCGGTGCCATCGTCAGATTACCATTATTTAGTGCAGCGGCTCGCCTTTTGTAGAGGAGAACACATGCACCTGTAGTAATGACTGAGCCTGGTCTGTCTCCTGCTGATAGAGACCCAGCGGAGGGGTTAATGACCCGGCCACAATTATAATCGGCTGCGTCAGTGTGTGTGTGTGTGTGTGTGTGTGTGTGTGTGTGTGTGTGTGTGTGTGAGTGCGCGCGCTCCAAGGAGCATGGTGTTCCTTCTGTGTGTGGTCTTTACCTCTCAGTCTTTCTGCCCTGCAGGTCATGTGTGCCTCTAGGAGGTTCCCTGTGGAGATCAACCTCACCTGTCCAAAACCCGGCCTGGACCTTACCCTACCCCTGTCTCCTGGCCTCCCACCATGAGTAAGTTTCTGCGCACACACACACACACACACACACACACACACACACACACACACACACGACAGAGTACATCAAGCAATGAATTCCAGAGCAACTCTTTCAGCCAATAAGGCTTGTTGCTACTGGCAGAGAAGTGCATTGATAGGTTGGAGGCCCTCGATATGGCCTATCAGTGCATGCGGTGAGGTGGTAACGGAGCGTACTCAGTCAGCCTGGACCCCCGTTAGCCGCCTCTCCTCCCTACGGCGGGAACATATGGCCGAGTGGAGAGAGTGCTGCGCCCGCACCACGCCGATTCACCCATCAATCACACCGCAATGCCTGATGGGATAGGGCATGGGATGTAGGGGAATGTGCAGTCCATCAACCATGGACGTGTGCATGTGTGTGTTAGTGTCTGTGCGTGTGTGTGTGTGTCTGTGTGCGCTTTCGCCTCTCCGTCTCTATGACAATATGTCTCCGATGGGATGGCCCACACTTAAGATCCATATCCCAGTGAGCCATGTACACCTTGAGTCTGTGGGTTAAGAAATCTGCTGATGGCTGCGTTCAGAAACATGTGTGTTAACTAAAAGGTGAGAAATGGGTTGTTACTGTGCTACAGAGGGGATAATTAGGGCCTTTGGGCTGTGTCTTTTTTTGAGGGGAGTGTGGTGGGTCTGTGTGTGTGCTGGTGAATTAAAACGGTCAAAATAACACGAGTGTGTAGCCTGCTTGTTAGCCTAGTTTTATCTTGACTTCTAATAAAGGCAATGGTGCTATTTCAAAGGGGTTACCACTTTTCTCCATTTCATAGCATTTGTCCCCTCTGGCGTTTCTCGTCGGTGTGTTTCTATTTGCTGTGCTCTGGCCAGCCTAAAGTTACAGGGCTGGGAGGAGGTTACCAAGGCGACCCTGTGCATGTGGGGTGTTTGCTGTAAGGTGATTGGATTAGCCAGATGCTTCGGTGGCAAGTGCTATGAGATTTAACCTGATTACTGCCTTTTTGCCTGTGCACTCGACCAAGCAGTGCAGTGTGTGTGTGTGTGTGTGTGTGTGTGTGTGTGTGTGTGTGTGTGTGTGTGTGTGTGTGTGTGTGTGTGTGTGTGTGTGTGTGTGTGTGTGTGTGTGTGTGTGTGTGTGTGTGTGTGTGTGTGGTCAGGGTTTGATTCGATTGATTGTATAAATGGATGAACATATGATTGATGGCCTGAGGGCTGTAGTGGTGGGGGAACACTTGCTAGGTGGTTTATAACCTCGCTTTGAAGCCCCCGGGGCAGAACTGAGCAATGAGGGACAGGAACGGAGAGGCTGGCCGCCGACCCGCTCCGTAAAATATTGGTTGCACGCGCGCACAAGCGTTTTATCGCTCCGGCACAGATCTTAGCTTGGGTGTGTGCGTGTGCTTTAGTAGTCTGTACTGCACGCGCTGAGCCCGACACTGGTTTGTGCTTTTCCTGCTTTGATAACAGGACCAACGAAAAGCCTTGGTGCTTTGAACCCTTACTTCAGTCAGAACACAAACAGAACCCCTTGCCGTACTAACCTCGTCCAAAACAAACAGTCAACTGCTACAAAAACACCCGGCAATGCACACGGGGGAGGCGAACCACGTTGTTGTCTGAAAGGGCCTGGTTGTGCTTTGTAGTCACTGTGTTTTAGAGGGGAAAGCCATTATGCATGTATTATTTATTTCCTCTCTTTGGTTTAAGCACTGCCTGGTTGATGATGTTGGTGCCCTGAGATAATTACCCTAATTATGCCCATCCCCACCCGCTCGCCTGTGGGGTGGGAGGGGTCAGCTCTCCCCAATGGCTCTCTTAATGAGGGAGATGACTCATTCCGGATAGAGTGATTTCCTGGATGTTGGAACAGGGGGTGGGAGTGGGGAGAAATGTGAGCGCAATTTCTGGGTTGATGTTTTGAGTGGTTCTCTCTTCTATTTATTCTGAAGGGCACCTGTTCAGTGTGGGCTGGCGATTATATTACCTTTCAGTCTTTTGGAAGGGAGAAGATTAGGTCTGGCTCGCCAAGAAAAAACCCTCTGCTTCTCGTTCGACCATGGCCCTCTCTAGGAGTGTTGTATAAACAACCGGACATTCCTCAGGTTGGACCAGAGGTCAAGAGATGGGTGACTGATAAACAAAAGTGAGACATTGTGTGGTGCTTAAGTGTAAACATTTGTGTCAAGTGGCCTCCACGGTTAGAGAAAATAAAAAAAGACCTTCTAGAGAGAAGGGGACCTGGTTATCAGGTTTCTGTAAACAGCTGGTCCTTGCTGTCACTTGTGTTAGTGTGTGAGCGTGGGTGGCATGAGTGTTTCACCTTTTACAGGCACACCTCGCTCGCTCTCAATCGCTCTCTGTCTCTCTCTCTCTCTCTCTCTTTCTCTTGCTGACGTGCCGGCTTCCTCTCCCCAGCCCCGTCAGAGGGAAACTCGTGCCGTTGGGTAGTATGTCGGGCACACCGTGGCAAGGCGTGGCACGGCGGTAATTATCTCCTCTGCAAAGCCTTGCCCTGCTACAATCTGCTGAGGACTGATACGGGCCTCTCAATGCTAGCCAGCACAGCCCACATCTGCTGCTGGGTATTGGTTCAGGATAGCTTAGTAGGTTAGCGGTAGAGGGCTAGCCGAGTTAGCTTAGCTTAGCCTCAGCCGAAGCTGGTTTAGAACTGTCTGTGTGCTTGTGAGCCTTGTTTTTTATGAGCAGAGCTACGGTTAGACTCTAGCCATGAAACTGGTTTAAGCTTAATTACTAGAAAGGTTGGTATTTGCTTTGTTGGAAAGCCGATCAAGCGCATGAACCCTATTCATTTTATGAACTATACAGGTTGAACAGGTGTGTTTGGCAGCATGTGGCCATGAAGGCCTTGTTCTGTACATGTTGTGAATTGGGAAACGGGACAATGCCACACCAGTCTGCAATAGGAACATTTAACCTGACTAAACATGAACACAGGACCCAGGACCTGTGTACGTCCCATGGCTGGTATTGGCTGTTCTCTCATGGCCTTTGACCTGTGTTCCCGTTTCTCAGAGCCACAGCCGTAAGTCTGTTTTCAGCCTGCACCCACTGCCCTGCTCCCACTCCCCTCACTCCTGCTGAACAGTTTTTTTTCTCTCTCAGCTCTGTCTTTGGAGCTAGGTTATCTGAGTCTGTGTTCTAATGCCAGTCCTTTGGTGGAATGCAGCGCTGCATAGTTCTACCTCAAGTTGAACTTTGCTGTAATGATGAACGGAGCTATGTCTCCCTCCCTCATCTTGCTGGTGGTGACATGGCGGCACTCTGGCTACCTCTCCCGTGTGTGTGTGTGTGTGTGTGTGTGTGTGTGTGTGTGTGTGTGTGTGTGTGTGTGTGTGTGTGTGTGTGTGTGTGTGTGTGTGTGTGTGTGTGCGCATACGTGTACGTGTACGTGTGTGTGCGCAGGGCTGAGCTGTCAGGCCACAGGAAGGAAGCCTCACAGGAATATGATTACATCTCCCAGTAAACAGAGCAGCAGGAGGAAATGGATCCACAGAGCTAACCTCTGGGCATCACACAGCCACTGGTGGAGCAAGGGCCGAAGGGCCGGGGCCCCACACACACACACACACACACACACACACACACACACACACACACACACACACACACACACACACTTCAACAAATGCGCTCGGTAAGTGAGCTACCACAAATGTTTTGTTTTGTGGCTTCACATTCTTTTCACCTTTGCATGCGCCTGTTAGGCACACTTGGATGAATTCTGTAACAGAAAACAAACAGAGTTCATACACACAACAGAGTGGGAGGGTTTGTTAGCCTACCATGTACCGGCTGTATTTTGTTGCCATGGTGAGAGCTTCGCTGCTCTCCCCACTCTGCTGTACCACCGCTGTTTCCAAAATTTAGCCTATCAATTCTTAATGTGTGGACTTCAGAGGCATGGGGTCATGAACTATGAATAGAGGCACGATCAAGGACTCAGATTTGAGCTAGGTGTGCCTGTTGGTGTGTTGCATTTTTTATTATATTTTCTGTTTTACCTTATCTGTG
The DNA here is from genome assembly GCA_026901105.3 of Galaxias olidus. NCBI lineage: Eukaryota > Metazoa > Chordata > Actinopteri > Galaxiiformes > Galaxiidae > Galaxias > Galaxias olidus. Next base: position 12,914 of record JAPMUY010006706.1, read on the forward strand.
GTTGCTGATAATTTGCTTTCCCTTTTTCCTGCTTTATTTAAGCAGCTCCCTGTGTTAAAGTCCATGTTCGCTTTGCCAGCCGGCCCGAAATACAAACACCACCAAGCTGTAGAGATACAAGCAATCTTGCATCTGCACAGGGCTGAGGCGGAATATGAAAACACAATAGGGCTAGGGATCTTAATCTTCACATGAACACATATGGATGCGAAAATATGGGAGTCCAAGAACGCATTGCCCACAGGCATAATGTTATACAAAGAAATCATTTTCCAGTGTACCAAGTAGTCGAGGCAAAGAGGTAGATCCCATATCAGACATGCACTATTCTCTCAGTTTATTTATAATTGTTCATTTCAGTGGGAGGTGGCAAACAAATAATTTAGAGTAGCACACCCTATGACCACTAATACCAAATTCCACACTCCTCGTGACCAATCAACACGCATGCATGATGTGACTGCCGAGAAACTACTCACACCCTGTGGACATATATGACGTATTGCTCACAGCCTGTCCACCAATGACTGATGAAAGCCACCCTATCGACTAATGTCATCGTGTGATGTATGAAGGATGAAGAGGTGTGTGTGTGTGTGTGTGTGTGTGTGTGTGTGTGTGTGTGTGTGTGTGTGTGTGTGTGTGTGTGTGTGTGTGTGTGTGTGTGTGTGTGTGTGTGTGTGTGTGTGTGTGTGTGTGTGTGTGTGTGTGTGTGTGTGTGTGTGTGTGAGATATTAACCGGGAGGGGAAGAGAAGGAGAGAGGGGGCATTCCTGCGTGAAGCATCGGACGTGTAGGTTGTCAGCTCCCTGGGCTTGTGGCACAGTCACTGGGGCATCCATCTTCCAGTCACCGCCTCTCCTGGCCCTCAGCCACATCACGATGCCCTCCACCCACCTCCACCTCTTTCTCTTTCCGTCCTAGCCCCGCCGGCTTCTAGCGGCTCCTGATTTTACTGCTGTATTGTAAACAACACCCTGACATGGGCGCGCGTGCACACACACACACACACACACACACACACACACACACACACACACACACTGTCGCACTGTTTTCTCCTGGTTTCTCTCCACTTCTCTGTCTGTGTGTCTTCCTCCATGGTCATCACTGGATAGGCCCACAGTGACAGTGGGTCATGCAGAACAGCAGGTGGGCTGTGGGACTGGAGGAGTTTAGGAAAGCTGGTCTGGTTTAGGAGGGGGATGGATCTACAGCAGACGGTGGTGCACACCTGGAAAGGGGTCAAGGAAGGAAAGGAAACAAGGAAATGAAAATGCCCGGCACGTCTGGACAGTTTTGAAATACAGTACCACGCGTGAGGGAACAGGTCGGAATCCTGGCAAAGGGCTGATTGGTCAACGGGTTTTACATCGGGAGCAGGATATGACACAGCGTGCAAACAGGACGTGTGAGCGCGAGCAGCGATGTTGTTCCAGCGTGTTTTCTTTCCCCTCTGTTCCACTCGCTTGCTCCCAGTGGCACGGTGCCAAGACGGCACAGGAAAGAGGGAGGAAAGGGACTAATGGACAAAGAGAGAGAGAGAGAGAGAGAGAGAGAGAGAGGAGGGGAAGGACAGGGGCACGGGGAAAGCCCAGAGTGGCTTCATCTGCAATAATGAAACAGTTTTGAACTTGAGCCTCTGAATATGCTGACTCCCCCTAACACTGTGCTTCACTGGCCAAGAAAATTGGCAGTGGTTGGGTTTGTACATGGACGTGATACCGCATACATGATACATGGCTGTGTGTGTGTGTGTGTGTGTGTGTGTGTGTGTGTGTGTGTGTGTGTGTGTGTTTTAACATGCATACTTGCTTGTGGTAGTGGACAGATTTAATTGCCATTCAGAGGGCGGACCCAGTTCACTGAGCCGCAGCCAGCAGTCTTAATCAGAGAGCGGAGCAGTCAGCAGCAGGACTAATTCAATCAGCCCGCCAACACAATGCAGCCATTAGGACAACAAGCGAGGGGGTGTTTGTACTCTTGTTGTGTTTGTTTGTGTACCAGCCCCTCCGCCGGCCTGCGCAGACCTGAGGCAGACCTTTCACTGGGTGACAGGCGGCGGACAGGAGGCCGATTAAGAGGGAAAGGAAGAGAAACCGCTATTTACGAAATGGATGTTTTCGCAGACTGAGTGAGACAGAGGACTGGGGAGTGGAAGGACGTGGTGTTTGTACCACTGTCTAGCAGTTAGCAATCAAAGAGACCCATTCATGTCGCCAATATAGCTAAAGTGAGAGTTCTGCTCTTGTCAGATTTTGTAAAGACGGGGCTTTGAAAAGCTCTGCACGTCCTAGCTCCAGCGTTTTCACTCCCTGTCCTCCGTCTCCCACACACATTCCAGCGTTCTCTCAGTGTCCTAATCTCTATTTGAATCTGTTTTCTTTCACAGACATTTCTGTCTATTTCTGTTTTCTATTTATCTTCTCTCTCTGCAGCGCTCTTCCTCACCCACCTTTGGTTCCCAATCCTCTCTGGAATCCGTTTTCCGTGTTTTGTTTTTTTTCCTCTGGTGAATCTCCCCAGTTTTTCACTAATTGTAAACACTAAACACTAATTCTAATTCTCAACATCTTTCTGTTGCGGATAACTATAGCAACCGCAAGGCCATGGCATATAGCCGCAGTGCAGCACATCTATCAAGGCTCTAATTGGGCCATACTTCTCAGTGCCTGAGGACTGGACACAAGCTCACAGACGCACACTTTTCCCCGGCGTCAAGACCCACGGACTCGCACACCCGCACAGCAAAGTCGGCGCCAGCGGACGACGGTGTTTTCTATGAACTGGGTTCAGTTTGTCATGAGGCGGCTCTAACGACGGCGGTTGTGGCTCCTGGCAGCGGGCGCAGATGGAACGTGGGTCTGTGTGAGCGCGTGCGCGCCCTCCTCTCTGCGGTGTGGACATCACCATTACGATAAAGGATGAACCTCTCCTGCAGGTGTTGCTGCCCCATTACCGCTGCCTCTCTCTGCACGGCGCACCGTCCTTGGGGCCCAGAAAGAATGGGTTTGTGTCGACGTGTGGGTGCTTGAGAGTTTGTTTGTTTCCTTCTCCGGTTGTTTGACAAGTGCACGTTTTCCCCTTTTTTTTTTTATTTGTGTTTTCGTCCTACTAGCATCGGGGTTAATGACCCGGCCACAATTATAATCGGCTGTGTGTGTGTGTGTGCGTGCGTGCGTGCGTGCGTGCGTGCGTGCGCGCGCGTGTGGTTGTTTCACAGTCATCGTTAAACTAGCTTTTCGGTATGTTTCTACTCGTCCCTTGAATTGCACTGCAGAGTAAAAAGAGCATGTAAGCGAAGCCGGCAGGAGGAAGGTAAGCATTTGAGAGGGGGAGAGAGAGAGAAGGAAATAAATGATTAAAAGCGAGGAAGAAATGTCAGGATTGTCCATGGCAGAGCAGGGGAAAGAGGGGAAGATGTAGAGATGGCAAAGAGTAGTAACTGGTAATATGGGAGGACATAACCCCAAGATGACAGTGCTATGGAGGCCAGTGTACACAAGTCATTGCTCAGAGACACACACACACACACACAGAGCGTACTACTCTCCCTCTCTCTCTCTGAAACACACACATACAGTAATACCCGGCTGCTCCCCTCTTCCTTTTTCTGCTCATGTTCCAAGCTCCACAGTGTTGGTAGAACAAGGGGGTCCGCAAGGGGAGGGGAGGGGAGGGGGGCACCCTGATGGAGATAACAAGATGCGAAGCGAGAGACACTGATCTTGAAAGAGATGCCGAGAGAAACACTGATTTAGAGAAGGACTAACACTGACTGAGAGAGGGAGAAACAGAGGGACAGAGAGAGAAACACTGATCTAGAGAGAGGGAGAAACGGGGACAGAGAGAGAAACACTGATCTAGAGAGAGGGAGAAACGGGGACAGAGAAAGAAACACTGATCTAGAGAGAGGGAGAAACGGGGACAGAGAGAGAAACACTGATCTAGAGAGAGGGAGAAACGGGGACAGAGAGAGAAACACTGATCTAGAGAGAGGGAGAAACAGAGGGACAGAGAGAGAAACACTGATCTGTAGAGGGAGAGGCAGAATTAGTGTGAATTTGGAGGACAGGGAAAGGAGAGAGGGAGCCAGCGAGCCAGTCAGCGCGCTTGCGTGATAGAGAGAGAGAGAGAGAGAGAGAGGGGGATAGAGTGAGAGATGGAACCGAGGGGAAAGAGCACGAGTGGACCAGGGAGAGGGACGGAGGCAGAGGAGTGAGGGAGCAGTGTCTCGGAGAGGCGTCACTATGGAACCAGGCGGCCATTGATCTGACGGTGCCCGCCACCTTCATCCCGTCAGCCAACCCCAGGGGGACCTGCCTGCCTGCCTGCCTGCCTGCCTGCCTGCCTGCCTGCCTGCCTGCCTGCCTGCCTGCCTGCCTGCCATATCGAGGAGAAACAGACCCACGGCAAGGAAGAGAGTAAGGGACGGAGAGCACGAACAAAAAAGGGAAACGGAGAGAGAGAAAGAGAGATATGTGACTACCCTCCCTCTGTTATTCAGAGCCCACCTCCTGTGTGCACCTCTGCTGCTTCCTCTGCCAAGTGAAGAGCGAGAGAAGAAGGTGAAAGCACCACCGACGGAGGGAGGACACACACACACACACACAATATCTCTCTCTTTCTCTCTCACTCACAAACACACACACACCACTCTGCCGAGGCTGAGAGGAGCTTTGCTGCCAGGGAACGACCTCCACTTCAAGCAGTCGCCCGTGGTGGAGCATCAAGGAGTTCCGTTCGCTGGGCAGCAGAGAGGACCGGTGGGGTCAGCCGATGACCAGTATTTCCACAGGGGACACCAGCGTTCTGGAACGTAGCCTTGCCTAGGCTAGACCACGTGGCATGGACATTTGGAAGGCTTGAACTGTGAGTAGACGGAGGGCAGGCTTCCTTTACCAGGAGAAGAAGGGAGGAGAGTAGAGGAAGAGGGCGAGAAGAGAAGGATGGAGGGGACGATAGGAGGAGGTGGAGGAGAGCAGACAGCCCTTGCTGGGTCTGTGCAGTGCTCGACAGTAGAAGTCAGGCTGTGCGCCTCTCACTTGTAGCGGGGCTGCAGAGAGGACGTGTGTGTATGTATGTGCGAGAACAAGCGCTGGAGAGAGCGCCTGAGATAGTGTTGAAGACCTGCAGCTGCTGAGACAGAACGGAGAAAATGTGTGCGCAAAGAAGAAAAAAAAGGTGTGGATGAGAGGAAGAGAGGGAGGAGAGAGATCGAGCCTGAAGCCAATCTGAGAGCGGAAGATTGTTTCTCTAAGTGAAGCTTACATCCTGCTGCCAGCTCCGGAGCAAGGGACTGCCGGCTTCACTGCAGCCCAGCGGGAGGCACTCAAATCTGGACTGGAAGGCTGGCGGCGTGGCACCCGAGGCGGGGTGAAACCTGGAAGTCCATGAGGAATGAGGTTGCCTGGGGTGCGAGGGCCAGAGTGGGTCTTGCTTGCTGCCCCGCGGTGCTTCTTGGTACCTTCGCCCACCCCCAGTGAGCATGCAGGTGCTTCAGATCGTCAGGGAGCTGGTGTCTCCGTCCAGACGCCGGGCAGCTGCCAGATACGGAGGTCTGTGTGTGTGTGTGTGTGTGTGTGTGTGTGTGTGTGTGTGTGTGTGTGTGTGTGTGTGTGTGTGTGTGTGTGTGTGTGTGTGTGTGTGTGTGTGTGTGTGTGTGTGTGTGTGTGTGTGTGTGTGTTTTCCATGTGCATGCACATGCAATGCTTGTGCTTTTTTGATCTATTCAGGTTCATTTTTGTTAATGTGTCCGGTATCATTTGTGTTTTTTGAACGTACATTAAGTCTTGGACTGCTGAATGAAAACAGTATTTCAGACAGGCTCTCTGTACCACTACTTTAATAGTTCTGTTGCTATGGGAGGTGTCTGTAGTGTGGGCCTGTGCTTGTGTCTTCAGGCTTTAGTGAGAGATGAATAATGAAGCTTGGTGTGCTGGGTAATGGAACCTGTCGTGACCCCCTGACCTCTCTTGTCCTTTTTGCTGATTGGGCCGGCCGTATCTGTGGCCAATCAGACGTGCCGGCATTGATATATTTGTATTAGACAGCCAAAGTAGGTTTTATCAGTGCATCAATGTTTGCTTGAGCGTTTCCCATGTCCAAAGAAGTGTGAAATCACCACCCACTTATCCCTCTAATGACAGAAACCTCCGCTTTTTCTATTCATGCATTAAGCATTCCTTCTCCGTGTGTGTGTGTGTGTGTGTGTGTGTGTGTGTGTGTGTATATCGGTGTATGTATAATCCGTTCTAAAAGCAGAGGTATTCAAACGTAGTCTTTGCTGTAGGCAGTTCAATCGATCAATGATCCCCAGACAAAGAAGACATTGAGGGGAGGGCCCAGCATCCTCCATTTTGTTGCCATTTTAATCTCTGGCTATTGACTGTCTGGAGAAATTCTTTTTTGGTCTTGGCTTAAGTCAGATCGATGGCATCTGTTTTAGAAAGGGCCTTGCCGCTCAGGTGCACACATCACACACACACACACACACACACACACCAATGTGCTGTGCACAGGCACGTGCACCCACAGCCACACAAGTTGACACTGAAAGTCCTTCACATATGTTTGCACCCTCTCTAACGCTTTCCTGCTCACACAAACACACACACACACACACACACACACACACACACACAGCGAGGCAGAGCTGTACAGTTGGCAGCTCCTGGGGTGTGATGGCTGGGTTAGCGTAGATGCTAGATGATGATGTCAGTGAGTTTAGAGGAGACTGTGTTTGAGCCTGCCTGCGGGTGATGTTCCTGTTCCGGGAGACCTTGGAGAGCACACGAGGGGGGCCTGTCACTTCACCCCCTCCCTCGTCTCGACACAACAGTGTGTGTGTGTGTGTGTGTGTGTGTGTGTGTGTGTGTGTGTGTGTGTGTGTGTGTGTGTGTGTGTGTGAGCACACCTTTATGTGTAGCATCCGCAATTAGTTTCACTGTGGATTGAATTGTGTCAGCAAACCCTTTTTTTCACTCTATGTTTTCACATTTTGTGTCACTTTTTCAGTCGGTGTTGGTGTAGGGCGTTGCCTCTGTGCCATCGACCCGGCGTGTAGCCGCGCCACCCAGCGTGGGGTGTAGTTCAGCTGGCCGGGTTGCGCTGTGGCTGGGCTGTGGGTGGGCGAGCGAGCAGCAGCAGTGTAGGGTGTTATGGTCACCAGTCTAACACAGACAGCCGCTGGGCTCCTCCTGCCAAGCTGCAGAGGGCCCCTCACCCACCGCCTGCACCGATCAGCAGCACTGGCCTTCTCTCTCTCTCTCTCTCTCTCTCTCTCTCTCTCTCTCTCTCTCTCTCTCTCTCTCTCTCTCTCTCTCTTTGCATTATTTAACAGCTCGGTTTTCACTGACTCAACCTCTGTCTCTCCTTCTCTTCATATCCCTTCCTCTCATCTCTCCACTCAAGATATCCCTGTTGTTCTTATATATATATATCTGTTGTTCTTCCTGTTGCCCTTTCGTTTCCATTTTTCGATATTTTCTTTCCCTCTCTTACACTCTCATTTGCCCTCCTTCGTCTCTTTCAGTCTCCTTCTCTTTCAGTATTCATCTTTCCCTCCATCTCACTCTTCTCTCTTATACGGCTCATTTTTTTTAACAGGGAAGCAGTAGGTTGCTCAATTATTGAAATGACGTGCCAGCAGCTTAAAAAAAAGATTTGTTTTTTTGTGTTTCATATTGAGTTGGGAGCTTGGTGTACTTTAATGTTCTTTTTGTGTGTGCGTGCGTGCGTGCGTGCGTGCGTGCGTGCGCGCTTGCTTGCCCCACTTCAAGCAAGGACTGCATGCTGACTAGCCCGAGCAGACAGAAAGACCTATGAGTCAGTCCCTGGTAGGGAGCGCAGCAGGCAGCTGGCTAATAGCTGCTGACTGACATCAAATCCATAAGAGGATCCGGGGCTAATTGTTTGTCACAGGACCACCTAATGGACCGGGCCAGGCCCCGTCTCCACAGCCTGTGGGCGGGGTGGGCTGCTCTCCAGCGGCACCCCCCACCCCAGCATGTCCTATGGCTACAAGCTATGTGTGACTTCATATTCCTAAGGTCTTAAAAGCTTTGATGGTGTAATGGGTTCATACAGAAAGCAGTGTTTTGGATTGGAAATCAGACAGCTTCCTTCACACGGGCAAGCTCATTTTACTCTCTCTCTCTCTCTCTCTCTCTCTCTCTCTCTCTCTCTCTCTCTCTCTCTCTCTCTCTCTCTCTCTCTCTCTCTCTCTCTCTCTCTCTCTCTCTCTCTCTATTCTGTCTCTTGCACACACAGCCACAAACACATTGTGCGCGGTAGCATTAACCGTTTTTGTCCTGTTGTTATGCGGTCTAGTGTAAGGCGGTTAATAGCAGTCTTTGTGTGTGTGTGTGTGTGGTGTTGTCTCGTCTGTGCCACCTGCCCTGCCTTGTCTTGTCCTGGTCCGTCCTGCTGTTGACACAGCGATGACCGTCATCATACAATAGGTGCTTATAGGGCGGAGCTACACGAGTGTTCTCTTGCAACCGTGCCAAACATTTACATCAATAAAAACTGTGTGTGACTCACGAGCCCAGTGCTCATTGAATAAACGATCACGCCAAATTGAAAAGTTAAAGGACAAAGATGGCTTCTCGGTAGTTTGGCTTGTGGACAGCCAGTGACATGATGGAATGACTGCATCCTGAGTTCACTGTCTGTTTTGTTTGTGGCAAAAGAGGCGAGTTTGTGTGGTGCAGAGAGGGATGACATCAGATTATTTCCCAGTGGTACAACAGTGTGTGTGTGTGTGTGTGTGTGTGTGTGTGTGTGTGTGTGTGTGTGTGTGTGTGTGTGTGTGTGTGTGTGCAAATGCTGCTCCCACATGTCCTCCGTAGTCTTCCAAATTAAACTAAACACATTTTCTGCATTTCTGAAGATTTCTTTAAAGTCCACGCACAAACAGGCGCACACGTACGCACACACACACACACACACACACACACACACACACGATGTACTATTGTCCCTGTTAAAGGAGTACAGTGAACAGTTATGCCTTGTTTCCAGTCACACCAATGGTCCGTACAGGGGTATTTGGCACCCCTATAGTAATATGCCAAGCAGGGCCCACGCACAGTTGTTTGATTTCAGGTTGCTGAAGTGAGAGAGACAGAGAGAGAGAGAGAGATAGAGAGAGCGCGAGCGAGAGCGGCGGTTACAAAACCTCCACTTTGGAGTCAGGACACTTGTTAGTCTCTCTTTCTCAGCGTGACAGAGTACTTGAAGGAGAGCCAGTGTGCTGTAGGAGGAAGACAAGGCAGCGAAGCCCACTGTCGCCGTCACGCTGAACCTCTGCCACTCCACAGAGATAGCGGTGGTCCGGGCCCAGCAGCCATTCCTTTGCCGGGACAGATATTTCCTGTGCCGATAGGAGGAGGAGATTGCTCCGACACGTCTCGGCCGTTTTGTTTGTCGGGCACCCTCCCTCTAGTGCTGGCGGTCCTCCCCACGGTACTCCCATACGGATCAGCACCACCCGGGTGGCCATGCTGCGTGCCGGTATTTTAATCTACACCTTTAAATGAAAACCGTTTATCAGAAAGCTGTCCCCTTTTCCCCTCCTCCTCCTCCAGGTTCCTTTTATTCCGTCTCTCATTTGCCCCCCCCCCCCCCCCCCCCGTCTTTCTGCCCCTTCTCGTCTCTCTTTCTGTCCTTCTTTCTCTGTCTCTGATGTATTGAATGGAGTCGTCTGTGTTTGTGTTTGGAGCCATGTGGAATGTTGTGTGTGGGACTGACTTGCTCCGAAAGTCTCAAAGTCTCTCTCTCTCTCTCTCTTTCTCTATTTATCTCTCTCTCTCTCTAAACACAAACAGCAGCATTGTGATTCCTCGGGCCCTCCAACTCGCCCATTCTGATCTCACTCCTCTCCCCCTCCATCTCTTGTCTTTGTGTTTCTTTCTCTCTCCCTCCTCTTTCGACCACACCACGGTTTGACTTTTCCCCTCTCGGTGGCTGTGGCCGGCGCGGCGGGATTGGGATGGACGTGTTGTTGTGTGTCTGAGGTCACGCTGGGCTGTTCCCAATGCTGATCAGAGCTCCGGTGTGCTGGGGGGATCCCACGGAGGGCCCGCGCAGAGGTAAGACGTGACATCAAGCCGACTTTCGTGGGGACGAACCCGCAGTTGGTGTGGAGGTATTGGTTCTGATGTAGTGACGGTGTTTTCTTTTCAAATTTGAAGGCCACGCTGTGAGGACACAGCGTTTGCTTCAGATATATGCAAATGGCATTTGCTTGTGTGGAGGATTAGAAGTGTGCAATGCTGGGACAACACTGGTGACGTTTGTGGTATGGTTCATGATGGCAGTATTATTATTATTATTACTATTATTATTATTATTATTATTATTGATGAACGAAGGAGCGAAAGGCGGGGTACACAATTATTAATAATATTTTTTTCAGATATTCTGTCTGTTTTAAGGCTGCCCATGCCTCAGTTTATTGTTTGCTATCTAGGTATGCTCTGGAGGCCAGCCCCGTGGCGGCTCACACACCAGTGACTTAGAAAAGGCCTGCACACAGAGTGAAGCGTGAGGTCGAGAACAAAGAACAGGAAATGAGTTTTCTCTCCAATCAACTCCTCCCGTTATTAGACAGCACCTGCTGTGGGGCTCCAGCAGCACGGCGGAGATGAAAGGGGAATTATGGAGCAAACGTTAGGATCAAGATTAGGTTGAGGAATAATGGAGTCCAAAGGCAGCTAGGAGGAGGAGAGGCCTGCACTGCTCCTGTTGTCATTTCAACAAAGAACAAAGAGGCGATGCCGGGGAAAAGGGGAGTTGTTTTGTGCCGGGCCCCCTCAGATGAATGCCAGAGGGATGATGGGTTTTCACCTGAGCTGAAAAGTGTTGCTGACTCGGACCCAGATCAGGCCTCTCCCTCCTCAGACCTCTCCAGTGGGCCGGCGGTTCCACCAGGCCAACTCTCCCACCTCCTGTCGAGGCTTGAGGGAGGGAGGGAGGGAGGGAGGGAGAGAGGGTGGGAGGGAGGGAGAGGAGGAGAGAGAGCATTCTGCCATGTACTGCAGTGTTCCTTCCAGTCTTTCCCTGGCCTTGTCTCTGGCCCCTGTTATTAAAGCCTTTCAGGGTTGGAAATGACAGCTCACTCTAAAGAGCAGGAGCGGAGGGCGACGCGGGGGGCCGGCGGTGGGAGATGTGCGGAGACATTTTAAAACGCCGCGGGGGAGGGAAATGACCTGTGGTCTACGCAGCCCCTCTCCCACCCACAGAGCGGACTGGGTGGGGGGGGGGGGTCTGAGGTACATAGCCACAGTAAGGGGGGTCTCGACCAGGCCAAAAAGGATAAGAAGGGAGAGTTGGAGGAGGAGGAGGAGGAGGAGGGGGAATGGTGGTGACGGTTCGTCTCTTAGGGAGAGCCTGGGAACAGCTCAAAACATACAGAACGCCACAGTATGGCCATGTTGAGATGTTTGTCAAGTTTCAGGGAGGCGGAGCCAACGTGTGACCTCAAACACCAGTGATGCTGAACGAGACCACAGCCCCTCCCACACTGCCCCTCCTCCACCACACCAGCCAGTCACGGATGCCAACTTGATTGGTGGAGCGTGAAAGAGTTTTAATTGCACTCCGCTTAAGACCATGCCCCCGCGGAATACTAATATGGCTGCCGGGGTTCCCAACCAAGGCTTTGGTATGGTAAGGGATTGAATCCCATTTCCTCCAAATTCCAGACCCCTTTCACCCTGGGAACCCCCTGCCTCCCGGTTGGAATTCCCGGAAGGGAATAAACCTCCCTTGTATTTGTTTGTGTGCTTTAGCTGTTGACAGTGGCTTGTGCTGTGTGTGCTCCTCGGCCTGCTCTCCCACTCCACGGGCCACTGGCACACAGACGCTGGCCACATGCCTTTCCCCGTCGCACACTGGCCCACCATCCTGTCATAAAAATTCCGGCTGGCTCAATAAGAGCACGTTTGTTCAGTCGTTTTGGAATTCCGCGGAACCCCCCCCCCCCCCCCCCCGTGGAACCTATGAGGCAGGAAGTTAGAAAGAATCGAAGTGGAGTTCTTTCCGTTGAATTTGGTCATTTGACCACAGCTTGTGGAATGTCTTG